>JAABNX020000021.1:8771362-8791392 GCA_015163995.2 Mormyrus lacerda
CTGCTCAGGGCTCGTACAGTCTCATGCAGGGGGTGGGGGGTGTTGTCCATAATGGATGTCAGCTTAGACAGCATCCTTTCAGTGGACAGCCCAGGACAGAGCTGGCCCTCTTCACCAGTTTATTAAGTTTCCCCCTGTTCCTCTCGGAAATTCCACCACAACAGCAGACCACAGCATAAAAGATAGCAGATGCTACCACAGTGTCATAGAATATATATACACACATATACACACACACACATATACACACACTACTGATGCTCCGATTGATCGGCCACCTATCACGATCGGCCGATATTGGCTAAAAATAGCTTGATCGGCGAACCCCAAAAGCGCCGATCAAAAAAGCAGATCACTTGATATAAATTACTCGTGTGACTTTTTCCACACGTGCATGCACGGCGTACAGGTAAACACAGCAGAGCGGAGCTTACCAGTGGCAACATGAGATCTCCCGTCTGGAAGTTTTTCAAAGTGTCCGATAAAGAGGTCAAGTTGGCCATTTGCAATGTATGCCGTGATGAAATTCCTCAAGGTGGAAGCAAGCAACGGCATTTTAACACCACTAACATGATTAGGCATCTTAGAACACGCTATACAACTGAATATGCCAAGTATGAGAAACTAAACCAGCCGAAGCCAACAACATCCCCATCCCTCAACCAGCCGACTGTGAGTGGTGCATTTAAACGACGTGAACCATACAGCAGGGATAGTACGAGGTGGAAAGACATCATGTTCAGAATTATGGAATTCATTTGCCTTGACGAACAACCTCTATCCGTTGTGGAGGGTAAAGGGGAGGATAATCAGTGTATTAAGAGGCTACATCCCATTAAGCTGATCTGATGTGTGTTGGTCTGCCTGACCCCTCTTTGTTTGGAATAATTTTAAGTTACTCTGCTTTATTTGGGAAAGATGGCCTACAGTAGCCTTAAGTTCTCATTTTCTAAAATAAACACTTGGTGGTTCTTCAAGATGTTTACTGTAGCCTTTTTCAATATAGTTAATTTAGAGTTAGTTTCATTTATACAAATGGTGCAAACTCTGCTAGATTACAGATAAAAGTCTTTACATTACATATATACACATATATATACACACACACACATTATATATATATATATATATATATATAAATAAAGGAGTGGGTCAGCAGGTTAAACCTGTATGCTTATGATCGGAAGGTGGCTGGTTCAGGCCACAGACTGGGCAGAATGGTCGCATCTACATGAGCGTTGAGGTAGATGATATATGATATTACATTTCATCATTTCATGATGGTTTTTTGGGGAAATCCAACCAGGTTCCATATTATCAATGTCGTTTTTTTTAAGGACAAATAAGGGATGTTAATTCCACCATGATGTCTACGCCACAAGGGAACCAATCAGGGAACGTGTTACATGTTGCACATAGCATATTGGGACAAAAGCGCAAAAGAGAGAGAGGAAGAAATCCAAGGCAATACCTACTGTTTGCCACAACTGGTTTATTGGTGTGTCAAAACTGATCTGGCAGACAAAACAACTTCAGATTTGTGTATAAGCCATAGAACTGCAACTGACAGAATGTGCACTGTGGCACAATAGTAACGATCTCTCAATCATGGACACATTTTAATTGTTCATGTACCAATATCATTAATTCATTGAGAGATGCTCTTCTGCATACATTGGTTCGAATGAGCGGTTAATGAGTTACTGTTGCCTTACTTTCAGCTTAAACCAGCCTGGCCATTCTTCTCTGACCTTTGAAATACTCATACTGGCCCATCTGGCACCAACGACCAAGCCACATAAAAAGTCACTTAAATCACCTTTCGTCCCCATTCTGGTGCTTGACATGAACATTAACTGAAGCTCCATACTTGTATCTGCATGATTTTATACATTGTGCTGCTGATATGAATGCTATTGGCTGATTACATATTTGCTTCAACAAGCAGCAGAACAGATGTAACTAATAAAAGTGGCCAGTGAATGTCTGTATGTATCTCTGAAAGGAACACAAAATGGGATTTGCAGAGAGAAACTTTCCAAAGTACATGTGCAAATGGGAAATAAACGATCATTTCACCAACTGTATTATTTGATAGAACAATTTCGGGAAAAAAACACGAACTGCCAAAGAAAGGTTTTACAATTAACTAATATTAAAGTCACCTTCTTCAAAAAACATTTCGGAAAAAGATTGACTATTGACTGACCGATAAGACTGCATTATCCTTTCTGTAAAGTTGAATCAATAGGACATTTTGTTCGCATACAAAGGGTCATCTCCACGTTTCGCAAACTGCCACATAGATAATTCTTCCATAACATCGATTCAAGTTTCGTGATAAGGCGGCAACCAGCAATGAACAATACCGCGAATAAACAAGTAATAGCAGCTAGGTGCATGTGTTGCCTTAAATGTGCTAACAGCATGCATTGTCCAGTGTCAAAACTTGCGGTAACACATGAATTACTTATGTGAGTGGTGCTGACAACCATAAGCCTGTAACACAAATATTAAAATAGTGCAATAAAACCCCTGAAGATAATTCCCTAGATCGTGGGCAACTGAATAAAAAGTATATTTACGAAACAGTGGAGAAAGCAAATAACCGAACGTGCGTGGCAGCGTTGACCTTCTGCAGATGACCAACTGTATGTATCCCGGCTGTCCGTCTGTCTTTATGTTTTGTAAACTATACTACCGACATTACTAACGACAGCGGTGCAGCAATTTACTCAACGTAGGAATTTATTTTGGCGCTTACCAAGTGCCTGAAATTTGCTTGTTTAACGGCCTTAAACATTTCTTCGCTATAGCTTAGATTCTGACGTCCTCCTATGAAGGTTGGGACCCGAAGTTTCATGTTCTCGCGAGAATAAAATGGACTACACGCACTTCCGTTCACTGCAGAAAAACTTTATTAGAGTGAAGAAATTCATCTGGGGTAGCAAGGTTCAAATGTAGCGCGTTACGTATGAGAGTACAACCGCTAATTTTAGTAAGGCTTTGCTTACGGTCGATTTACGTATTCCCTTGTGATGAATAGAAGTGCAAAGTCTGCACACACTGATTTTTGGGGAATTTCGTAGACTTTTTTTAATTACAGTTAGGCTACGTGGTGTTTTGTCCAAAACGACCTGGGTTTTGAACCCATAAGCTTTAGTGTTGTTAGTTCAATGCTCTACTTGTTATGCTACAAGAGCGTATTTGCGTTTGGCTTTATTTAAGTTAAGCTATTAATTTATCTGGCTTTATTAACGCTTGCGGTATTCCATGCGCTTGTTGTGAAATCATAGAGAAGGATTTTTTCTTTGTATTTTGAATTCGTTCATTTATTTGAATATTTGTTCTGTGCTTTTATTAATAATTATTTTAAATTGTGGCAATTAAATTATTTGTACAAGAATGTCTTATCTTGATTCCCAATATTAAAAAAAAAGGAAAATCGACGATGTTTTTGTTTGCATATCAAGATTCATATTTTGTTTCACTTCATGCCTAATCAATAGCTTAATGAAGTGAGTCTGAATAAAAGACAGCAAACGAGCCGAAGGAGCTACATCTGGGAAACCCAACATGAGGCTCAGTGATCCCCGTTCTTACTTCTATTAATTCTATCCAACTTTTAAATTTTAGTAACCAGCATCCAATCAGCGTTGCAGTAATCCCGGTAGACAGGCATAATGTGCGAGGCGGGTACACCCAGGGACGCTCCACATAAACATACCTATCGATATAATATGAGCAATTTACAGACAGCTAACGTCTGACTCCGGTGTACAAATTTCTGGGATAGGATTTAAATCTGCCACTTCGGATGTGTGACCAAAATAATTTTACATAATACAGTTGGAGACATATTTTTATTAAGATCAGCTGACATCTAGATTTTTTATTAGGTGTACCTACCCCATTAACAAAGAAAAATAGTTACATGTATTTATATTAAGTCGTTCCATTCTATACTGTTCTGTAATATAAAATATACTTTATATAGCCTAAGAATAACGATTCATAACTTACTTTTATTAGTTTTGAATGTACATATTATTTGAGGAACATAAAAGAGGAATTATGACTATAATCTAATTAAGATCACAATAACCTGTAAAACGTTGTAATACTGCTATTCTTCGGTGCTGTATGTTGACTGACCAAATAAGAAATTGTTTAAAAAGAAGACCAAGAACTATAATGGAGCATTTAATGTTATCTGCGTTAGTGATGATATTTGCTTTTTTTGTAATGCTGTTGATACAACGGAAATAAAATTTGGAGCATAATCATATTTTAACCAAATTAAAAATATATTCATGGTGTATGTTTGGTTGGTTTCTTATTTAATGTACACCAAAAAGGATGATTAGATAAACTAACATAAACTAATTGGGTAAGACAATGATTGGGTGTGTCGCCTGAGTAGTTAAGCCCAAACAGTAATCCTAAATTTTCCTTCATCTACTAATTCTAATTGAAACTTTAAATTATTTGTGTGGGGTTGTAGGTCAATGTCAAAGGTGAGGTTCGGCAGGGGGTCATGGTTTGCCCAGGGTAATATGCTGAGAAGGGCACGCGCATCTCTCCTGTTTCGACCACGGCACATTTGAAAACGTGGCGTCCATTATATTGAAAATACAATTTCTTTGACTATATACTTAATTAATCAAGGCAATTAGCGCGATTAATTTTAAAGAACAGTGGAAATATCTCCATTTTTTTTAAATCCGCGGTTCCTGTTTTTTCCCTTTGCTTAGTTAAAAATTAGATTCTCTGGGTTTCTTGTGAAGTTATCATTTCAGATAAATGTTTAATATTGCATAACCATAACAAAAGATGGTCTTATTTCTGTCTGTCATCAAGGTAATTTTAAAGCTATCGAAAATGCGACACTTTTCGTTTTCATAACGTTTTAGGAAGGTATTTCGTAAATAAAATTAATAAACCTCAAAGTAACAAAAATCACATTTATTGTTATAACAATGCATTTAACACTATGCATCGTTAATAGTTTCTTGACTGATGAGTAATTTAAAACAAATCATAAATCTAACGATGAATTAAAATTTAGTCTGCGCATGCTTACGACTTTTATTTATTCGTTATTTTATAATTTCATCTGTCTTGTTGCAAGTTATTTTAAATATGTTTTACTTTAATCGAAGTTATTCATCTATTCTGGGACCTTCCACGTTTAAACTAGTCAAACTATATTGCCATAATGTTAAAAGCTTGCATCGTGTGCTTGTGTGAAAAGTTCAGAGAAAATTCTCGCGCTGCGATGTAGGTTAATATTAAAATCGTTTCTGCGGATTTACTTCTGCATGTATGCGGCATCTTTAGGTTACTTGGTAAATTGCCAGCTAATAAAATTAAGACGTGTGTGACTACGTGTGTATTCTGTAAATCGTTCTCAAAAATTATTTTTTTCTCCTTTAATTCGTTCTTTTGACTAACAGTCTATATTTCTATTTCGTACAAGATAAAACATTGACAACATATTCAGAAAAGTAAAAGGCAGGTAAGATAATTCACTTCATTTAATATGTTTTCAATCTTCCGTTCTGAATAGTTGTTGTGTAATCAAACTGTACGCACTGCCTACAATTTAGCAATTTATTAGAAAGCAAGACAAATAGCTTATCTTATATTTCACAGGTGAGAAATCAGCCTCCTAGTTCAGCTTTCCTTCCAGCAGAGGTCTCTCTTCTCGAAAATCGATAGTAGAGACCGATTTGAACTCTTTTTGTTTCAGGACCTTTATTTTCAATGGTAAAGTTCTTAATTGTAGACAAAATAAATTCGTTCGTGAACAAAACATTATATATATGAGTGCTTTAATTCAAGTTCTAGGCAATTGTTTTCTCTGGCGGTCCAAATCGAGCGTCATGTGAGCAGGGGACATATTTTGTCATTTTCACATCCCATGAAAGATACAATAGAAGACTTGTTTGTCTTCATAGAGGTTCATTTTCGCGTGCGGGTATGAAAGTAGCAGTTAAGAATTTGTGATTGATCTAGGGACTTCATTTCTATGATTGCGTCCGGCAGTAGTAACAGCATTTGCCCAGGTTTGTTTTAACTGATATAAATATAAATAAACCATACATGCACCTCTTATATCTCAGTTGCAATACATTAGATACATGTAATACAAATAGCATTTATTAAATGTATATATGGTATATTAAATACACACAGGTTTGTGTTATACAGGTTATATGCGTATAGGCTTTAAAAACATTATCTCACTCTTGCAAGTGTTTGATCTTCCCTTCCCTGGATCATTCCTTAAAAAACTGTGTTTACTCTCCCGTGTCATGAGAAATCACTACTGTAAAAATGTGAGCTTTTGATGCATTTTCTTGGCGAACGCCCAGTTCACGTGCGTGTGGAGTTTGCACGTGACGTCACATCGCCTGTAGTGCAATGCAGGCTCATCCCGTCGCTCCCGCTTGGAAAATACAAGTTATCAGCCAGAAGAGGAACCGGGCAGGCAGTTCACCGCTTCCTTTCTTATCTCCCGTCACTGCCATCGATTCTGCATGGTGGATATTATAATTTGCTCCTCGTTTTTGGGTGATATGGGTGATCATTCCAAGCGTAAGTCAAATTATAACGATAGCTTTTATAAGAAATGTGTTTAACCGATGTCTGAAATGCCGAGTATTTAAAGGTGCAAGCCACAAACTACATATTTGAAAGTGTACTCAGCAGATATGTTGCATGATTGTAGTCACTGAACTGAAACACCAAAGTTAAAGTTTTCTTGTGCAATTTTAGTGAAAATTTACTGATGTCTGAATGTTAGCAAACCTGTTTCGCTTATTTGTGTGGTTTGTTTTGAGCCTTAGCCCATTCCATTATGGAACACCATAATCGAACACCATACATGCTTGCATGTTACATGTTCACATGCACGAAGTTCAATTTCAAGAGTGCAGTGGCCTGTAAAGATACCGGTGGTTATGTTTTGTCCACTTTCTGCAGAGAAGCCTGGAACTGCTATGTGTGTTGGCTGTGGAAGTCAGATACAAGACCAGTACCTACTTAGAGTTTCCCCGGACCTGGAGTGGCACGCTGCGTGTCTGAAATGTGCCGAATGCAGTCAGTACCTGGATGAAACTTGCACTTGTTTTGTCAGAGATGGGAAGACATACTGCAAAAGAGATTATATCAGGTGCGAATCTTCATCTGCACGAATATGATTTCGAATAGTCATGCGCAAGCCGTTACAATATACATGTCTATAAAATATGACTAAGACTGAAACTTTTACAATTTCTTTAAATTCGATTAAATGCGTAAAAATGCGTGTTGGTTTCGTTTTTTTGTGCCTTAGTCTTGATATAAAATAATTCATATTGTTTTTGTTTCTTTCATTAAATCTTATGTTATATCGAAAAAAGAATGTATATCAGACAACAAAGTAATATACTGATCTTTCCAGTAGCCGAAACATAGATGTGGTTATCGTAAATGTATAATTAATATGTATCTTCCCATAAACAAAATTCGAAATAGTGGTTCAGTACATTCATTACTTGAAGATTTTTTTAAATAATATCCTTAAAATGTGTTGCCGTTTTTTTTCCAGGTTGTTTGGAATAAAATGTTTTAAATGTAACCTTGGCTTTAGTAGCAGTGACCTGGTGATGAGAGCACGAGACAACGTGTATCATATCGAGTGTTTCCGGTGCTCCGTGTGCAGCAGACAGCTCCTGCCGGGAGATGAGTTCTCCTTGCGGGATGAGGAGCTGCTCTGTCGGGCTGACCACAGGCTACTAATGGAGCGCAGCTCCGCCGACAGCCCCGTCAGCCCAGAGCATTTCCACTCGAACAGGGCTCTTCATATGGCAGGTGCGCCTTTTCGTTTTAACTAGTAATGTGAACCGTTTCAGTATTTAGGGAAGTATGGGGATTGATCGTAACGGAGAATCGACGATGCACAATAAGCCATTAGTTTGGTTACAGTGATGCCGGCAAAACTAACTAAGATTATGTTTAACCTTACAAGTCATTTTTATTGTTATAATTTACGTTCTGTTTATTTTATAAACACCGAAATACATGTATTTGATAGGCGTGCAAAAAATGTCTTTGGCGTTGCGCTTTCACTGAGAAACTTATTGTCCAGGTGTATGTTTTGGCGACGAAGATGTCCTTTGACCTGTAAGTTATTCATCTTAACAATATTGACATTTCCATGGCATATGAAGATGTATAGTTCACAAAGTAACCAGCTACTAGGCCAACCTCGGGTATTGAAATAAATGGACACGTACTATCACGTACTATCAACTAAAATTAGTGCAATTTTAGTTTTTCAAAGACAGATAAATTCGTAATTGTTTAAATTTGCCCGTTAAATTTAATCAAAATCAAAATTTCCAACTTTAGGAATGAAAATTAATTCATCATATGCTTTGAACTACCGTCAAGTGAATGGAATTTTCTTTATCGTGTTATTCGTCGGAAAGCTTATTTGGAATAAACATTATTGTATGATTGCAAGAATATTGTTTGCTTACATATAGACCTGTAAGTTAGGCTAGGGCCAGAATTGACCAGAATTTGCTTTCTGAAGTAGTACTAGGCCCATTTCTACTTTTCAAGTTAAAATAACATTATTTGAACAAAATTGCACAGCACAACTCAATAACGTAATCGTAGGCCAATATTACAATAAATTAATCGTAAATGAATGCCATAATTTTTTTAAAAGAACCGCCTGCCGAGTACTTAAATGCCTGTGCAGTAATTATTTTAATGGGGTCAAATGTTAGTATGTTGGAAAATCACAACTTTCAGAAATAAGGTCAATTTGTTCTGTCTCTGTGTAACAGATCCCGTGGCAGTGAGGCAGCCACCGCACCGAAATGTCCACAAGCAGTCCGAAAAGACTACACGAGTGCGTACGGTGCTGAATGAGAAGCAGCTGCACACACTGCGAACGTGCTATAACGCCAACCCCAGGCCGGACGCCCTAATGAAGGAGCAGCTGGTGGAAATGACCGGTCTCAGTCCGCGGGTTATACGAGTCTGGTTTCAGAATAAGCGCTGCAAAGACAAGAAGCGATCCATTCTGATGAAGCAGTTACAGCAGCAGCAACATAGCGACAAATCGGTAAGCATTTTAACAAGATCATTAATCTACCTATTATTGGAAATGGTATGAACAGCATAGCTTTGTGCATTTAAATATGGTCCTGAGGTCATTTCGTATTTTAACTTAATGACAAACACAATCAGAAATGCACTGACAATTGAAATAATGGTTTTGATATATTGTGTGATATCTGGATTATTCCATCAAAAGAGAATTAAGTGTCATTATATGGTTGGTATTATTGATAATAATATTAATGTTATTAATAATGTCTGCAGTATGCTGAGTGATATTTGAATAGTTCAGCTTAACAGTTCAAACCACTCCAAATATTTTGTCGTACAGTCAACTTGGTCCACAGTTAAACTGGTTAATTATTATGGTCCTACTCCTGACCTTGGCACTTCAAATAAAATTTACATTATATATGATATATGTTACACTTAGATTAAACCACCATGTACTCATTTTTGCTTTGCTTAAATTATACCACAGAAATGAAACACATACTTTTTTCGTTTTAACATAATATATTACACCGATTAATAATGTAATATGTAATATATATATATTAGTGTAATAATGTATGAGCCACCCATCCATCTTCTAACCGCTTACCCTGGTCAGGGTGCCTAAGGCCTGGAGCTCATCCCAGGCAGCGCCGAGCTCTACGGAAGGGCGCCATACCGATGGCCAATAAAACTGTCATGCTTATAATATGTGTGTGTACATCTAGTCTGTTTAGGGCCGAGAGCATTAAATGAAGTGACTGTCAGCTTCCCTGTCACGATTTCCCTACATAAACGTCAACACACCTTGTTTGAATTACCTGCGACCGTCGTCTCTTCTCGTGAAACACAGTTACATGTTGTGTTCTGCCCCATTAGAATCTGCAGGGCCTGACGGGGACGCCCCTAGTGGCAGGGAGCCCCGTCAGACACGACAGCACCGTCCAGGCCAGTCCGGTGGAGGTGCAGACTTATCAGCCCCCGTGGAAGGCCCTAAGCGAGTTTGCCCTTCAGAGTGATCTGGACCAGCCTGCATTTCAACAGCTGGTATGATTACCAGTAGTCACATACACACACACATGTGCACGCAGGCGCACACATATATGTTTATATCCATATCTTTGTAGGGACTCTCCATTCATTTCTATGGGATAAATCCTAATCCCAACAATGACGGCCTTACCCAGCCCTAACCTGAACTATAAGCAAGCAAACAAAATACAAGACATTTGGCATTTTTAGTTTTTTGATTGCATTCACAGATCTTCGTGGGAACCTGAAAAATGGTACACACACACACACACACACACACACGCGCGCGCACACACACGCACACGCACACACACACACATACACACACACACATACACACACACAGACACACGCACACACACACACACACATACACACACACACATACACACACACAGACACACGCACACACACACACACACACACATAACAGAGCCTCTGTCTCCCCCTCCTAAAATCACTAGATTTGACATTTGTAATCTGGTGTATCATATTTGCAGCTACCAGTGCAGAATGTGCTGTTTGATCTAAGCTTTATTTACTGTAAGGGAAGGGCATAGATTTGGGTGTGGATGGTAGTGACACCTCCCTACCAATATTACCATGTGTTTTTGTGGGGGGTTCATGGCTGATTTGGTCTCATGAAATGTTGAAACCAAACATTTTCATCAAACCAAACACCAAACAGTTTGTTGCTATAAATTGGTGAATGGATGCTGTCACTGGCCTATATTTAGCGGGAAATGGGTCAACGTGCCCCTACCACTGGTATTCACAGAGTGTTACATTACATGCATTTGTGTGTGGGGACCAAGGGGAGGGGGGTAAGGCGGCAGGCCCTACTCCCCCATTACTGACAGGTACCTAAGTGCATGTGGACAGTAAGTGTCCTTATGGGGAAGTTTCTAAAGAAGTCTGGAATCTGTTCAAAACTCAGCGCTGTACAAAAATGTGCCATATATATGGTTATATGTGTAAATTTTTCTTATGATTTGATGCTTTTTTTATGTGTTAAACCCTTTCCTCCTCGTGTAGGTCTCTTTCTCAGAGGCGGGTTCCTTGGTCAACTCGTCGGGCAGCGACGTTACATCTCTGTCTTCGCAGCTACCAGATACGCCAAACAGTATGGTACCCAGCCCAGTGGAGACGTGAAACAGGCAACCAGCATCCAGCCCCGACCATCTTAGCATGTTCCCGCTATCTGCATGAGAAATCAACAGCGCATCATAAGGGGGGAAGCAAGGCACGTTCCAAATAATGGACTGGCAGGACGATATGGAGTTACAGAAAACAGAGCAATGCTTAACACACCGATTTGTTTGTCTTCCAAGGATATGGGATGTCTGGAAAATGTGCCCAAATATACATTATCCAGAAGGAGGGACAGATAAATCTTTGAGGATTTACAAATCAATCAACAGCTATTGACTACGAGCCACTGACTCTTCTTTACTGAATCTATGAACTTAAAAAAAATCATGGTCATCATTGTCTTGTTTGCTCAACATGATCTTTTTTTATTTCATCAATTTGGTTTCATTGAAGTCCAAAGCCCCTTGTGCTTGTCTCTCTGCGCATGATATCCGAAGACAATAAAAAGCTACTCTGATTGTAAAATATTTTATCTTAAGAAATGGAGGACAGATTGTTTGAGCTGCTCAAAGAGAAGTAAGTTATTGTTATTTATTGGTAGAAAATGCTATTAATCTTCCTACAGATTAATCATTGAACACAATAAAACAACAAAATTCTGGCTGTGTTTTATGTCAAAAGAACGTTTGCATGATAAAGCCTCTTGTACTGACACGATCGTTTGTTAGAACTGGTTTGTGTTGAAGAAGTGGATATTTGTTTCATGCATTTATTTATTTGTGACCAAATTAAGTTTCCCACAGTTTGGCACAATTCCAAGTTCTCTCGAATCAAAGTATAAGCATAACGCATAATTAATTTCTCATATGGTCGTTTTGGTATGAAACTTAAGTATCACGTAGATTTTAACGTTACCATTATCTCCATAATTTGCAGATTTACTTAATTACGTTTAAGGTAGAACGCCACTAGTCAATCAAGTCTAGTACGTTTTAGCCTATTATAAAGTCATTTCAAAGTCTGCAATTGATATTTTCAAAATTCACTGAGTAAAATTATTAAATATATGATTTAAATATTAAAAGTTTCGTGAAAAATTGCAATATAACTGCATTCTATATTGTTTTGTTCGCTGTGTAGTTGGCCATATTAATTATTTTACCCATAATTCAGGCAGTGTAGTGAAGTAACAGCACGTGTATAGTTAATGAATAGGTGTGTACACGTGGTAATAACCACCGGAAGTTTACTTTAGCAAAAGCATGAGTAACTATGGGTCAAATCGTGGTTTTAATCCTCTTTACTTAATTCCACAGAATTAATTGCAAGCTCTATATAGGTGTTCTATTTTGTTGACGACAATATCCTATAGGCATAGGCTATGCAAGTCCTCCATAAATTCATTACCTTTCTGATATTTTAGTTCGTTATATTTTTTTTTATAATGTGCAAGGAGTATTTCTTAAAATCTATCCACAATAAACTTTCAGGTCAAAATTAGGCCTATGCAAAAAGCAAAAGTGGGTTTTAAAATATATGCCTATTTATATGCAAGTGATATCTATCCATAATACTGTCAATGAACGTCACTTGAACTTCTCTTAAATATACAGACGTGGCCCCTTATGCACTGGCCGCTTTTGACATAGCGATGGCGGTTTCTGGATTGACATGGGTTTATTTCTGGGAGAGTGGGTGGCTTCACTGGCGGAGCTCCGGGACTCCGAATTAGCGTCTTCAGGGGATTTGTGATGTGATCACTCCAGTTTCGCTCGTTAAGTCACGAGTCTAGACAGACGACAAGGATCGGCGGCTCCTTATCTGTGCTTGGCATCACCTGCAAACGATACGCTGAATGAAGCCGCTACAACCCGATTCTCTCATTCACAGGACGCGGCACCGAAGTGGACCGAGGGGCCCAGCTGGTAAACCCACCCTGGAGTATCCTCCGTTTATTTTCAATGCGATCAGAATCCGGCTTGTGAATCGCCTCCGGACACGGAGTACCCAGGTCAGCCTGAACTGGCTTTTCTGGCCTCAAAAGATTTGCTCCTGAGGATGGGTTTGATTGCAGCGAATAACGGAGTAATTTTACAAAACTCGGACAAGTTCCAACGCATTATTGGGCACTGAACAAGAAGGTTCACGTTCATTGCCAGAATAATTACAACGCCCTACAGTAATTTTGATTTCAGGTGATGCTAGACAACTAATAAATAGTTGGGTATCTTGCCGGGAAAATTTTCAGTACTCATCTGTGCAAACATACTCACTTGGAGATTTAAGCTAAATTTCAATATCTAAAGCGAATATAAGCAATACGTATAGGCCTACTGTTAGTATAACGATATATAATTATAGAAAAACATGTGTATCAGTCATTAAAGGAACAAAATTTTATATTTCAGTCAGTGTCTGTGTCGTCAGTAGGTGATTGTTATGTTGGGATTTGAACACACGTAAGCATATTTTATTTCGAAAACAACACCTGAAGTAAACTAAGAATATGGGTGGCAAATTGTCAATCGTGTAACAAGCATTTCATATATGTTAAAGGTTACAAGTGTGCGGCTATCAAAGGGCACCATATATTAACGTAGTGTGCATATGAAATTAGCGGGGCCAGTTTTCATAGAAACGATGAACGTACGCATATGTATATTGTACATTTAGAGGACTTCTTAGTAAAAGTTACAGCTATAGCTAAGAAATGTAACTCCAAATTGCATTTTGAGGGAACCTACCTAAAATTTATTCTTAATTTAGATTGCTCTTTAAGTTTAGTTTATAATGTCATTAATATTTTCTTTGACTTACAAATGTAAATAAAATAGTATTGCAAATAGATTGCTATTATTATCCACCCATTTTCCAAACCGCTTGTCCTTTTGTGTCGAAGGGGGTCCGAAGCCTATCCCGGAAGCAACGGGCACGAGGTGGGGTATTATTATTATTATTATACTGTTTGAAGAGCAGGTAAAAGTATGCCCTATATGCATAGGTACCGAAATTCAGATGTGAAGCTAACACAGACACGGTAAAGATGGTAGATGAATTATCGGTATTAACTATGCATAACTTCAGGTTTTTATTCAGTCATCTTCAAAAACCTGCAAAACATTAACTTTAAAAGTTAATGATACCATTATCTCTTCCGACCAATATATTTTTAAAACATTTGCGTAAGTAAAATGCAAATCAGCATTATCAAAAATATATAATTTAGGTTATATAATTTCGATTAAAAGGGCATATTTAATTGATAATTTTTGACAAATTATGTACGGCATTAAGTGAACAATCTATATTATTAGGCTATGACATTGCGACGACGGCGAGGATGATGATGACAATAATAATAATACTAATAATATAGCTATGATTTTTAAATCTTGTATTAGATAGTAACTAGCCGCCTTCCCAAAATACACATATTTACATTTTTGAACATAGCTATAGCCAAAGACTGCTATAGTACGTGTTGCTTTGCTATTACAGCGATTGCAACGGATTTCAATTAATACATGCGATGAAAATATTGAGACCATCCAAAGTACTCTTTCATTACTTTTACTGATTTTGTAGACTTCTGAAGCTGTAATTGTCAACGGTCTGGAAATAAAGCATTTGTGATTTCTATAAACTGAGCAGTTATCATATTTCTTACGTGTATCTCTACCTGTATCTCTTTATCGGCTGTTCCAGCTGGGTGTGCCTAAACTTATGGCCAGAACAAAAACAAACAAGAGGTGATCCTCTAATCTCCAGTGCATCGGCAGCGCGAGTTGCCCCACGCGGCCGAATGAAAACAGACAGCGGTAATCCCCACCAGATCGCTCTTGCGATGCGCGAAGACATGAACACCTACATTTCCTAAGTTCTATTTCAAGAACATAGAATGTGAATTTATAAAATATGCATTTTAAAAATTGTTTACAGTGCAAAGCATTAAAATGAAAAACTTAAAGTCTGGAACAAACAACTGCTTGTGTAAGGGGGAAAAAAACAACATGAGATCCTTTATCGTGAAGCTGGTAAACTAATGATAAACCATAAGTCATGATAATTTTCTTTACTGTGAAATGGGCCATAACAGCGGAGTAACACTTCAAAAAGTCTGAAGCCTTTGTTACAATGATACAAATCACACTTTAAAATCTAGTTTATTCAAGGGAAAACACATTTAAGTGGTGTTATTTCTTAATTTTGCATCATTTTAAATCCAGGAAGCAAATAAAACACAAGTTTATAGACGGCACCACTACAGTATAATTCATTTATATCGTAAAGAAACGCATTTTCAGATATGTACATCCGGTGTCATGTATCTTCATGGTAATACAAAGTAACACGTAAGTTTCACAAACTGCAGCTCATCCTCGCGCTTTGGGATTAAGAGGATTGAGGACTGGAGCCGGTGCAGTTGTGGTGGAATTACGCAGGTGATAAAGGACTAAGAAAATTCAGACCATTAGAGCAAGTAAGCAACAAGGTCAGCCCGAGGCTATGCCCAAAGCCCCTACAGGTTGAAACGTCATTAAACTCATTTAACTTATACTACCGACCATCCTGGTGCCATGCGTATAATCGACAGTACTGATGAATAAAAAATCTTCATAGTCGTAAATCTTAATCTTTTATGCTAATCGAATGAATAAGTATAGCCAGTTAAATAAAATATATTCTTAAATAAATGCACGGTGTAACTCTTATCGGCTTGTACATATGTGCGTTTTAATCTGAATCTTTTAATTAATCACCTAAATAAAGTACGTCAATATTTGAAAAAGTTCGAATTAATATAAGCACATAAACAGATAACTTGATAAAATTTATGATCAGAAGAAATACGCAAAATAATAATAATAATAATAATAATAAACAATTACTGGGAAAAGAAGAGGCAAAATGTACAACGTAATTATTATCAATCCATTTTCTATATCCGCCTGTCCGATTAATTTAAATCAAATGTATTGATAACAAAATTCGTTTAATTAAGATGTTCAATAGTTCCATATTGTCTTTTTATTTTGTAACTTTGACAGCACTTAAAGTGGTGTGTAATTTTCCTATACTTTCTGATAGTGTGCCGCGTATATTTTATATATGTAATTTAAAAAAAATAAAATTAATGCAGATTTTTCGCTGTTTTTCTGCGTGCCCGAAGCATTCCACTGCGATATTTGGTTAAAAAAACTTTTGGCTCGATGGCTCATGTAACCTACAAGCTGAACTCACTGTTCGCCGTTTTATTCGATACTATACAATCTGCCCCTAAGAACCAGTTATCTTACAGAATGTCCTCAATAAAGCATTTCAAATAAAATACCAATTAAGAAAAATAATGCAACAGCAGAATAGACATCATGTGAACACTAAAGGAAGCTAAATGTCAGTATTACCCGACATGATTTAATTAATTTCCTCATAAATAACAAAGCAATGTATCGGCAATTCGTATGCTTGCTGCCTAATTAATATCGAATTTAAGGACATACTTTTATTCTCAAAGAATTAAATTTAAAATTGACAATCTGCATCAGCAATTGCTCACTTTTAACAAAAATGTGGCGTTAAGTTTCGGCCAAATAGGCATCAGCAATGAAATTTAAACTCATACAATTTTAAGTAAAATGCAGTATCATCAAGTACTGCATCAAGTAAGTGGACTGTCACATAACGAATGAATCTTCATGACTGTGAACAGTCTTCCCGGAGGTATTACCTTATTTACACAAGTCAAAGACTCTAGACTACAGTTGTGGTTTCGCTGTCGGCTTTTATCTAGGATTGATCTAATGTCATCCACCGTAAATTGTAAATTATACAATCATACAGTCAATTCGGGCAAGCAAAGGAAAAATACTGTAACGGGGGCGATGTATATTTCCTGAAAACACCTTTGCTTTTCACCTGTTTCATATGTACTAAAAGTTTTAAGTTTCTGTAGTTCGGTGCATTTTTGCTGCACTTATCTGGTAGACCGCTCTGATCCCAAAGGTATACGTGTATAAAGCCAGCACAAGGGGCAACCCGCCAGCCTTGTTATTTGCTGTACGCTAGCCGCTGTCATGCTATTTTTAAGGTCCCGGGACATTGAAAAGAGACGTATCTCGGTTTGGTAAAGACTGGACTGGCAGCTTAAATAGCTTATATATTGTCTGCTAGCCAAATATAAGAGGATCGCCGCTAAAACGTTCCTTGAGACAGCCAAAGAAGAGCATTTGGCACAAAGGAGGCTGCCTTTTTAAGAACCTGACATCAAGATCCACACTATTGTTTTCCCATAAGAACTGCATACAAGTGATCTTCTACCCAAACGCACTTCGCTTTGTAATAAGCATTTTTTGGTAACAGCTTGTTTATACTGTGTGCGTTTTGGCAAGTGAAAATACCGAAAAAATACTGTGGAAAGGGCGTTTATTTTCTGGCGCCTGCCCCAAAAAGTGACGGCAGGAGACGTAGAGCAGTTCACCATACATCTTTGTGTTTTGTAAATGCAGCGACAGCGGGCTCTCTCACTCCGAGTGCGACTAATCTCAAGATTAGTAGCCTAGGTAGCGGCGCGGTAAGAGGGGAGGCGGTCGGGATGTGTGGGAGACCCGTCCGCTGGAGATTTACATGGTGGCAGGTAAATCCAGCAGAAATGAACGAGAGGTCCAGAGGAGCGTGTTTTTATCTGACTATGAGTAAGGGCAGTAGCAACATTAACACAGAAGGGGGAAGGGAGCACACCTATAGACAATCACCCTAAGTGCTTATATCATATTCAGGATAATAATTAGGGTTGGTCGTATCTGTGAATCCAACAAAGGATAAACAAAGTGTGTGACTTGCTTTGGTTGTGGCATCAAAGAGGCCCATGTGAGAAGGGGACAGCCAGCGGACAGAAAGGGGACTTTTACACTGGTATAGCTTTAACAGACGGCAGAGAGGAACAGAAACGAAAGACAGACATTTTCAGCAAAAGGGAAGTAGACTGTGAAAGAAAACGGGTGTCGGCTTTGGGGAAGGGACACGAGGTCTGGGTGTGTGGTTTGGGGGAGAGATGACATAGAGGTCTGCTTTATATTAGTAAATATTAACTGCTCAATGAAAGGATGAGTGAATGAATTGGCTCATCTCTTAACTTTGGCCCAATATTGATAGAGGAGGGGGAGTAAATGGTATGTATAGTGCACAAAGAAATCGGAACACTGGGTCATGGTTTTGGGGGCGGGGGGTGGGAGCGGACTGGTTTTTAGAGTGGAGTAACAGGACTCCCTGGGGGTGTAGGATAAGGGGTTATGGTCAGAATGCTGATGTGCACTGTGGGACCAGCATGGTTACAGTCATAGGGGGAGGGGGGGTGGACCGTGATGAAGAGACGGGTATGGGCCACCAAGAAAAGAGGCCTTCGGTCAGGAAGCCATTCCAGTCTTTGCATAGATGTGGGAGGGTAAATGGTCACATCAGTCTTTGATAACAGGTGAGATAACGGTCAACGCGACCCTATTGCACACAGTCAGAAAGCTTGACAGACAGCCGGCGTCACTTTCCGGCAGCAGGTCTCCGTCCAAACAAAGAAAATCAGGGAAAAACAACACAGCGCTATATGAGCTGAGTGCTCGTGGAATCGGTTCTTTTTATGTTATTTCAGACTTACTCAGGATTTAGATAGCTTCTATGAGGCTATTTGTCTTATTGAAATGTGGCAATCAACGTTATCTTGGGTGTGTGAGAGGGAGCTGGATGCTGGAGAAACACATCAGATTCTCGTCCCCCTACAGCTGCGCTACGTGTCATCACTGCTCTTGGAGGTGTAGCCTTTAATGGGGATGGAAGAAGATTCTGCTGCAACCCATGGCAATTTTTACAATCATCAGCTTCAGAACCCAGTCTCCTCCTGGGACCAACCTTAACTGGGAGAACTGGGGTAGGGTGGGGGGGCATCTGGCGCCTTGTAGAGGGCTTTTGAGGCAGGACGCGATCGCCCAGGGGGGTGTGAACCACAGCTATAAGACACGGCGAGCACCAAGGCAGCAGTGGATCGTGGCGGCAAATTGAAACCAGAAGGGCTGGGTGAAGCTCCTGAAGAACAATGACATAAATTAGCAGGATTTACAAGGGTTTTAGACACTTTTAACAATGCTCCTTCAATGCACCCCATTTAATAATGCACTTTAGGTTTTAAGAGCATGATAAACAAACCAGTAATTCACATTTTTATCATTTCAAGGTGAAAGCCCCTCTGAAGCGTGTTCTACAGCAGTGTTCAAAGGCTGGGGGGACAGCACAGGATACCCTTAGGGCTCTGTTAAAACACAATGCTGATCAATTCTGTTCTCCCCATGGGACCTAAGACTCGCACAAAACTGGCGCTGAGAGAATGAGACAGTTTTTGGGGATCGCTACATGTAAGACATACAAGTGAAACACGACACCTGAGGAATCACTGACATTCCTGGTTTATTACTCCTTATAATTCATTAAATTTAGGATAAAAATTAAGATATACTAGATGTAAAACCAGTTTAACAGTTTGATATGCTAGATGTGAACCAGTTTAACAGTTTGATACACTGGATGTGAACACACACTCACACATTATATATATATGAAATATATAAATATGAAGTCATTTTTTATTTTTTATACCATATATATACATTTCATATACAAATATATATATATATTTAATATTATATATATATATATATATATATGTGTGCTTGTATGTGTATATATATGTGTATTTATATATACACATACATATATATACACACATATATATATACACACATATATAC
>JAABNX020000021.1:8800544-8812643 GCA_015163995.2 Mormyrus lacerda
CCCCCCCCCCCCCCCCCCCCCCCCCCCCCCCCCCCCCCCCCCCCCCCCCCCCCCACAAGGACCCTGTTAACGAGGCATATTGCAGAGGGGCTGCCATTTTATGGCCCCCACATAGTTGAGATCACCGTTCCTCTGCACTCTGCATGGAGGAACACGATGATCTTCCATCGTTGCGTCTTGCTGACTCTGTTGAAGGTTTCTTCTCAGGTACTTGGGAAATGCGATCACGTGAAATTGGGTTTTGCTATGCATTGTTGTCTGTTTTTACATGGATATTTTAACATTATTCTTTAGTTTTACGTTTTTATGCTTTTTAGTTTTGTACGGCGCTTTGTGACTCTTTTTGTCTGTGAAAGGTACTTAAAGAATAAATTTTACTTACTTCCTTAGAAGATGCTGGACAGTTTGTATTGTGTCAGAAAATTTCCAGGACACATCTCCCAGCCCAAAGAGACGTGATAAAAAAACACAACACCAGTGAAACTGCCTGAGAATTTCAGCATTTCACACAGATGCAGAACTGAAATATCTCTGTATTACCTGAGAACACACTTATCACTTTAAAAGTCGACAAAGTAACCTGCACACACAAAGGGTGTTCAGTGGGCAGGGGGCTGACCAGAAGAGGTGGTCCATGGTCCAGAGGGGGAGTCTTGGGGGTCAGGAACGATGAAGCCGGTGCACAGGGTGAGGTTCTGCAGGACCACCTGGCCCATGATTGGCTGGTTTCCAGCTTGGGGGCGTGCTTGCAGAGTGCAGGGGTGCAGAAACACTGATTATTCACCATGGTGATTAATAAACTACACAGCTGAACAAACAGATAATTTTGACGTGTCTCATCACACTAGGTGGGAGGAGATAACTGAGGTGTGCATGAGACCACAAACAGCACAGTGTATCATGCAGAGTTCAGTCAAGCAAAGCTCCAAGAATAAAAGTCACTGTACCACCACCAAAATATCAGTGTTTTGAATCTCCCACCCATGTGTCCTTCAAAGCATGACTAGTGTAGTTTGATACGTACTGCCTCAAGCAGAAGACGAGCTCGCACTTTGAGGTGCTTCAAAGCTACTGGTAATGGTGGTCAGGAGGCATCATTACGGAGCAGTCACTGGATTTCAGCATGAAAGGTTAGAGCCATTGAACTGCAATGTTTCTGAATCTTCTGTCAAGAAGATCCACGCGTTGAACCTCATTAAAATTCACCAGCTGCATAATTGACTGAAGTGTAGAGTTCTAAGATATCCCAGCTCCCTTGAAAAAACGCAGATGAGACATTCAGAGTGTCCTGGTAATATTACACCTGCACTCTTATCAGACATAGTCACCAGGTTTGCAACAGGAAATACATTTTCCTCTTCCAGCGGACGACATTGTACAACATATGGTTAATGGTCCCTGTGTGGAAGAGTTGTGTCTTGATTAAAGGAAATTCAATAGACAAGCAGGAGGACCTATGTCTAAATGCCCCCCAATAAACTAGTTACATAATTAATCTGTCTACAAATGTAACACCTCATTGCAGATTCTTGCTTTCCTTCATAAACATCCAGCAAGTTAATCATTTCAATTACGCAAAGCCAAAGACATCTGAGAAAAGTAAAGTTCCTAATAATGCCTGGTTAACATTTATATGTGTGACAGAGCTTGGCCTCTCACACCTTCTGGCCACCACAGTTGAAGCTAAGCAAGGCTAATTCCCCAGTCTTCTTCAACAATCAATTAGTTTTCCTAAACACACTGTACAAGGTGTCTGGTGGCACCAAAATGCATCCTTAGAGACCAGTGGGGTCAAAGGTCAGCACTTTACGTTCCAGTCAAAGCTGGCAGAATCGGAGATGAGCTTGTCTCTGCCCCTCCCGGCAGGCTAATGTGATTGCTAATCACCCCCCGCTTGTGGAGACTCTGTTAATAGTAGTGAAGGAGGCTCCTTAGCCTTAAAGATGGAGCTGCACGATCAGAACAGATCTCTACCTTTCAGCTCCAATTTGAAAACAAGTCCATTCACAATTCCTGGATTTCAATGTGGCTGAGAGATAGCCTGAAAGTGTTTGCCTGCTGTGGGACCTCCAACATGAAGTACTGCCTTCATCATCTCTGCATGTTCATCACATGTGACTATTAATAAGTTATAGTACTCCAGTCATTGATATTCACAGTATTATTACTATCAGTTTTCTGTTACCACAGGGAAGAACCCAGGAATGGGACACCAACCCATCACAGAGCACATCACACACCATTCCCACACACTACCATGCAATATGACAATAATACACTAATTCAGCAGCTCCAGTGTCAATAACAGCAGACACATCCATCCATATTTAATAAACCTGATAAGGCAGACAGGGAGAGGTTAGGGAGGAGCCAGCACACCAAGCCTGCCATAAGAATAATAATATACACTAGCGGTGCAAATTATACAAACAGCAAGCATTTTTGGCATTACACTTTAAACATTACTGCACAAATATTGATGTTTTGTTTATAAACAATTGAATCAATCAAATGTTACAAATATCATACATTGGACGATTAAATAAGTAACTGGGGCAACAGTCGAGTAAAGTTCTGTAATCTCTAAAAATTGGAAGTGCTTCCATAATATTGGCCACTAGTCTATGTTTGAAATCAAACTCTCAGAGACCTGAGGAAATGTTGCTGGCTATAGTGCAGGGATGACTCTACAGGCTCTGGGGGCCCAGGGCAAAAACACCCCATGCCGCCCTACAAATTGCCCTCCCTTGACTCGGTCAAATTTCTTACCATTATTTTAACCTAAAGTCTAAATTAATGATATCAACTAAGAGAATTTCATAAATATGAATTTATGAACACAACCAGATTTGTCGTTGTGGTATGCTATGTAATAAACCCCCCCCCTGCTTCTGCCCTGCATGTCCTGTCGTTCTGCCTCTGCTAGAATGTAGTATGTGTATATTCATGTGTACATTTTTCCAGATTCTCTCCCCAGAAAGCCCAAGCAAATCACGAACCAGGACACTATTCTGCAATGTTGATAGCCCCCTTTAGCTCACCGCTGATTTGACTGTGATAATGGGGCCTGGTACGCTCTCGTCGCCCATGACAGCGCAGGTAACTTCGCTCTCAGCAGGTTAACGCAAACAAAGTTTTGAGGGTCACAGAGGACACACACAAGGGCCAATACTAAAAGCCAGAATTTATGGTCAGAGACCGAGGATGGAGACAGCTTGCCTTTCTGATCCTGAGAGCCTTAGATCAGTATCATGAGACAGAAGTAATGGGGTTTGTCAGGGAAGGCGTAAGTCACAGGGTCCTTACAGAGCAAACAGAAGGAGAAATACCATATGTTTGGAAGCAAAGACCTCCTTTTGACGGGAAAAATCTCTCCAACGGTGACTTATGAGCATTGGGTAAGACCAGAACCAGGCATAAAATAACAGTTGAAACAGTTCTATAAAATATGGATCATATATGAATGTTTATGCTATGCTTCTGCACACATTATAGTCTTTTGAAGGTGCTTTGATTGTAATGTAAAGGTCATAAATGTGTTATCTTATATCTCTTCCAATAAGGTGTTAGCTTGAAGGTCTTGTAATAAGGTCTGTAAAGAATAGTGTGATAGCATTATAGGCACATGACAGGCTGCGGGGTGGGAGGATGGAAACCATAGCCCATATGGGCTAGAAAGTGTTGCCTGCTGAAGCAAGGCAGCCATCTTGAAACATACCTCAGAGAGGAGCCTGGCTTAACTCTGCAGAGCAGCTGCCTGGGATAGCCCCAGCACTTTGGGAGGGGGACTCAATAAGGAAGAGACACAGCAACACATGCAATCATTTCACATTTTCCTGATTCATGTAAGTATCAAGTTAAGCATGATAGTTCTGGAAAACTTTACTGTCCGCAACATCAATTTTTTTTATCTTATCCGCCAATTCCGCTTAGTACGACTTCTGGCCGCTACTCCCGCCGCGCAGCAGCATACTCTGCTACTCTGCGTACTCCCAGCATCCTAGTTCTTTGTACTTGCATATACCTTTAAAATGATGTTAAATAACGACGAACACTTAACTCGTAACTCGTTCGTATGTAGAGGAGCATCTGTATATATGTATATATATATATATATATTTAATTATACTGTAACACCAGCAAGAAATTATATCAATGGAAGGGAATAGCGGAGGGAACGATGACCAAAGCCACTCTGGGAAAAGTCCTGCTGTGAGTCTTGGCTGTGAGAACCACAAAGGACTCGACTGTAATCTTCACTGTAATTGTATCCACACTAGCGATGTGGTCACCCGATCCCCTGCTCCCAGCTCTCAGGTGCGGCCCACCATGGTGACTCCTCGCAAAGGCCGGCCGTCAGTCAGACAAATCGCCAACTTTGCCCCCCCACTCAGTAACAAATGACGGGTAATTAGGGTGCAACTCCAGCACCCGAGTCTCCAGGCAGCCTGGATTGGTCTGTTGGGGGTGGGGGGGGGGTCAGCAGCTTCAAGCTGTTGCATGTCTGCCGGGGGGGCACCCAGGAGAGCTCAGAGCTGTCAGTCACCGGACCTCCCAGCGAGCCAACCCTACAGCTTACTCTTTGCCTCCAGCTACAGGCCGGCTCTTTGTCGCACTCCCTTTCCTGTAGCGTCTGTCACTCAGAATAAAGCTCCGAAATGCAGGTAATCACGTTTCCTTTCTGTACCCCCGCCTAACGGCGCGTCACTGAATCCTGCTCTCTTATCCCTTTATCCTCTCCCCCAGCCTCACTGGGGCTCCGGAGACCACTTTATACACTGCAAATCTTGTTTTCTTAAGCAAAAGCAAAGATTACGTCAGTCAACACACATAGGTGGAGTGGACTGAATTTTGAATCTTAACTCTAGTGAGGAATATGAGGAAATACAGGGTATTGTGTCGCTTTCAGTCAATGTTGTTTCGACTTGTTGTGATTGACAGCAGGCAAGGCCAATAAGAACAACAGGCGTTCCCATTTGGGTGGGGGCAGGGGGGCATGTAGTGATGCTGAGCTGGATAGATTCTGTCTCTGGGGGTCCCTATGTTTCATCACACCCCTCATCTGTCCACCTCAAGCCTGCTCTCCTCTCTGGTCTGTTGGGTATTTCCCAAAGGTCAGGTTCAAAGACATCTTACATATTCTTGGAGTACATTCTAGAAGCTTAGCTTCTCTGACCTGTGGACGCCTGGGGAGATAAGCAAGGTCCCTGTGTTGTGGTGTAATGTGTTAAGCGGGTTGTTGGATAGAGCGTGATTCAGATCTCTGTTTAAGCCAAACTGAGGCCATATGACCTTCTGTGATGTACTGAGAAAAACAACAGATGGCCTGTATGTCACCCCAGACTGAAGCAAAATATAGAAAGTTCCCCAAGACGTGTAATCTCATTGGGAAATTCCTCTGCAAGTGAAAATGTCATATTCCTGAAACAGAGGGTGTATCTTTGACAGGAATGGTCTTAAAGAAAATAGCAAATGAATCTTTGAAAACTAGCTGAGACTCTCAGTGTGTTGTGAGGAGGTTACGGACACACTTTGGGGTGAGGCTTTGGTGTGAGAGAGACTGCGTGTGTCCAGCGACTCTCAGTGTGGAGTGCAGAGGTTACAGACACGCTGGGAATTGAGGCTTCGGCGTGAGAGAAACCGTGTGTCCAGCGACTCCCAGTGTGGAATCAGGAGGTGATGGACATGCCAGGGGGTGATGCTAGGTGAGAGACAAACCATGCATGTCCAGTGACTCTCTGTGAGGAGTCAGGGAGTGACGGACACACCAGGAGACTGAGGCTAGGCGTGAGGGAGACCGTGTGTCCAGCAACTCTCAGTTTGGAGTCAGGAAATGAAGAACACTACAGACAGTTGAGATTAGGCATGAGAGAGGTCAAGTGCGGACGTGGGTATATGTGAAGAAAATTGCACTTCATTATGTGTGTTTGCCGAGACGAAACATGGCGTGTACATGTTTGTACGGGTGCGCTTTTGCAATACTGTAGCAGTGCAGTACTGGCGGTACTGTATTTGTGTATGTTTGCACAAAGATAGCTCTGTATTTGTATGTGTATGTGCTTGAACTAAGAGCATCTAACAAGGTCCTCTGTGACGGTGTCCCTCTGCTACTGGCTCCTTCTCAGCACTAAGCATCAGAGTGACCCCTAGCGGAACAGAGTACAGGTAGCCCAGCGCATGGACACATATGTGCAAGGCTATAACCTGGCAACCCTGTGGTAAGGGTTGATTGGGGCAGACATGCTAACAGGGTATCTGGATGAGCTGGTTGACTTCCATAGAGGCAAGAACTCACATTAGTTGGACAGCACAGAGAACAGCAGATTGTCATTGCTCCTCGCTGAGCCAGGAGCATCACTGACTCAAACTTCTGAGGTTACCGCAGCGTCCAATGCTGATGCATCAGTTAGCCATGCCTATACTGTCTGAGAAAGCAGGGTCAGCCTTCTTCACTCGCACACTGGATCAGGGAGGGAAAAAAACTGCAGGAAAGAGTGTATCCGTAAGGGATATACCTGCTCATACCTCCCAAGTAAAAACATCTTAGTGTCCCCAGCGACTATGGATTAGACAGCAACCCGATCTGGACTGAAATCCCATACGCTGACATTTCAACTTAGGCCAAAAATCCAACAAATCGTTTTTTCACAAGAGCATTTAGATGGCAGAAATATTCGTTTGACACTGGGTCTACTGCTGGTCTCGTCATCATAACAAGATGACATATTAAATAACATCTAAAACACAAACAAGGTATTTTTTGAAAGGTTGCCAATGTCAACAACAGCTTGTGAGGGTGAATTCATTCTCAGGAATCCAGCTGTTTAATCCACTTTTTGGGCAATGTTCCCTAATACTCCACACAAGGAGCTAAAAACATTCAGTGGGGACCCAGCTCCTTTTCAGCATTAAATGAGAAAATCAGTACTGGTTTACATGATTCCAAGACGTGATTCCCCGTAATGTGGTAGCCTGGAGGAAGCAAATGCATCATGCGAGTACTTGGGGGTCATTTCTGAGGGTAACACAACACTCTTTGCTATATTTACCAGAGTGTTCCCCGATGACTTACCTTTCTTCTTATTTAGTGCCAAATGCTGGCAGTTTCCTCCCCTATTTCATGCAAAGGACCCTACCTTGATATTAATTATCCCCAATATCCCCGCAACCATAACTCAAGCCCCATTTCAAAATGGAGATTACATTAAGGAGGTTGACACTGATGGATCACACTAAATGGTTTTCAGTAATAAAAGCTGGGCCCTCCTCAAAAAAATTTGGTGGAAAAACAGCAAAGAATCAAGAAAGCTGCTTATTCCTTCACACTAAGCATTAGTGTAAACAGGAGTCCCTGAAAAAGGTGCAGTGTTGGTTTAGCGAATCTGTGTAGCCAAGGGCAGCTGAGTTTGTGGTTGCGAGGGGTTTATTGCATGGGGCTACATGGTATACAAGGCGGGGGGGGGGGTGTAGGTGTGAGTTTTTGGGATGGCCTCTTAATCAGCCAATAACAATGGATCCCAAAGACTCGAGTTGAGAGCCACTGTTTTATTATTAGCTGATTGAGAGGTCAATCCCAAAATCCTGCACTGTCACCAGGTCTCCATGAGTCCGGCTATCCAACCCTGTCTTTAATATGATATCAGACTGAATCATGGGTAGCTCATTGGCTAGCACTATTGCTTAAATGGTTATGGGTTTTAATATCACTTCCTCTCTGGGGTTTGCATTTTCTCCCCATGCTGTGCGGGTCTCCTTCCTCAGATTTCCTACAGTCTATAGACATGCAGTTAGGTGAATCCCTAAATTGCCCATAGTGTGCATGTGTCTTGACCTGCTTGCCCGATCCTCCTGTGTGCCACGTCCCCTCATTTACCTCATGTGAAACCCCAATTGTTTTCAGCTGTTTCTTGTTATTCCTGATTAGTCCTGTGTATTTCATTCCGCGTTGGAATCCGTTTCCCTAGGTCTGTCATTGAAGTCTTTCGTGCTGGTTTGACATCCATCTTTCATTTTATATATTCCCCGACAATAAAGCCCTCGTTTCCCTGACTACTCGGACTTCTCCTGTTCTGTTCCATGCGTGCATGTGCCCTGTTATGGGCTGGCATCTCATGAAGGGTGTCCCCCAGTCTGGTACCTTGTGCTGCCTGGGATAGGTTCCAAGTCCCGTCTTTAGAGAATTGAAATTGAAAACCCTTATTGTCACTGTATGCTTGTACAACGAAATGTAGTGTGTGAGTCTCCTCCACGGTTTGACAACACAGAAAGAATGGAGTGAAGTGAAAATGCAGGTGGTGTTTGTTGAACACAGTGTTCGAATGGCATTACATTACCTTACATCACATGACATAAAATACATACAAAGCTCTAATAATTACACAAGCAAGATGGGCGGAGGCCAGCTGAAGTCACAGGAAGAAAACTACAGAGACAGAAGTAAACACATACAAATGCACACAGTTCAGCAGATATACACGTTCACACACAGGCACACACAGGTAATGTAATGCACATCAAGATAACTGCGATTCCCCCTGCAGCCTTGGTAATGAAACTGTTTCCCTGTCCCATTCCAAGACAAGTCCAAAAGAAACCAAGCATCAATTCCTAGTCACTATACTTGGTTTCTAAGCATTACTATCTTAGCTGTGACAGTTTCTCTAGAAAACCAACCTCAGATGTGAGTGTCTTCACAAACACACAAGAAGCGGGGTTGTGAGTGGCTCAGCGGACTAACTCTGCATGCCTCTGCTCAGAAGATTGCTGGCCTTAGCAGAACAGCCACATATCCATTGGCCCTTGCAGAAGGACCTTAGCCCACAGCTCCAGGGGCACCGCATTTGGGCTGACCCAGTGCTGTGACCCCCAAGCTGTGGAGAGAAAGATAGGGTAGGCAAAGAGAAGCAATCCAATAGACTTCAACTAATGGCAAATAAATCACTATCAAACAGACAAACCAAGGTAGAGTCATAGCTACACATATGAAATCACAACTTCTAAATCTAACCCAAGACAGCAGGCAAGCACGGTGTGCATGAAACACCAAGATGCAAGAAGAAGCCTGAGAATCAGAAGGTGCTGAGACAGCAGATTGTGGAGCTATAGCCTCACAGGGACCCACAGTGCCAGGTGTTTGTTTGTACCAGGTCATACATATATTTATACAGACAGCTCTAGCTGATGGACACAAGCAATCTTTTCGTTTACATTACAAAACGAATATGGAGCTGAGGAAATGCCTGAAGCTCTCGCCCTCTCTACCAAGCAACTTTTACTAAATTCCCTGTCTAGGGTAACAGAAGCTCTTTTCAGGGAGCCTCCAACACACACCTACACACAGGAGTCAGTTAAACTGAAAAGCTAGCAGTGCTCACCGGTTTTGCCTAATGATCCAATTGGTTGTGCCCAGTATGTGCCATCGACAGAGATATTTCTGCCAGGCTGCTGAGTATTTCAATCGTCAGGGCGACTGCAGGGATATGCTTTGTACAAACAAAACCTTTCAGGGACCACGCCTCTAGACCTCACAGGAAACACGGCTACTGTGGGCTGGAGCTGAAGCACAGGATCTGTCCTCACGAGCCACAGTGCTCTCTTGTTGCCTGCTGTTTATGTGCTGAACAGAAGATAGGCTAGGAGAAGGAACACTGGTCTCTGTAATCCTCCGTGCACAGTACTCTGCACTCTCAGGACTACAGTGTGAATATGGACTGAGATCCCACCACCTCAGAGATGCTAAGAGATCAGTAGCTTAACTCTGAGTTATAGAGGAAGGAAGAAAAGTGCACAACTATTGGTTCATTTTCAATAATCCGTTTTAATCCAGGGAGCAAGGTGGAGTATATCGCGGACAAGACAGCCAGCCCAAAACAGAACACTCACACCAACAATAAAGGGAATCTAAAATCATGAGTTAATCTGAAAACTAACAGTTTATTTTTAATTTGTGCAAGTATGAAAGAACCTGAAAGAAACAAAAACACTGGATTAGCATCCGAATTGGTGGCATGTTTTAACATACAGTTCTGGAAGTATAAAGTAACAATGCTACTCAACGAACCATCATGGCACCCTTGGTGCACCAAACCACAGCTGGAAAAACCGTCTCACAAAACATGTGAACCCCCAGAGCTGAGCCGGTAGGCAAAGCTATCGATGTACCAACCGATCTACATTTCTACCCTCTCCAAAAGCAGGAGATTGTGGATACAAGTGGCAGATATGAGTTTCCTTCACAGAGTTTCTGGGCTCAGAGTTAGAAGATCAGACAATCGAAAAGGGCTCAAAGTAGATCCGCTGCTCCTTTGCATCAAAAAAAGCCAATAGAGGTGGTTTGGAGATCTGTCTAGGATGTGCCTGAATATCGCCCTGGGGAGTTGTTTTGGGCATGTCCAACCAGGTGGAGGGCCCAGGGCAGACCCAGGACACACTGGAGAGGCTGAATCTCTTGGCTGGCCAGGAAACGCCTTGGTAACCTTTTAGAGGAGCTGAAGGAGGTGGCTGGGAAGAGGGATGTCTGGGCATCTGTTCTTAGACTGCTGCCCCCACAACCTGACCCTGGATGACAAGCAAAAAATAGATAGATCGATGGATCAATGAATATTTGGCAACAGCATAGGGTACCCATCATCAATAAAGTCCACCACTATCGATATCTCTCCAGCTTATGGCGTTGCTGTGCAACATTATGTCTCCTAGCAACCCTAAGGAGATTCCAGCCATGGAGACATTACTGAGACCCCTGGCTCCCATTCCTCAGCTATGTTTTTTTCTTTCACGACTGTACATTTTAACCTGAAACAGCACTGAAGAGTAGCAGTCCTTTCAACTCCCTGCAACTTGATTCTTTAAAGCAAAATATGATTATTTCTAGTCATAAACATTTTGATTTCTGCAACAACCTTGACATCTGCTGCTCATTTTCTGCAAAAGTAGGCTGGCGCGGGCGTAATGCAGTGCTGGGCCGTAATGTACGTGCAGATTGTCGTCAGTCATCAGATAAAAAGACGCATTCAGTTTTCCAGGGGGAAAATCCAGCACCATTACTTACATTGCCATTTACAGTGAAATTCCGGAATAGGAAAGCCGATCGGCTGAGTAATTATTTGACTTTTCGGAAAAGTGTTTCTAATAAACCTCGGTCACTGCATTTTGCGGTTGTCTTGGCGATATAGCATGCCATTGTTGGGACATTGAAATGCTGCCAAGATCCCAGGATCCCTCAAAAATATGTCTGTCAATGTCCATTTTTTGTTTTTCAGCCTAGAACAGGGGACATCACTATGACAAATTTTACTGGACATTTTGATGAATAATTTTTACCACGGACATGGTATTTATTTATTTTTTCCTCAAAACATTTTGCTTTGAACACGAGCAGGTTTTGTCATGGACACTGTTCTGTGTATGGACAGGTTGACACGCAGCCTGAGAAGCCAGGCAGCCTTTCAGATTGGCAGTGTAAATGTCACATGGCCTGACTGCGTTTCGCTCCATGACTTTCTATTCTGGAGGTGAAAAGGGAAAGCCATCGAACACTAAAAAGAGCCTTTTAACAGGTGGATTCAGGATGACTGCAGTGATAATGCTGTTCCTATTCAGTCCGGCCATAGAGGTAACTGGAGAAACTCCTCGCCAAACTGTGCTTTCTGGGCAGCCAACTAGCACAGGGGTTCCAAGAAAAAAAGGTGCATTTGTGTTGCCTTCACCAACCATCCTGCTATCAGCTGCTTGAACACCATGTCTAATTTCTTCCCGGGCTCTCAGAACAGCCTCTGGTCTCACCGTGTCTCCACAGGGCCTCCTTTGGGTTTGGCATGCCCATCCAGGGTAGGGGCCACAGGTTGGGTCTCACTTATGAGCCTGGTGTTGTTCGCCTGCTCCGTAAGGTCAATCAGCCAAATGAAATACGTGTGGAAGTCCAGGAAGTAAGGAAATGGGTCAAAGTCAAGGGCTGAAAAAATCATCACAGAAACACCAAATAAAATGTACAAGGAAAATTAAATAAAAGTGTCATGGTACACCCTCCAATGGGCTCACCACCTGTAGGAGGGGCCATAGGGGTCGGGTGCAGTGTGAGTTAGGCAGTGGCCGAAGGCG
>JAABNX020000021.1:8824855-8843620 GCA_015163995.2 Mormyrus lacerda
CACATACACACACAAACTATTTCTCTCTCTCTCACTCTCTCTCTCACACACACACACTATTTCTCTCTCTCTCTCTCTCTCTCACACACACACACACTATTTCTCTCTCTCTCACACACACACACACTATTTCTCTCTCTCTCTCTCTCACACACACACTATTTCTCTCTATCTCTCTCACACACACACACTATTTTTCTCTCTCTCACACACACACACTATTTCTCTCTCTCTCACACACACACTATTTTTCTCTCTCTCTCACACACACACACTATTTCTCTCTCTCTCACACACACGCACACACTATTTCTCTCTCTCACACACACACACTATTTCTCTCTCTCACATACACACACAAACTATTTCTCTCTCTCTCACTCTCTCTCTCACACACACACACTATTTCTCTCTCTCTCTCTCACACACACACACACTATTTCTCTCTCTCTCACATACACACACAAACTATTTCTCTCTCTCTCGCTCTCTCTCTCACACACACACTATTTCTCTCTCTCTCTCACACACACTATTTCTCTCTCTCTCACACACACACTATTTCTCTCTCTCTCACACACACACACACACACACACAATTTTTCTCTCTCTCTCTCTCTCTCTCTCTCTCTCTCACACACACTATTTCTCTCTCTCTCTCACACATACATACACACACTATTTCTCTCTCTCTCACTCACACACACACACACACACACACACACACACTCTAACTCATCCTCCTGGCTCTCATAATTTAACTAAAGAGCTGGAAATATGTTTCATTAGGGTCTGAGTGTTGTCATTCATTAACAGCAGACAATAAAAATAAAAACAAAACCATCCATCCAGCCAACCATCTTCAAGCCGCTCTTCCTGTCCAGGGTGGCAGGAGCCTATTTTGCACAGCAAAAGGCATTTGACTGAACTTCCTAGACATGATGCCACTAAAACACAGAACACAAACGTATGAAATACGAAACAATGACAGACATCCTTCCCACCTAATTGCCTAACTGTATAAATGAATGAAAACATTAGCTGCATTCCATTAGTGGCTGTCATTCAATTTTCCAATTACTGAGGTCAAATTCACGCCATGGTAACTCCCGAAGCATAAAGCAGCGTGAAACACTCACTGCTATTTCTTACATCTTTCCAAATGTCATTCTGAGCCGTATTAACCAAGAAGGACTGATAGGCAGTGCAGGCTTAACCTTGTTTTGGGCTCCATGTGTCTGTGTTATTAGTCAGGTTTAATCAGCTCGGCAGGGGGGGCCAGTCATCCGGATCCAGAAAAAGAGGACCCTAACCCTCCCCACCAGGGCGACTACAACAAAGAGTCAGCCTGTGACAGCTGGCCAATGGGAATGTAAATAGAGGCCCAGTGTGGCAGCTGCAGGACCCCGGTGAGTCTGACATTACCGCCACGTCGTAAACACTGGCGCCCTCAGGACACCCCCTTTTCTGAGGGCTGCCACAAGCAGCGAGGCTGAAACATAAACAGGGACACTGGCAGCCTCTGGGAGCACAGGGAGCGAGAAACATGAGCGAGGACTCGGGGCAGAAACGGCGAAACCATGTTTGACACAAAGTAAACCATTAGCGGTCACAGAGGGAGCACCGTGCTGGGGTCAGAGACTGCAGTCAGACAGGAAGGCGGGGGGGGCGGGTCAAAGCTGCAAGATGCTGTGTGTGTGTGGGTCATGTATAGATTAAATGTCCCCACAACGTGACAAAAACCTGTTATTTTGACATTGTGGGAACCATTTTTTTGTTCCCCACAAGCGTAAGCACAGTTTTATAAAAATCTGTGACTGCAATCAAAAAATCTAAAAATGACAAAAGACCTATATTTTGTTTGGTTACTTATGGTTATGGTTAGGACTGGGCAGGGGTTAAGGTTGCCATTGCTGGGATTATGGTTTTGACCATAGAAATGAATGGATGGTCCCCACAAAGATATGCATACAAACGTGTGTGTGCGTGTGTGTGTTCATGTGTTTGGGAGAAGTGGGGGAGGCAGGGGGCTGTGGTATCGAGTGTTGTCCCAGATTTCAGAGGAGAAAGTGGACACTTTATCAGATACCGCAGAGAAAACAAACCCGAAGCAGCCAAAGCAGTGACATGGGAGATGCTTGTTAGGTCAATGTTCCCAAAGCGCCTCGTCGCAGCAAAGCCTGGGGCGGCCATGCTGATGGAAACTCTGTTTATTTGACTTTGACCAGGAGTTAGAACAGGAAGAGGCTCAGCAAGCCGACTCGGGTCCCCAGCCCTGTCCATGAAGCAGCACCATTACCATGGTGATTAATTCTCATCCACTGCTAAACTGACACCTTCTGAGTTACTATCGGCAACTGTAGCCTCCCATTTACAGCTGGATAGAGTTTATAGGAAACTAGGCACCTTAATCAACATCATAAACCTTCTGGGGACCAGGAACCAGAGGGTTTCATGTGGCAAATATACCAACACGGTGCTATGGGCTGTTCCTCTAGTTTCTTCTTTTCGATCATGTTCACTGGTCCAAAATGTGATGGAACTGCTGGTATGGGATGAGGTAAATTTGAGATAGGATGCCTTCAGGCTGATACATGGACAGACATCCCTCATACATCCCAGTGCTGGACCTGTGGACAGTCAGAGCCCTCTTCATTGGGTCAAGTCACCAAGGAGCCCAAGAAGTGAAGAGGAATATGGAGAAACAGCCACCTGGATGTGACATTGCGCTATCATGTGTGTGAGACTCCTTCATAAGATCAGGTTGAGGCCAAACTGAGAAAGTGAGAAATATTATTGTTCTCTGACACATCCTTACATACATGTACAATGAGGTGACCACTTATCAGAGACATAATCATATAATATTTACTAATGTATATAAAAAAAAAATCTTGAATACTTCATTATTTTTTCTTGAACAACACGCAACATAGGTACTCATATATGCCAGCATGAAAAATGAAATGGCAACATTAAATAGGATGATGACACACCAAGATAATTAATACCATGTTTGTAGTCATACAGAAGCAGGACCTTCCATTCACTTTTACAGCAACAGAAAGTGCTTTCTGGCCTAACAGCAAATGCCATCGTTACAGCCTAAACACTTAAGGTGTTTTCTAGGTGAGAGTTACTTAGTTGCTCAGACCATGAAGCTCAGAGTAAATGACCTCTGGTGTCTCTTTCAGGAGTGCACTGGATACGAGCGCTCTTAGCATGTCAGAGTCCTGACAGACTCAGCCCCATAAAGAACACCTCCCGCCCCCCACCAGACCACTACTCACAGCTATTTTTTGCACTCAACTCGCTCACTGACTTGCCCCAGGGGAAATACATTAATGGGCCCTTGCCCCTCCTCTCCTGCTGATGATTGACATAATCAGCCTCCGAGCCTGACCACCCCTACAATAAAAACGTGTCTTGAGCTTTTCCGACCCATGGGGCAATTACAAACCACGTTAGACAGGACAATAGATTATCCTGCTCATGGACAGATACATCTGCCACTATATTAATGGATTTTATCAGTATCATACACCAGGAGAGGTGTCATTCCACCCAAAATATAACTAAATGCTACAGTTCAAACATCATCTTTGTTTCCTAGGCTAATATTTCAAGTTAGGGCAACGTTGAACTTTCACATTTTACAGTTACAGCTGCGTAAAATCTCGGCTCATTTAAGTCTCCCTTAGAAATGATGTTGTACGTGATAGATGAGATGCAGGACTCATGATCTCAGACTACGTCACCATCTGGTTCAAGCTACTCTTTAATACATGTGCTAAGTTTGCTGTGGTTTTCAATGTCTTCACTTTCACTGCAGTCTTGAATCTGTTTGGTAACTTGATTCTGGCTCTTTTGTGTTCCCCATCTTCTCTGTGACCTTCATTGGCTATCGTCATAGCCATTCATATATCCACTCACTTTGCATAATTACCATAAAACATGTGTATATTCATGACATGTCTGTAATTTAAGCCACACGTGACTGGATCACTTTTCAATGGATTCACATGATAGCGGATCCTCAGTGATACTGTTTACTGGACATCCATCCTGGGAGTTCCTCTGCCTCTTGCGGGATGTTGCCTGGGATACCGTCCAGGCTTCCCCACTGCCCTAGTTGGGATATTTGGTTGGGATATAGATGAATGGATGGATAAATTATAATTTTTAAAAATGATAATTTTTCTGCTACGAACATCTGGATGAAAGAAAAGAAATACGGTAACACCACTGTTGAAACGGGCTGGTTTGATATTGGCCCATTTCGAAACAGAACCCAAAAGATATCTTACCCCTGGAAAACCAAACTTCTTTCAGTAGGAGAATAACCAATAAAACAACCACTTAATAATTCTCAGATCAGATCATTTGGACTCAAATTTTTAAAAAAAATAACCCTGGCAAAATTACTTCAGTGGTCAGGAAATGAAATATATTGTGAATGACGGTGATGTGACGCAGAAGTGAATCTGGCCTTCAGTGAACTGATTGGATGCTGTCTGTCTTTCCCCGTGGCTGCAGACTGTTACATTTAGCACTGGCATAAGGTGTTCTGCAGCAAGCCAGGACAAATCATTCAGTGGCATTTTATTCTGCCAGTGTTACTAGTTGTGAGAGATGTTCTGTACAGCCATCACCAGCCATGCTGGAACCTTCTAACACGCAGCCATGAATGGCGGATTATTTACGTCAAAAAACAACATACGTATACCTCAGGCAATGCAAGTGTACCTAGTGAATATTTACATTCAGAAGCCTTTATATTACTGTGGTAATCCACTGTATAAATCAGTGGATATAGTCCAAAAGAGCTGTATAAATACTGGAGAACATTTGCTGGTCCCCAGAGTGAACCAGAGGCTGGGAGATATTTTACTGATAGCTTTAGTGCTTTGGAAACATGCACCAGACTTGGTCTGTGTGACAGAAACCAGAATCCACTAGGGTTAGGTCACAAAGTGTTACCAGATCTTAGCTCTAGGATGCTAAGGTAGCGCCCATTCCACACCAGGTCATCAACATCTAGAGTCTGCACAGACCAGAGGTGTGATTGGTGTCTGATTGTAAAATTGACCCAGTACTACTTAACTTCCCATGCACAAGCTTCTGGATCAACCTACATAAGCTTCTGGGCCACAGGCCCCATAAGCACCAGCCCCAAGGATCACAAACTGTGTTTCGTTCCACCGTTAATGGTTTCTTTTGGGTTATTGTTTCAAGTCAACTAACCTGTTTCTTTTGGCTGTAAATCAAGTGCTAACTGAAAGGTATTCTGACACTGGCAGGGCCCTGGCGCCTAAGGACAGGAGCCGGCCCTGCTGCTCTGCTCGCATGGTCGCTCCTGAGCCCGGTAATACTTCAAACAGGTCTGATGACGGGATCTCGCTCAACTTGCGGGAGTCTGGGGTTTGTGCCTCGGTGTCCAGTGATGTCTTGCACTCCTTTAGCCTGAGGGAGAAGGAAAAGAAACAAAAACAAACAAAAATAACAGCCAGTGACTCAATGACAGAGTAGAAGTGTCCACAGCTCTGAGTATCAAGGCCCACAAAGATAAGAAAATGAAGGGGAGAAGAGAAGGTCAGTAGGGCAAGCAAAGCTCTGCGCTTGTGTTTATTTTATACGCTTTGGGTTTCCTGACTGCTCCCAAAGACTGACACTGCTGTCTATCTTACACATGAGGCTGCGATTTATGTCCCAGCAACTGGATACTTGCTACCATGTCATTCATCCATGCCTCTTTTTGGTGTCTTACCAATAAACATGGCCGAAGTTCATGTTCTTGCACACGCAATGAAATAAGGTAATTTACCAGATGCAGCACCCCCTTGGCACTCCAGGGGCTGTGAATGGCGGAGTTTTGGCTAGCAGCTTGGCCGGAAGCGTCGGTCATCTATCAGCGATTAGGCCATCAGTCAGTCTGAGCATGGGGTGTGGGCTGTCAGGCTGGACAGAGGGCAGCTACATGCCTCAGGGCCACTGATAAGGCCTCTCAATCAGATCTCCGCACACTATCGGGGGGAAGTACTGACAGCAGCCGACAGATAAACTAATAGCCAGGGGGGCAATTCCACCAGCGAAGGCCCCTTGATGGCAGGTCCCAGTATCTGGGAAAGGTCCACAGCTGGCCACACCCTGAATGGGATCTTACATTTCCCAGCTCAGAGAAACACCATGTAGACATTACCCAGGCAAAACACATCCTTTTACCCAAATTTGCGAGCGGTGGGGGGGGTGGGGGGTGGTATTCATGTTTGCATGTAACTGTAGTGTGCAAGATCGAGCCCCGCTGTGCTTGGAAAGCAGTGTGAGCCAACCAACTCAGTTTTATCCAAGGTCTGCATCTCCAAATAGGGACAGAGCTAATTTCGAAAGTCTGCTATACAACAAATTGGTTCCTAAATCACTTCCAAATGCAGATTTTTCTAAAGATCAAATATCTGCCCCAGATGTGAGACACAATAGAGGAAAAATATATTTATTATACTTATTTCCTATCTTCAAGTGCATTATAAATCTTTCTGAATAGTGCATGAACTACATGTGAATTTTATCATGCGCCATTCGAGGATAGCTTCCCAGAAAGGGGTAACCCAGACTAATAAGCACTTAACTGGAGGTCCTGAATGATTGCAGAACCACACACAGGCTCCACAGAGATGGAGAAGAAAAATAGACATCACCATGGAGCTTTGGAATGAACGTTGCTGGGAGAAGCACTGCAAAGATACGAAAAAGTCATTTTTATCAGATGTATTAGTGGGTTTTATCAATATAAAAAAAAATCAAGGAAAATTTCAAGGCTCATATAATCGTCTTGCTTGTTTTAAAATCACCATTTTCTTCTGCAGCTAAGAATGCTGTGTTTTCAGCCTCTACAGAGAACGTGCAGCTCTTCACTCTAAAGAGTTTCCCACAGAAAGGTTAGGAGAAGAGATGAGCGATACGGTGGGAGCGAAAGGCTATCAGCAGGCTGCCCATTAAAGCTGCTTTACTGATTAATGCCTGTCAGAAGATGGAGAAAGTCATTTTTGATTCACTCCAGACTGAGTAATTACACGTGTGCAATCTAATGAATTAGTATTTAATTCACAAAACAGGCACTTACATATGTTGGTTGTTACAAATAGCTAATTGGAGATCTTTGTGTTGGTACATTGTTGATTTGGTGATTCTTGCAAATAAATAAATAAATGTTAACTAAAGTTAGTGAAGTTGTAGCCAAATTTGCAGACAAACTGCAGCTTTACCTTGGTTCCTATCCTTACTCAAGTTCAAGAGCTTTGCATAATTGGGAAAAATTATTGTATGTAAGGGCAGCCAAATGAGCTTACTTGTTACTTAGGAGGTACGTTAATGGGATTCTTCTGGAGAAGGTGAGGAGTTAAGACCTCTGATGGACTCACTAGTCTTTGGTGCTGAGAAGATCCAGTTTTGGTGGTTTGGGGGACCAACGAAAGGCCCTGAAGGCTCATCCTGTATCTAAGCATGCCCCACTTTGGGGAAAGGGGGTTTGTATTCATCTTACCATTTTACCAGGACCAAATCAAACACAGGGAACTCTGTTCCCGGTGAGGGACAGCGCATACGAAGGGTGTTGTGGGAAGGTTCTACACTGAACAGAAAGGAAATGTATAAAGCTAAACTTTGATCCGGCCCTGGCACAAACTGCCACACAACTTACAGCCCATATGCCAAGTGTTATATGAAACCCATATTAAAAAAATAAATCTCACTGCAGCAAAATGGGAGCATTTCTTCCAGATATACAATCAAGGGGTTGACAGCAACAATGGTGCTAGCCGGATAGAGAGAGCAGGCTCTATAAAAAAAAAAGAATGGTGTGTCTCTGTAGGACTCTGTGCTCGGAAGGTTGCCAGTTCAAATCCCAGGCCCTTAACCCCAAAACTTACTCTCACCTGTATGTGTCTGTGTGTCTCATGGAGAGCAAGATGGAGTAGGTGACAACTGTCCAAATGTCCCACAAAGATGAATAAAGTACACTATATGCTGCTATATAATATATTAAAATTACCATATATATTATATATTTACTGCACACAAACCATATGTCAAGTCTGTGGACAGGCTAATTCCACCTAGTTGTGCAGTAATTTAGCCAGAGACTTTTGCCCATTTGCACTTTCCAAGACTCTTTTCTCTAAGGAGTGGAATCAGGGCACCTCTTACAGTAGCTCTCTCACTACAGGGCTGAAGTCATTTGTGTTTCTCCCCTGCTTTAGTCAGCTTAGCCTGCAACTGGGTCTTGCGTAGTACAGATATGAATGGGAACACAGGCCCGAGCCTGGCAATTTGGAGGTCCTGACAGCAGGCCACTGCACTCCATCATGAGAGCAAATCACTATTGGCCTGTCCTTTGGCAGAATATCCCCCCTACCACAGCACAAGGCATGACAGGGCAAGTTCAATCAGTCCTCAGTAACTAAAAAAATGCTAACATGACTAGCTTAAATGATGGGAGCTATTAATTCCCCAAGGAATGAGGCTCATTAATCATAAGCATAGAAAATGTAGCTTTTTTTCCAATACTGAGTATGTGCTAGGGGTTTGCGACACCAAAGCTGTTAACACACGACAGGACTTTTGCAGCACCCTTGGAACCTACAAATGAGACAAAGTAAAAGCCCTTGCTGAAGAAATTGGCAGTGGAATATGGCTGACCTTGGAAACAAGGCAAGTTAGAGAGCAACATGCTCTATAGCCAGCCAGGGAAGGGCGTGAGGTGGTTCCGTCGGCTGAGTTTTCTCTAGCTTGTCAAGTGGGGAGATGCGGGTCTGTGGCTCAGGCTTGCTCTGGGTAATTAGCCCCCTGGCAGTGACTGATAGCTCTGTGCCGGAAAGGAATGCCAGCTAGCCTATAGCCTGTGAGCTTCATGGTTCAGCTGACGGTTCACTGACACATTAGAGGGAAGAGTCTGGGGCTGTGTGATCTGAGGCCTGAGGAATACCTTAAGGTGATGATACACAGGGCAACTCTTTCAGCAATGTTGTGGGACAACCGCCAACCAGGTGAGACAAAGGATGACGTGTCTGCATCTGGATGATCATAAAAGTTGCCCATTGCTGATCAAAGTTTTTCAACTATAAGTTTGTTGTCCAGTATGGGAAAGTGCCACAGCAACACTGGTCGGCAACACTACCCAACAAAGTGGCTCAAAAAGTCGCCCTGGGTATCATCACCCTTAGACCTTCAGCTGGGAATGCTTATGCTGAGGAAAGAGCACAAACTCACCCCAACTGCAATATTCTTGCTTCACTTCCTGTTTGGAGATTTTAGCCCCTCCCCTTCACCAACTGTGACAGGCCCGGAAATAGATTGAGCCCAGGCCTGGGGCATGATACTAAACTGTGTTGCATTCTATTTGTTGATTACTATTGATTTTCTGTGATACTTCATTTAAAAATCAATGACCCGTGGGAAGAAAAGTAGGCCGGCTGTACACACACTCTCACATGCTATTGTTCACCGGAAAACACTGTAGGTTTGGCGGCACTCTGGCAGCCAATTAGCGGAAAAGCTCTTAACAGGTGGATGTGCGTCTCCGCGATCGATCCCCGGCGCCTCTGCCCAATCCCAGAGAGTGGCCGTAAATCAGGATCATCGGTGTTACTTTGAGGACAGACAACTTTCCCTTGCTTTCCATCTACTCGTTACGTGTCACGTGGCCTCAACGACTTGGGTCGGGGGGGGGGGGCATGTGGCCTGCATCTGAGCATGGACATTCTGCCCTTCTGCTGTTCCGTCTGTCTCGGCCAACATGGCAATAGAGCCGTCCTTGCTAATGTCAACCAGATATTCTGTTTTTTTAGCCTGCTTCTCAAATAAAGGTGGCTTGGTGGCTCACTGGGCACCACTGGAGCCTCACACCTGCAGGGCAGGGGGTCTTAATCCTGGATCGCATGTTGCATAGATTTCCTCTGGGTTTTCTGGCTCCTTCCTTACGCCAAAGACATACAGCTAGGCTAACTAAAGATTGAAGCAGCTTTTGCACCATGACAAGGTGGCCGAGTGGTTAAGGCGATGCAGTGCTAATCCATTGTGCTCTGCATGTATGGGTTCAAATTCCATCCTTGTTGAGTATTTAGTGTCAAACGCAGTATGTGGTTTGGGATGCTGTTCCTGTGGCTTTTAAGTCCAGGTTGGCAGAGTGATGTATCTGTTGGGCGCCTAAGCAAGGCCCTTAACCCCCAATTGTGTCAGTGACTGTCTGATCCTGCTTTGGAAAAAAAGTAAAGTCCAGTGTTTCTCAACACGGTCCTTGGGAACCCCCAGACGATGCACATGTCTGGACTGTTTTTGCTTCCTCCCAGCTCCCTGCCAGACAATCCACATTTCTAATGCCTACCAGGAGCTTAGAGGGAGAAAAAACATAGAACATCTGAGGGTCCCTGGGTTGGGGCCAGGGGAGAAACACTATCTTAAACAAATCATATCTAATGTATGACTTTGTGTCCTGTGATGAACAAGCACCTTGTCCAGGATTTAGCCTAGCTAACCCAGCTTTGTGCTCTATGCTGCTTGGAATTGCCCCCCCCAAGTATAAGCAGTTAGTGGATGAATGGATTTCTAATATATAATAGAAATATCTATTATATATTAGAAATATACTCTTTATATATACTATATAAAGAGTATATTATACTTATAAGAGTATATTATACTTATATTATATTTATACTCTTTATAGTGTACAGCGAGGTATCCCAGCATCCCCAGCAGCAAGATCTCAACAGGAGCAGGGACCTGAACACTTAACAGCACACTGTGAGCACCAGAATCGGAGAAGACCAGCCCGAGTATGACGGTCCACTAAGGTCACATCCAGCAAACAACAGCTGCCATACTCACATTACCTCACACTTTCTTCAGGTTCAGCCAGTTGAATTTTCCACCGTTTTCACCCAGGTTTATTTTGACTATGACTTGCCACATCTTCTCACAATGAAAATCCGTCGTCTGGCTCCGTTGGTCTTACCCCCATGACAGCAGATAGTTGATTGAAGATTAATGGTTACCTGGATGAATAATGGATGTCAAATGTTTCGTTATTTAATACAGCCAGTTCCTTTATTTGTAACATTTTCTTGCTGAAGCTGGATTTAACTTGCTCTGTCATGTCTTATTCCTTACTGTGAATTTACATATGCTACCAAATAGGGCAGTTGAGGAAGGCACTTGTGGATGGGCTGTGCTATGAGGGCCTCCTTCGGGATACAGGATGTCCCTTGTGTACATGTACTAACAGTGAACACGACCAGCACAGTGCTGGTTCTTCCCACCTGGCAAAGGGAGATTGACTGACGGACATGAGTAGGTACATGACAGATGCTAATTATTCATCCCTATCACTGGGTGAAGGACGCAGCCTGTGGCTGCAGTCTGGTTTCCATACGAGAGTGGGATTCACTGATAGAACTGTGGCGAAGACAGATTTAACTCTCTCATAATCACATGACCCGTCCCTCAGCAGTTAATTATGAACAGCGCATGGATAATCACATGACCCGTCCCTCAGCATTTTATTATGAACGGCGCATGGATAATCACATGACCTGTCCCTCAGCAGTTAATTATGAATGAGGTATGGACACCTAAGCCAAGAAAAGTTAATCCCCAAATATTGCATATTGCACCAAAAGCAACTTCTTGTTTCTCCTGACTGATGAGCTAATAGGTTTGCTGTAAAATACTGGGATTAATGGGAAAATGCATCTGTCTAAGAAAGATGTAGGATTTTATGGTGTGATAAAGATTTAATACTAGTCTTGGTTTGACCTTCATAGCTGTACCGCTGAAGGAGAAAATTAGCATGTGTACATGTCTGCGCATGTGTGAAGGTTTGCACCTGCCAATGTGTGCATTTCTGTGCATATATTGCTGGTGAGTGCTGGAATGTGAGCCTGTGTGTATCTGTCTGTGCATTTTGCCCAAGTGGGTGTGCATTGTCTATATATGCGTGTATGTATGGAAAGGAGGTGCAGATGTGCAGCTCAGTTTCCGATGGGGACACAGCTCTATTCCTGTTGGTTTTTCAGGTCCAAATATTTGAAAGGAGGGTGGGATTACTTGATAAAGACCCAGAATGTGCACGTGCTTTCCACTGAAGTCCAGTAACCTAGTTCCTGCTTCCGAGTTCTTGGGCTGTCCCCATTGGGAAGGTTTGTAGTTCCTGCTCACTTTTGAGTCGATTTCCCGCCGCGCAACTGGAATTTTAACCTTTATGCTAAATAAGCAAGGGAAACACAAATGCTTGTAGGTTAAACATTATGCATAATTTTATACTGCCACCCCAAAATATTGGAGGATGAATAGTTGAATGAATGAAACTTATTGGGGGGATCGATCGTGGGGTCTGAGAATACAGGATAAATCCGTCCTGTATTGATTCAAACTTGATGATTCATTTTATTTATATTTTATTTATATGTTCTGGGACATTAAATATTTATTATTAAATCTTCCAAGTAGATTGATGTTTTGTTTTCCATGGAATAAAAAAGATGTAATGTTATTCTGATAATAAGGTTTCACCACCGTCAATTAGACAAAAATATTGATAGAATTTTCCGATACAGATAAAGACAAGCAGAAATGTTTTAAAAGTAATTTAGATACAAAATAACAATAATAATAATTTATTATTAATAATATTAATAATAATAATAATAATTTAATAATTTCAATGAATAATTTAATGATTTCAAGTAATAATTTTTGTTTTTACTTTTCCCCCACACTTTTGCGTAACGTAAATCAGTGCTGGTGCTTGTTGTCAACCAATCAGCAAAGTTTATCTCTATAAACCCCACTCAGTAGTTTCCTCTCAAGCAAAAAGTACCTAATCTGGGGCAGAGACTAGAAAATGGTTCGGGAACTACCTCTGAGTAACAACAATTGAGTCAAGTTCTTCCAATGAGGACATGACAAATGCTCAAAATGACAAATTAAAAACATGAGGTTTCTGCCTCTTGCATATGGACTGATACACAGATGACTGGCTGTCGGCTGTCAGAAAGACAGGGGAGTGGCAGAAGGTGGGGCACACTTGACTGACAGTGCATCTCCTGCAGGTAGCAGTCAAGGGAGCTAGCAAGCTCCTTGAAGGGCTTGTGGCAGGAATAACATGAAGACTCCTCATCGGTCACACCATGCGGTGGCAGCACAAACGGTCCCTGTGCTATGGTAACGTCCCACCATCAACCCCTTTGTCTGTCACAAAAGGGCCCGTCTACGGTGTGAAGTGAGAGATTTGACATCCTCTGTGGAGTGCCAGACTTAGCTAGCAGTGCCCATCAAGTGGTGGCAGCATGTTGCTGCGGTACGCTGCCACGCCGACGTATCAGGTTACCCCACTTACCACCATTTCCCTCGCTGATTTCAAAGCGAAACGCTTAGAGCGCCTCTTTCAACACCAGAGGAAGAAGAAAAGCCTGCCATCCCATTGCACATAAGAAGCGGCTTTTAAAGGCAGAGCCCGATGCCGTGACGATCCAGAAACACGCTTTACGGTGGAAGACGTCCATCTGTTAATGGTCCGTAATGGTCTCCTCGCTAAGCCCCCCTGCCAGCCAGCACAGCACATTGATTTGACTACAGGAATAAAAGCATGGAGATTAGACACCTGTGGGATGCCATGATGATACACCAACGGTGGGAGAACAGAAGGGCGGCGCCGTTCACATACCCCACAGTTAGCTTAAGCAACCGGGCCAGCTGATGGATTTATGAACGTGATCCTCATACTGTGGCCACTCTAGCTTCCTCCCATACCCTAGAATACTATTTCTAATAAACCAGTGTTTCTCCATGTTGCCCTCAGGAAGCCCCAGAAAGTCTACTTTTTTGTTCTGGCTCACAGCACACCTGAACTAGGGTGTCCAGATAATCAATGTCAAGGAGGAGCCTTTGAAACTGAAAGGCTCCTGTGCTTGGCTAAATAGTTCAATTCTTCTTGTGATTTGACTGGTTTGTTTCCTTAGTTGAAAGACTCAGTCAGCTGTTTCACATTAACATTAGTGATTCTTGGTATGATTATAGCAGAGTAACCATTCAGCACACAGCAAGAACTCTGGGCTTTAAGTGACATCCAGGTCCTTTTAATCAAAATTTTTACAAAGCTCAAAACGTCCTCCCTGACATGGATTATCTGGTTACCATTCCTGAACCAAGAACACCAAGTGATGGGTACAGGTGTGCTGGGAGCAGAGAGGGTGCAAAATGTAGACTGCCTGGGGGTCCCTGAGGACTGGGCTGTGAAGGATTGTTCTAGATCTTTGCTAACCATATTAGCTAGCTTAAACCTTAATCACATCGGTCCATTTTCTAATTGTACATGTCCACCCATGTGTGGATGGAAATGAAATTTTAGGTTTAACAAACAGGCAAAGAGGAGCAATCAACTATAGGAATTTTGCCCCGAGCACAAGAGAAATGCACAGGAATATGTAACCACGTCATGTGACCTTGCCCAGCCCTGAGACTCCCCTGATCATTCACATACTTCCACCTTACACCATGACTCTACATCCCCATCAAACACCTAACGTATCTGCACAAATTACTCATATTGCCCTACCTTCTGTCCTTCACTAATACTTGACCTACCAGCTTACATCCTAACCCTCATTACCCTGTCTGCTACCTGCTAGTCAGTCCCTAAACTCCACATTACCTCATAGGTTGTCCACTAGACCACGGCAGTTGCTCTCCAAAGTCTCCTCTGAATCTTACATATTGATACAGAAAAACGATGGCAGTGTTTCAGGTCAGCCACATTTTTGTGCCAGGTCAAAGGTTTGCAATAAAAAAGCCAATCTATCAAATGCAAAGGTTCACAGGCAGAGCATTTATAATATTACAGCCGGACGGATGACAGCCAATAAACCTAAGTACAGGGGAGGCTGGGAAGCCCAGCCTGGTCACATGTTACATGTTCCCATGATGCATCGATCCAGGGTTGTTGATCGTCACATCTTATTTTCAATTTAATTCACACGGTCTTAAATGGGGCAGCGTGGCAGATTTTGAGAGCTAAAGCCGGTTTCTGAAAAGACCCCCTCTTTTTTGACCTTTGTACAGCTCAGCCAATGGTCTTCCTTTTAATTAAAAATCTTTCACATTGGTGAGAGTTATGGAAGCTGGGCCTGGAATGGAGGTACACCCACAAATAAGAAGGAACATAACAAATTTAAGAAAGAGATTCTTAAAGCAAGGTTATAGTACCTTAAAAAGCACATCAGATATAGATTTATTTTTCTTTTGAATTCACCAATACTTGGCCTTGCGAAAATGTCAAGAGGACGATGATGTCATCATGGGAATTGCATCACTCTGTCCCGCAAACAAAAGTCCACTAATGAAACATTAATCGAGGCTTACGCCTGATGTTTTCGCATAATATAACTCAAGTCCAAGGTGTCCCCTGCCTTGCTACAGGCCCGAAGCTCTTGGTGACCATGTATTGGGTGGGGAGGTAAAGAAGATAGATGTATGGTTGGATGGATTTGAGTTTCAAATATGGAGAATATCCCCCTGTGGTGAAGCACGCAAGTGTTCACACAAGGAAACCAATAGATTAAAGTGGTGCTGGAGAGGCATTAGAGATTAGCAGCAGAGAGGGTTAAAATGAAGAAGGCATTGGGGTCAGAGGAAAGCCATATACCACCGATGGCTGTCACATGCAATGGGATCTCGTGTTGCAGGCAGAAGGACTGCCTTTGAGGGGATGGAACTGTCACACAAAGGAAGGCAGGGAATCGCGGGACACAGCAGGGACGTCACCCTGCACTGTGTGCCGTCCATGATTCGTCTGTTACATATAGCTGCTCGTGGAGACTCAGCCGCCCTCTGCTATGACAACGTTTAAGTGTTGTCTTTTCTAAAGCAGGCATGATGCAGCTGGATACCCAGGCAGAGATGGAAGAAGAGAAGTCATGGGGACTGTGGACAGGTATCCACCCGGTCCAGTGCTATGGCACCCAGCCCAGCCCCAGTGGACATGGGAGGTTCTGCGGGGGGACAGGACAAATACACCTAATCCCCCCAACATAACTACTGGCCCCAATCTGGCCTCCGTAGCTGAAACAGTCTAGAACCGCCATTGCTAGTGGACAGAGATCCCCTCTCACCAGGCTGCTCCAGGATATAGCAGGGCATAGGAGAGCATAGCAGGGTATAGTACGTCTATCCTCAAAAGGATTCTAAACAGTTTTGGAATTTAAGAATTTTTGTGACTAGCCAACTGGGCTTGTTCAGGGAAGCATTTTTTTTGTTCTCTCCTTTTGTCTAAATGACTCACCACTGGCGAGTGGGAGAGCTTAATTTCCAGTCTTGTGTCTAAATATCTCTCGAAATATTCCTCTTATTTGTATTATTCAGCACAATGAATATTGAAAAACACTGCAGTTACAATGAATATTGCAAAACACTGCAGTTACAATGAATATTGCAAAGCACTGTTCTAATTTTACATCTATTTCTATTGCCATTGTTATTTCATCCAGTATAAGAAAAATGGTACAAGTACTTCAATTCAGGCCAACCGCTTAAATACAGAATATATTTTGCCAATAAACTTTATTATCTGTCTCTAAAGAAAGGCTTCCCCAAAGGATTTGAAATAGTGACTGCATGTACAAAACCATCCCAATCCACAGTATTTAGCTCTACATCTGTTCTCAGCTAATAGCCATTAACATTCAGAGGGCTATTAACTTGATTCCTTTTGCACGAGATCTTTCTGCATCTTCCCAAAGGTCTAGTTCAACGGTTAGTCTTACATATTAGTGCCCAGGCAGTGTGGGGTTGTGTCATGTTGCTGTTTCTCTTTTACTCCTACAGGATTGACACAGCCCCCCACCCCCATTAAAGTCACCTCTGACTAATCAGCTGTTTTACTGAAAAACATTGCCCACAAATGAATGTCCTTCTCAGTCACAGGAGAAATTTCCATGCTTAGTTCTTCCTGGTGGTAGCTCAGGAATGCTGTACCCTCACGCCTGTCAGGTTGTGGGTTTGAATCCCATGTCTTCTGTGTTAGTCTGGAGTCCTCTCTGTGTTGTGTAGTTTTCCTCTGAGTGCTCAATTCTTTGTTTTTTTCCTTGAGTGCAGAGACATGCAGTTATGTGAGCTGCCATTTCCTAAAGTCCTTTACAGTGTGATTGTGTGTGAATGTGCCCTGTAATAGCCTGGCATCCTATCCAGAGTGCCACCCTGCTTTATGCCCTGTGCTGCCTGGGGTACCTTCTGTCCCCCTGTAACTGTACCCTAGGTAAACGGTTAGAAGCTAGATGGATTATGGATATGAAAATTATGAAAAATGAAAATTATTGCATACTAACTACCAAAAAATCTCAAACTAGTTCTTTAGTATTCCCATGGTCTGTGGCAGAACTCTGATAACCTGATATTTCTATGTTGTAGGTCACAAAAGATATGAATGTAATGATCACACTCATATTTGTAATAAACAAACTAGGAGCCAGACTAAGCTGACAGGCAGTATCTTAACAATTTGTGCTTTTCCCTGGCCCATAGAGGACTGACCTTCTAATCCATATCCCATTTTCTTTCTTCCCTTGAATACGAGAAAGCATGCATCCCCAAAAATCCTCAGAATGGCTTCAGAATAGATGAATGGCTTTCGGTTACTTTATAACAACCATCACCATCAATGAAATTATTCCTCTTTTGCTTATTTGCAAATGAAAAATGCTTCTGATCCCCAGCCATTACATCAGTTTTCCATAACTAGTTTTTATAAGTATGAAGATGGATGGATGGATGGATGGATGGATTATATGACTTCACTGATGTCTTTTTAATCTTTTTCATTTTCCCCTTGGATCCAAAATTAATGGACTAAATAAATTACACCCTATGGAAAAATTCACAACTGCTAAGTTAAAAGTAAGTAAACCATATACCCAGTCTTTCTCTTTATTAAAAAATATGTCTGTAATTACGTGTTTTGTTGTTAAAAAAAACAATCAACGTGTCAGCATATCATATATCCATCATTCCTGTTACACAGTGACTTTTCTGTCCTTATGATTTACTTACTCATATTTTCTCTAAAATGAGTCACATATTTATAACACATGAGCTAATTTATATTTAAGTCTTCTATATCACTTAAACAGAGATAATAAACATTAAAAATACCATTTTGTATTTTACATGCATTTTTATTGAAATGTGCATTCAATTTTATCACGTCCTTAGTGTAAAGTAATCAACTTCCACAAGTGCTATGAACCAGCAAGTGTTAAAAATCCCCAAATATTCTTTAATTATGTTATAGATAGGCTACCTAGAGGCTAACTGCCTCAAACCTTTGGTTCCCAAGCATAGAGGTTAGAAAATGGTTTACTTTTAAACTGATTATTCTTTTAATTTTTATTTATTTATTTAAACTTGTAGTCCTTTGAGATCCTTGAGCTGTAACTGGCACTATAAATAAAATGTATTATTATTATTATTATTATTATTATTATTAATAAACCATATATAGAAATCCAATGAAACTATGGTTATTTTTTACAATTATCTTCATTTACTGTGTGTTCTTAAGTCATCTTCCACCCTGTCAGTATGTACTTTCTCATCCATCCATCCATCCATTGACTTCCACTTATCCGAGGTCGGGTTGCGGGGGCAGCAGTCTTAGCAGGGAAACCCAGACTTCCCTCTCCCCGGCCACTTCCTCCAGCTCCTCTGGGCGAATCCCGAGGC
>JAABNX020000021.1:8866567-8888702 GCA_015163995.2 Mormyrus lacerda
CACAAGCTCAGGCTCCTTCCCCACCAGAGAGGTGACATTCCATGTCCCGAAAGCCAGTTTTGTCAGCTGGGGATCGGCCAGCTAAGGTCTCCCTTGGCCGCCACCCAATCCACATTACACTGAACCCCTGACATTCCCCCAGCAACTGGGGACAGCCCCGCATGCCTCTTTCGGGCTATGCCTGGCCGGGCCCCACGGGCCAAGGCCTGGCCACCAGGCACTCGCCAACGGGCCCCTCCCCCAGGCCTGGCTCCAGGGTGGGGCCCCGGTGACCCTGGTCCGGGCGAGGGAAATGAGATTTTGCTATAATACCCTATGATAGGGTTCTTTTGGATGGCTCTTTGTCTGGCTCCTCCCCTGGAACCTTTTTGCCCTGGGAGACCCTACCAGGGGCTATTGCCCCCGACAACATAGCCCCCAGGATCACTGAGGCACGCAAACCCCTCCACCACGATAAGGTGGTAATCCAAGGAGGGGACTGACTGCAAAACTAAAGAGAGAGTAAATTCTTTAGTTGAGATTTCCAAATTAGACACATATACACATATACACTTTCTGAAACGTGTGTGATGCTTATTTCATCTTTAATGATACGCCAAGATTTATCTTTTCCAGACTTTTAAAATATTTTCTGATTCTTTATTGCCTGGTCATGTTTTAGCTGTCTTGAATCTGGGCAGGACTGATATTTCTTACGAAAATTGATTGGCTTGATGGATCAGATGCTATAATTGGATGTTCTGACGAGTTGAGCTACATATAGAGACTATCCAGCCATTTTGCGAATGTGAAATTCTACCGTTTAGGAGTTAGGATTAGGGCTATTGATTAGCACTATAGTGGCCTAACTCGACAGAACACCGGCAGATCTCGCTCCACGTCACGTCAGCTGCAGACAGACCTAAGCCCAAGTCGAACGCCCCCATTAAAACCACAGTGACACCGTCTAACAAAGTAGCCTAGTGGGCGATTCAAAGCTGCGCATGACAGGGGCAGCATGAGAAATTAATACATTTTCCGTATCAGCGGGCATTTTGCATGTGGGTCGATGGTTTTCAGACCAGCGCAATTCATTGTGGGAGACCGATTTTCACTCCGAGTACAGCCCTGATTGTCAGGTCCTGATGAAGTTTCTAGCTCAGCTGCCTCCCATGATTTGCGCAACATGGCTTAAACCAGCCTACAATGTGCTGACAATATAGTTTAAGTATCTGAAATTAATTACAATGTTTTCTAAGACAGTCCATACGCCTGAATGTACAGAAGCTGGGGCTAGTAAAACGGCTACTAAACTAGCTTCTAAAGTGCTTTATTATATTACAATTTCATTGCGTGAAAACAATACTTGTATTACTAATACAATAATACTTAATATGTAACAAGCCGAGGCAGTTTAGCGGCAGTTCTGATTTTTGCGGTCTGAGGGAATGTGCACCTGCTCTTTACTTGATATAGGCTGTGGGATATGTGATCTTGATCGTTCTAGTAAATCTTACTTTGCAACCGCTTCTGAACTAGCCAAAGAAAAACCTGGATCCGCGGTTTGTTGATTTTCGTCTCTTTTGCTTTTTCATCAGCAACCCTGTTTCTACAGTATCCAAACGTGGCGAGAAAACGGTGCTAACTATTGCAACCCTGATTGGACTTTTCCAAGTTGCTATGAGAACGGCTGTGCAAAGTAATTTACGGCAGAAGTGTCTTTTCAAAATAAGAGTCCCATAACGTATGACGTTTAGTTTCAGATCATAATATGCTCTGAAAATAATCATCATACGTTATGTAAGCAAAGATACGGTTCTTCTTGCTGTGAGGTAACTGTACCGTTCTTAGAAGAGTGATATTTGTCCCGCACCTAAAACATCAATGTAAATTATTTGACTGAAGGCAGTTAATCTTCAAATAAACGGAAAAAAAAAATCATAATTACGGTTCTCTTTCTAATGAATAAATTGACAGCTAAATTTAATTTTCACGCCTGAAGGACTGGTCATTATTTGGGTTAAATGTCTTTAGCAAATTGATTGTTTGCAAGTTCATATGTATGAATCGTTTGCCTGAGAGAAGTGACTGCTGCTATTTTGAAATCTGTCGCTTCGTTGTTCGAGGAAAATGGAACTTTCCTATCTTTTGCTTTTGCTACAGAAAGTTAACGACAAATAAGCTAACTTATTTTGCTGTAAAAAGGTATTCTGGTTTTAATATTGCTGGAGGAGCAACTGATCTTAGATATACGGTATGCGAATATTTTCCGTTTTTACCTTCTTGTATTACGAGTACATTTCGTTACAAGATGCTAAACGCTATCTGTATGTATAAACTCTGTACATTTTGTTTTAATTCGGCGTTATAATAAGATACGTACAGTAAATGCAGGCATTATACAATTTACGATAGGTTTTTTTTTTTTTTTTTTACTTTTCAAATATTTCCTCGTGTTGGGGCACTTGCGCGTAGATTGCACTAAAACGCAACATTTCATTACAGATGTCGCTCATATTGTTCGATCCATCCATCCATCCTCTTGTTTTCAGTAGTCGCATCTAACCAGGGTTGCAGGGATGCTAACTAAGCCAGCATTCCTTGATGGGAGCACATTGCATTATATACTTATTTACCTGTTAATCCGAATTTGCGTCTTCCACAGGTAAACATTACAGTATGTTGAGGAAAGTGAAGTATATCGTGTGTATCACTCTGGTGCTATTAGCTTTGTGTTGGGCTCACAAAGCCAGGCATGAAGACCATCTTTTTAGGGAAGAACACAGCCCACAGCATGATGTGAATGTTCTTCTTGGAAAAGAGGTATTTGCTTTCTATAGAGTACAACCTTAATATGCTGTGATTATTATTGTTGTTGTTATTATTATTATTATCCATCTGCTCACAATTGTAATACGTTTATTACAGCAAAGAATATTGTCATATTGTTACAACCCCTGGCAAAAAATATGGACTCACTGCTATTGGAGGATGTTCAGTCAGTTTTCTTTGTAGTCCAAAAAGCAAATCACAGATATGACACAAAACTATTTCACCTTACAACTGAACATTCTGGTTTTGTAAAACATACCTTCAAAAAATAAAATGTAGTTGTTGCAATTAATGGGGCATCTTTTTCCATCTCAAATAGAGGAAAAAAATATGGAATCAAGGACAAAAAAAGAACACAGTACTAGTACTTTGTTGCACCTCCTCTGCCTTTTATGACAGCTTGAATTCTTTGAGGCATGGACTTCACTGATGGAAAAACAATATTCTGCATCAATCAGGTTCCAACATTCTCTTATAACAGTTGACAGATCAGCCTTGCAGGATGGAGTCTTGTCATGTGCCATTTTTTTCAATTTCCCCCATAAATTTTCAATTGGACTGAGATCCGGACTGTTTGCTGGCCATGCTGTCAAACTAAATAACCAAATAGTTTGGTTATTATGCATATTTCTTGTTTTTAAGCATTTATTTAGAAACTATATGCATATTTAAAAGTTCATTTTTGTTTATCATTGGTGTTCAGAAAAAAGAAGAGGTGACCAAACTTAGCCCAGCTGAACAGAGAGAGAAGCTGGTAGAAATTGTGAAGAAGATCGACACAAATTCAGATATGCAACTGTCTGCAGGTCATGACTGAACGTTTATAATAGAAGCAGTTTGCTGAACTTAGATTTGTGTCCGTTTTTTTCCGGTTTGGAATGAAAAAACTGAAACGTAGTGTGTCATAATGTAGTGTGTCATAATGTAGTGTGTGTAATGTAGTGTGTCATAATGTAGTGTGTGTAATGTAGTGTGTCATAATGTAATGTAGTGTGTGTAATGTAGTGTGTCATAAGAGTTGTAATGTAGATGCCTTATTTTCTCCTCGGTAGATGAGGTCACACTGTGGATACAGAAGGTGTACAGGCAGTATGCCTTGGAAGATGCTGGGGAGAGATTCCCAGAGTTTGACACCAACGAAGATGGCCTCGTCTCATGGGATGAATACAACAGATTTGTGCATGATAATCCCATTGATTTTGACGAAAGCAAAATTCCAGAAGACCCCGAAGAGGAGTCTCTGAGATTTGTATGATTCTATTATTAGAAGTCATAAAACAAATTAAGTACCCACACCGACAGTACTGTTGACTTTTAAGCACCCCAACTTCATTACATGTTTCCAGCTTCATTTAAAGGAGAAGAAGCGCTTTGAGCATGCAGATTCTGATGGTACACCAGGGCTCAGCCTCGCCGAGTTCTTGGCCTTCACCCACCCATCCGAGGTGGACCACATGGCAGTGAGTCCTGCTGGGCTCTTGGTTATCATGGCTATCAAACTGTCGCATACTTTCTTTCTGCATATTTGGTACTAAATCGTGTCAATCACTGTATTTCCAAATTTTTCTGTGATGAATGCTTTATTTGGAATATCATACCGAGCAAAGAAGATAAGCGTACGGTGAAAGACACATTCATGAGTACTGTGAAAGACACATTCATTAACCTTAAAGTCATAACCATGTGGTTGGACTCTTTTTGCACTCTTATGAGTTGCTTATGGAGAGAGGTAATGTTCCCCCTGTCTCCATACATAAAAGTGCGTTCTAATTGGTAATGGATACTTTTAATACTTCTACAAGAGAATATTAAATTATGCCATGGTAACTATTGTATAAACTATCGTATATTTTTTGAATCTCAATCAGGAATCCTTCTAATTTTAGGATTATACCATTGAGGATGTACTGCATGAATATGACAAGGATACAAATGGATTCATCAGTCTAGAGGAATTCCTTGGAGATATACGAACGAATGGCAAGTGAACAGTCACTCTCCTGTGAAGCAGTGCCAACGTTCATTACCAATGTTATTTTGCTGCCTGAAAGTAAACCGATTACGTCTTTGCTTCCGATTAGCTGACGATAAGCCCTCACAGTGGGAGGTCGACGAAACCGTTCGGTTTAAGGAGCTGTATGACCAGGACAAGGACGGTCAGCTAAACCGCGAGGAGCAGCTACGTTGGGTGGCCCCCAACAGCTATGTTTCCGCCAGAGAAGAGGTGAGCCACGAGAGGTCATGTGACGGAACTCCACACAAGGTCGAATGGTCATCAGAGCACACACAGCAAAAGACTCAAGTGCAGAACCAAACGCCACAGGGTCGCCTTTAACCCTGTGGTGATAAGAGTGTCTAACTCCTCCTCCTTCTGTACGTGATCTTTTTCACCCTTTTCACCTTTTTAAGCATTTATGTCATTAGGTTCTCATTCAGATTATACAATATTACGCATCTGCTTTTTATTTACTCACCTGTATGCTGTTACTCTCTCATTTTATCCACGGCACAAACACTAAGTCACTTTTCATAACCACTTGCACTAATTATCCGTTACAGTTATTTGTTACTTTGTTAGCTTTATTTTGCTATTCTGTTTTTGCACTATTGCTACTTTTTTAAGCTCTTTACTGTCTCATCTCTATTCCTCTTGTTGCACTGAGCATGTTTAAGAATTTCCCTTGGCATAAATAAAGCTCTTATATTATCTTATGAGGGAATGCCAAAGTGCTTTCAACCATGTCAATTGCTTATGCTAGATTATAGTACGTTGCCCACACCTCTGCGCTTGTGAGGCTGTCGCTGTACCACCGGCAGTACAGATTGACAGTGAATGAACTGAAGTACCATTACTTGCCTTAACCTTTTAAACAGGCTGTGCATCTGATCAAGGAGATGGATCAGAATGGTGATGAGATGCTGTCCCAGACGGAGATCCTAGATAATCAGCAGACCTTCATGAACAGTGAAGTCACTGACTACGGCAGACAGCTTCACGTGGCACACGACGAGCTATAGCATGGAAATTTCATTTCCAAAAGAAGCAAAAAATCATCTAGTGGCCTGTTTTGATTATTGTCATAACGTAAAAGGCCTTAGCGTTAAACCATTTAACGTTAAACTAAATGATGCAGAAGCATGACTGAGGTCCCTGGGAGTTATGGGTAATTTTTTTATACAGGTTTGTATCTGTGTTGCTGCCATGGATCAAATGAACTGTATTTAAAGGTAGATCCCCCCCCCTCCCTACAAGTGATGTTAAGACCAATTCCAAGGCTGTCTGCCATGCTGAAACGTGCAAACCCAGCCTCTGGCATCACTACAAGATATTTATATATTTTAGTGTTTTACGGTGTGTAATACATGTGTATATCTTCATGTTCTGCCTGTATTTATAATGGTAATTATATTAAAATATCAGGTCCCTTTACTAACCCTTATTTCTTTTTGTGATTCTTAATTTCACATGAAACCTTTGTGTGAAAACCGTTAAAAAGTAGTCTGACATCAAACATTCACTGGCCGTTGTAGTTGGAAGCAGCTGACAGTGCATTGCAAATCAATAAATGAAATTTTAATTGTTGGTCATGTATTTAAGTATGGTTTGTTATAAAATGTAGTGAATAACTGAAGGAATAGAAAAACGATGTTCTGATAAATTCCTTTTGCCCATAACCAGAATTGAACTATTGGGGTTTGACAACGAAATTGAAACACCTGGTTTTAGATATTTAGCTACTAGGATAGACAAGCTTTGGGGCGTCTCCACACTAACTCTCCCAGATGTGGGAAAGACAGTTAAGGGTGGAGAACAATAGAAGATGTTTCACAGTGTCCACAGCCCAAGATAGGCGCTGCTGCACCATTGACATGGGCGTCTGGCAATGGCAAGTGCGACCAAAGGGCTGGCTATAGCAGCCCAGCCATGAATATCGAGCCTGTGAAGCTCCTGATGAAGTTTTGGTGCAAGCAGGAGAGGCAAGATGCACATTCTGCAGTCAGTTGGGCAGCTGTGGTTTTACATGTATGTGTTTTGGGTCCATCTTAGTGGCCAGATGTCGCTTTCGGACGGCTTCTTCTCGCATCCACAGTTGCTCCTGTTGGATGTGGTCCGTCCTTCATGGTGGTATGCTGATGTTACCCTGGACACCGTGTCTCTTGATAAACCACAAAGACTTGCTGTTGTGGTCACAGATTCACCAGCAAGTCGCGTGTCAACAATTTGTCCTATTTTGAACTCTGATATGTCTACCATTACGTTGTGTGGATTGCAATATTATACGTACAGCTGTGCTATTGCTCTGCTAATTCAACCTTCAGACTCTGCTTTTACTGATGCAATGTGCAATCAGTAAAGATTGGCCATCAGCCCACGCATATAGTTATAGGTGTGAAACCTCAAGTACTTTTTTCCAATGTTTGTTTCATTGTTCAACCCCGTTTTTCTGGCAAGTAATAATTGAGCTTATATTCAGCACTGCATAGATGTGTGGGTTACTATCTATGAAGTCTATATCTGCCAAACATAACATGACTATAGTGCATTGTTGCCCCGCAAACAATCTTATCTCAAATTCAGAGTACAACTGGTATTCAAATCGAGTTGTCAGTAAGTACAGAGGTGTTAAAGGGGGCTGCCTGTGCACGGTGACATCACTTCACATATCTTCCTGATTTGAGTGAACGCTGCATGTGGCAAGTAACGTCGTAAAAAGTCGCTGTTTATTTATATATATATATGTATGTATATTTTTTTCTTTAAAAAGAAAAAACAACTTTTTTTTTTTTACTTCGCACCGGATCTTCCGTTGGACTACTTACATAATTTATATTATCTAACTAACTTAAGTTTTGCGGCATAACTGGAAGAATGGAAGAGTTACGCTTTAAAGATGCATTTTGGGTAAGATGCTCGATTTCCTTTTTTTGAACTTCTCAGTGCTGCACGCTTGAATCCTGTTAGATCTAACTATTTATTTATTAGTACTAGTTCAGATATTTTAATAATACACATAGCCACCTCTTGCTGGGACTAAAGAAGATTATGCTGTGCAGAAAAGGTGGAGGGAATATATTTGCATGCAGAATTTCAGCTGGCAGCGAGTTGACAGCGTCAGAAATGTGTGGGATATAGTAACATATACTTTAGTTGAGCTATATGCCTGAATGAAATATTCCTCTTTGTATAAATGCTTATTGGTCTCACTTTTGGTTGTTTATAGAACAGTCAGGGAAAACCGCCAGTGTACTTCTAGGGGGGAAACTGGGTTAGCAAACACGTAGCCTACTTCTGTTAAAAAAGCAGACACTCAAAATACTTTTTAATACTAGTGGCACAACGTAAACGTCAGTTAAAAATTATTATTATAATGATTTAGTCAAAATATAACAGTTTAGAAATCTTTAATATGGAACTCTAGTGTGAAGCTGGGGTGTTTGTGATATAATTCTGCAGTCTAGAAATTAACAATGATGCCTATTTTATCTGTGCTGGAGGTACTGTAATGCTTATATTTGTTAACTGCGTTTTTTGGTAAAGGTTACAACTCTGTCCTGGATTGATGGATGGATGGATGGATTGATTTCTTGTTACCCTTGATTTCTTGAGGGTAGTAGTAATGGACTGGTACTTCTCACTTAATGAGAAACTTGTCTTCTGAAGTAGCAGGAGTTACACAACTGCCTTCCCGTTGCACATCTGGGTGTGGCAGCCTCACCCAGGTCCTGCCAGTGATCAGTGTTAGAATTAACAGCTGCGACATCCTTAACGGGCCTGTCGATCGGGCACCGTATGAGAGACACTCAAGCTGTCTGCATTCATCTTCTGTTGACATAAACAAGTAAATACGTTGTAAGAGCTCTGTGATATCCATAAATCCCTCACCTTCAAGCATTTATTAATAAGCATAACATTGATTATAAACTGCAAAACTCAGAAAAGATGTTTTGTGCCAGAAAATACTCAAGCCTGCTCTAACTTTGCCTTATATCGTCACTGTAAGCATAAGTAACCAAATTAACAGATACGCATCTTTTTAGAAAAAAATGTCCTTTCATTGGTGATTTGGAAAAGGGAAGTTATATTCCATTTGGCATTTTCAGAGATTGTTATCCATGGACACCTGTCAAGAGTCAAGGGTAAATACTAAACACATGTAAATAAAGGCAGATGGTGGGATGTAAATGGAAGAATGCGTGTAAGCTCATATCATTTTTGTCACAAAGGTACCCAGATCAAAGAAAGACCCAGGAGAAATGAATATTTAATCAAATTTAATTCTTGCAATAGAGTTCAAGAAATAGTTTAACTATTGTTACTCGTACCTTTTTAGGGAGAGGATTTCACCAGTAATGCCGGCTATGAGGTTCTCATCCAGCGGATGTGTGACGGCAGGAGAATGTGTAAAGACATGGAGGAACTTCTGAAGATGAGGTAAGTGCCTGGGATTACCACATCCTTTCAGTTTTTCTCAAGAGTACAGTGTACCAGGTTATTTATGGTAACTACACCATAGGAATCTTTAACCATGCTTCTCAGTATCTCCAACCTTCTGCCAGTATAGTATCTGTTGGTCAAAGCAAGATAAACTGGCTCCATCCATCCATCCATCCATCCATCTTCAGTCTCCACTTATTCTATAGACGATCACTGTGTTATTCTGGAACATTCCATTTGCTCACCTTGTTCATAGGTAACTGGTTAAATTAACAGTAATCATAAAGTGGTTGAGGATTATCAGGGTAGCATACATACCAGCAGGCTTAGGGCACCGCAGAGATAGCCAATGGTACTTCACCTGCACTGGGCATTAAGATCCGATTTGATGCACAAGCTGGGGTGTCGGGGGGGGGCCTGACCAATTGAGGCAGCCCCGCACTTCACCTTTATTCTCACTGCCAGCCATTTGTTCACTGATGATGATGCTTATTCTCCAGTGTACAAGTGCGCAGGGATTCTTCACATTCATATCCAGGTGAGAGTAAAGCTGGAGTGCATGGTCAGCCATTTTTTCAGTGCCCCCGGTGCTGCGTTTTTAGGGATAAGGACTTTACTCAGGGCTCAATAACAGTATGGGATTTGAACCAGCGATCGTCTGGACACAGGCGACTACATTTCTCCATGTATACAGCTCTGTTTCTCTAATCTGATAGTTCACTAAATACCTGAAGTCTTGTTCCTTAGCCGCTATACAACCTGCTTCCTGCATGTTTTGTAATATGGAAAACTGTCAACTGTGCATTCCTGTCTCACCATCGCAGGGCGCAGGCAGAGGAGAAATATGGAAGGGACCTGGTGACAATCTCTCGGAAGGCTGGTGGACAGACTGAAATAGGGTAGGCTGTTTCACTTCTGGGTTGGGCTTCTGTCCTTTTAAATATTGTTAGGAGTTATTTTTATTTTTCTATTCATGCACACTTGGTAAAACATTCAAGTGAGTCAACTCTACATAGCAACATTACATTATAATACTATTGTGTGTGCGCCAGACCTCAAGGCTTGTACCTCAGCTGACGAGCTGGTATCGAACTCACAGGAAATGCAAACTTCTTATTCAAATAGAGCTATCTGAGAACGACAAAACGTGCTGCATGTAAGTTACTGTTTAATCCGTGTCTCTGTGCCCCAATGTCTGGGCCTATGAGAGTGAAACGCGTCTGCGTCTTTTGCAACACGCTTACATTGAAATGAACAAGTGGATTGTGTGTAGCTGTGTATGAGTGCATGTGTGCCTGCAACTCTTACTTAAAAATAATCCTAAGAATATCTCCCAACATTCTGACCTGCAACTCTACGGAATGCATAAAATTGTCCATGCACATATTCCATGTACCAAAATATCCATTATAAACATACATTCTACATACGCATGGTCTGCAAACATTTTTTAGCCCTAAAAAGTCTGGTCCTTCCAAAGTTACAGATTGGTCTTTGACATGAAAGGGCAGTTAGCCTTCTTCACATCTGGCCAATAGTAGGTACGTTAAAAACTGAAATGAACCACTTGTTTACAGACACAGCTTATACCTTCACAGTCACAGCTTATACCTTCACAGACACAGCTTATACCTTCACAGTCACAGCTTATACCTTCACAGACACAGCGTATACCTTCACAGACACAGCTTATACCTTCTGCTCAATGCACTTTCTACAGTACCTTGACAGTTACCTGCACTTGCTGTGTTTTCATTAACTGAAAGCATTTAGTATGTGGATTTTATAACATCAAAGCAACATTTTAAGGTGGCCACAGAATTTGTACCAGTCAGTAAAAATAGGACAGATTTCCAAACGGTCACGAAGATGGTTTCCTGTGTCATTTTCCCATTAAAGCTGAACAGACCATGGCAAGCCAACAAACTTTAAGAAACAGGCTTGATGCTCTTTTAAACACACGTTTTGGATGCTTGTGACCGTAGCTGCCCTTGCTCATGTCATGCAAGATAGTTCAGGTCACCTTTAGACAGATGTGTCACTTTACTTGGGGGGGCACAAGTAACATAGTAACTCCGTTACTACTCAAGTACAAATCATGAACAACTATAGGAACTGCAGGAAATACATGCATTTTTATGATTGATTATGAACAAACATAGGATCGATATATAACTAACACTTAGCTTCTGTTTAATTAATACATTAAGTAAATGTGTATCACGTACTACCTCATTCGTGTGCCCCTCAAGTAAAGCGTTACCCAGTTGTATATTACCTATAGCAATAGTAAGTGGTTTCATTTATAGCCTTAGTAATTTCAGGCTGTATTGATACTAATTATTCATGTGTGACGGTTAATTGTGTTGTAGTTCCTCTGACTTTATTTCCATAGATCATGCTAAAAATGAAGAAGTAGCATTAACAGCATTCTAGGGAGCCTCACGGTTGCATGTTTTGAAAATTGTCTGCATTGCATTTTAGCCCAATCCTTTGTGATTGAATGATATAAGGATATAAGCAATCGCATTATTCACAATAAAGATTACAGCTGGATGTGTGATTTTTCATTCATTATTCTCTTTTTCGGCATTTTGGTTTCAGCATCGGTTTCAAATCAGTATGAAAATCATTTAAAGAGTATTGAAGATGTGCCCAGAGCAGGATGTGAATAACTGTAAAATCTGCAGTAAGACACCAGGACCTGAGTATCCAGTGTAGATACATGTTCACACTGCCCTCTCACTTCCTGTTCACATTCACCGCAAATTTCACTGTGGATGGAGTCTTAACTGAACTTGGTTGGTTTTTATGTACTGCTGGTGTGATCGCGGTTCACTTTTAAATGAAAGGCCATGCAGGTCCTCTGACCTGGGGAGAAAGTCACCCCCCCCCCCTCGCCTGTGTCTGGTCAAAGGAATATTGGTCCAACACACAGGTTCCCTAACTTGCTTTGAAAATCTGCACAGACATTTCAAACTGCAAATTTGATTTCAGGACCGAATGCCACAGTTTTGAGTGTAAATGTGGATTTATGTTAATAACTGGATTCATGTTTTCGCTCTGGTTCAGTCAAGCTGGCTATTCCCTACAGAATTTATTTCACAATTGCCTTGAAATGTTGGCGTGTTCTGATCTGGTTTCAAACATGAGTTTCCAGTTGATCAGTTTCTGAAATCTCCAGCTCACCGTCATCCTATATAGGGTTGGGCTGCTTCACAAAATATAAACTGAGCTTCCTCTAAGTAAAAACATTACTCACATGAAACTGTTTACATGTTTTCAGTCAATATCTCAGTGTTCTAATATATTTTAATTTGAATTTTTCAACAGGACCTTGAAATCTTCCTTTGAAAACCTCAAAGCCCGTAAGTTGGACGTTGAAGCTTAGTGAATGTTTCCACCAGTATTTTTTTCCTATATGATGTCAATTTCAGGGCCATAACCCTTGCTTTCTATATCAACACATACTACTGGTCCGTGTCATTTTCCATGGGCTATGAGTTCAATATAATGTTCAACATTGATATGGGTCTAATCAGTAAACCCTGGTCGTCTGAGATCTGCCCTTATACAGTCCATTTAAAATATACAACGGACTGTGACACAGGTAGGACACCAGCACTCCAGGTTCAGGGCTGCATGCCCATGCTGTAAAGCTCCTGAATGGTCTATTTGGTGAAGCCGTCCGTCCTGATCTCAGTGACTGTGTGCGAATTTAAGGGCTGTATCCTTCTAAGACTACAATCGAAGATGAAATGTGTCAGGTTGGTGCGGCGAGGCTGTCCCATTTCAAAGTCTCCTTCAAAAGAGGCTCAGAGATGTCGAGTCAAATCATCCACCTGCTGGATCATTTGCAGCCAGACACATCCCAAGATTCATTGGGTAGAAGTGTAGTGTTTCTGTCCTGGCAGGACGGCAGCAGTCATGCTTCATGACTCAGGGGTAAGGGCAGGAACAGCTGGTGACGCAAAAAAGAATGTATCCATTTGACAATACTTTCTGTTCAGCCTTTAAAGAATACAGCCTAGAAAGGTCACGCCTTCGTAGACCGTGTCTTTCGAAAGATGCAGCCCTTGAATTTGAACATGGCCAGTAAAGCTCATGTTGTTTATTTCAGTTCACTCTGCTTGCCCGTAGCTCCGTGAGCGTGCTGTAGATCGGGGCTGCCCAGTCCTGCTCCTACAGATCTACCACCCAGTAGACCTTTGATACAGCCCTAATTTAATTTACCTGATAGAGATAATGAGGCCTTTCTGTGGCATCACAGTATCAGAGCCAGCTATGTTGAAGCTCAGCTTCACAGGGTGGTATGTCATCAGGAGCAAGTTTTTGCAGCCCTGCTATAAGTGCAATGCACCTGCAGAAATAGCCCTGCCGTTATTGAACCATACAACCCGCGTGGGTTTGCAAGGACTCAAGGCAGCGGTCAAAGTTTTTAACCATAAGTGTGTATGAGGTAGTGAAGGTTATTTTTGTTGCATCGAAAGCCTACTCTTCCGTTACATGTACATTTACACATTTATAGTGTTAAATTACAGCTGGAGCTCATGAGTGTGCAAGCCAGTCAGGAATGGTTTCTGTCACAAGCTATTCAAGAACTAGGTTACCCCAATATCACAAGTAATCTTCACCGCATACTCTGACCTCAGTTTTCTCTCTTTCTGCTTCTCAGCATTTATGTTTTTTTCTTTTATTGCTTTATCTGAACACGGCATAAGTACCAGTTCACTTAGCAGGAAGGAAACCTTTGTATTGAAAATTTCATTAATACCATTGATTGCACCTCAACTCAACATAATCATCAATCATCTTCCCTACTGCTAGGAAGGCAGTGAGCTTTGACATGACTGTCCGCCATAGAGATCTGTCCGGTCCCTTAATGGCATTACATAGAAAAGCCAGCGTTACCAATGATGGCATGTGTGTGTGTGTGTGTGTGTGTGTGTGTGCATGCGCTCGTATGTGTGTGCGCTGGGCGGGTGGCAGCATTCTTAGTATGAGTGACGTGAAATTTCTCCCGCTGTGAGGCTGTGAACATCGAAATAAACCCAGACAGAACCGCAACTGGTAGCTGTGCAGCTGGGTTACTATTATCAAACAAAAAACATAAATAAACTGAAAATGAAATAAAACAAGACGGAAAATAACATAAAAACAAGTTAAAAAAAAAACAAACTATAGATATTCCTTCCAAACCTAACTGAAATAAAATGACAATAAACGTCAAACATTTGCTGTTGCCATTTTTAAACACAATTTTGCTAAAGTAATGATTTGTTTATATTTAATAACCATTAGTATTACCTGGAACATGTTTTGCCCATTTTGAGGACCTTTTACTACATAACCTGAACAGCATTTTCATGTACAGTTCTCTAAAGATCAGACACACAAAAGCTTTACAACTTTCGGTCTGTCCGAAGAGATATAATTAGTAAATCTTAAGCCAAAAAATGCATAAAAAATAAATTGAAATATAGAAAATAAAACTAATAAACCCACACTGAAAACTAACTAAACAAATGAAAACTATACAACCTCAGCTGAGCATGCAGGAGAGCGGGAAGCTGGCGCTCAGTAAGCTGCTTTTTGCTTTGATTTTAGTTACTGTTTCCTCTTTTTTCAGAGATTGAGAAAATTGGGAATTTTCACATCCAGTTATCGGGAACGCTGAAGGAAGAAGTGAAGAGAATGGAGCAGTTCCGAGAGCGACAGCGCGAGCAGAGGAAGAAGGTCAGGGAATCTGTGTTTCAGTCCCGTCAGCTTGTCTGGAGAGCTTCCCTCATCTCTTTTGATAAAGAGATTTGAAACTTCATGAACGCGTTTTTTTTCCTGGCCATCTATCTCCTCTAACTTTACGACTATTTACGGTCCTGCTGTGGAATTATGGGACGGCGTTTGCTCAGGTGACCCCAGCAGTTTGTGGCCTTTGTGCTTGTTGACTTCTTTTAAATCATGATTTTTATTAATTAAATCATTTATATGGCCAATGCAAATCCATTTAACATCCATTAAAATACATCACCGGCTTTTACTGTATTTACTTTTTGTCGCTTCTTGCAGTTTGAAGGAATTATGGAAAAAGTTCAGAAGACAAAGGTGTCATTATTCAAGAAAACAATGGAGGTGAGTTGCAAAGTAGCTGTCAGCTGGTTCCCTCTTTGCCAGCAGGGATTACAAAAGCTGCGTGAGAAGCCTTTTAGGGAAATTATTAGCTCGTATCGGAAGGCAACGTGCTTCGGCATTTTACCTAAGAGGAACAGACTACAGTTCAGCTCGGCAACCAGGATGCTAACGCTACAGGAAAGCATGAAAGGATGGGACCACATAGTGAAATTACACTGAAACCTTCCTGGTCCCTGTGCCCTTTCTGTGACCTGTGGAGGCGACTCACAAAATGCAGACTCCTGAGACTCCGCCTGTTCATTTGTATCCACTGTAGTGAATATTTTGATTTTGCTTCTGTCCTTTTACTGATTTGAAAAAACGTCGCTATTGCTATTGCATGCTAAAGATGCTTTTTGCTTTCTGGGCCATCCAGTGATACCAACTACGTGGGGATGGGGTTTAAGAACTCACTCTTTCTGTCTGACAAAATGGCCACCATATCAACAAACGCATTTTATAGACAGAGAAAAAAAAAGTACAAAAAACTGTAGTTGCCACCTTTCTTACTATAACATTTGTATATAGCACTGTTAGAAAATATGACAGGTATTGTTTAGCGAGGTGTGAAAGAAGTTATTTTTGTGTTGGAATACTAATCCATTTATGAATGTTCTCTGTAATGGACACTAGGATGAGTTCGATGTCTTTGAAATTCCCACACACATACTGCTCACATAGTCACCTAATCGAATCCTTTTTTGGACTATGCAAGCCAATATTGTAATAACTTCCAATTGTATAGTAACCGACAATAGTATCATTTTAATACATTTTTTAATGTAATAACTTAGTAAATTATGCACAAACCATTGTAATGGTTTTGATTCAAAAATGTTATTACTTTTAAGTTAGTATTGATTTTTTTTTTTTGCATTAAGAATTGAAATATTATCACGTTATCAGCAGTTATTACATTATTGGCTGCTACAAGGAGCTGTTAGCTTCCCTAGGTGCCTGGTCACCTGGATGAATACAGCACCAAAAGTGGTCTTATCTTAAAGCAGTATGCAGCTGCAGGCTTTCAGGGATGCAGTTCTCCTCTTTTGGCACGGGCGTAGCAGAAGCTGGTAGCACCTTGCCTGCATTTGTGTCTGGTTATCTTCTTGTGTAAATCTCAGTATTTTTTTTTGAGTTCATGTTTCTGGTTTTGGTTCAGCTCTTGCACAACGGCAGATAGTTTCCTTTTTGCAGCCCCTTTCTTGTAAAGAAAAAAAAAACAACTCTGAACTTCCTGTGTGCAAATTGCCCCAAAGCAAAAAGCCAAGTTTAGGAGAAGCATGCCGTGCAGAATTAGTGTCGTTGTGTCACAGAGGAAACTCAACCCACCCCTCACCCCTCACTTATCAACCACTTTGTTCAGTCCAAAAGGTCCTACGAACAACGGTGCAGGGAAGCAGACGAGGCGGAGCTGGCGTCTGAGAAGGCAGCGAATGCACCCAACCTGACGCCCAAGCAGTGCGAGAAGGTACCTACCTGTGAGCACTTGGACAGAGTTCGGCTGAGCACTGCTGCGCCTTACCAGAGGCTGTAGGAACCATTACCCACAAGTATTATCTATTTACATTATACATTATCAAGAAAGGAGTACAGAAGGCAGTCAGAAACACAACAATGAAACGACCACACATTCGTTGAAGTAGCAAGGTTGGAAATGACCTTGTCAAACTGTCTTATCAGTATAAACATCACGCTCTGACATATAACTAAATATAGCACCACATTGTGGCATAGATATGGTTTAAGTTCCCCATCATAATTTCACTCTCATTGCACCCCCTCCCCCCCCCCGCCAGGCCCAGAACAAGGCTAAGCAGTGCAGAGAATCAGCCAAGGAGGCCGGTGAGTAACAGACCAGCACATTTCTCTGGGCGCTCGATCCGCCGATCAAAGCACTCTGTCGTCACGATTCCTAGGGTGCGGTAAATGTGAAGCTTTACCTAGTATCTTCATTTATAAACACAGGAATTATTTTATCGTGACTCGCGTTAGAAAATGTTTTTAGGAAAATCAGCAAGAATATGTGGTTTGCATAAATTTGCATAATCGCCATATTTTAATATTTTTTAAGTCACCTTTTACAGCAGAAACAGTATGTAGCTGCTTTGCATTTTGTTCAGGTAAGATTTTTGGCTCATTTTTATAAGCAGAATTAATCCTGTGGTTCAGATTCAGGATATTCAGATTTTCAAGTACTTCCACAGAGTCTCCGTTGGATCGGGGTTTGGAGTTTGGGATTATTGCCTTGCTGAAAAATTATCCTTTGCCCAATACTGAAATAGGTTCTCTTGCAGCATTTCCCTATGCAATGTTCAGTTCTTTACAAGACGCCTGTTTCCTCCTTTAAGCGACCCCACAGCGGTTTGCTACCTCCGCCATGCTTTAAGCCTGAGCAGTGATGGATTTTATCCAAAGATATTGCTTTGAATGTCGCCTAAAAAGCAGAATCTTGGTCCTTTCTTACTACAAAATAACAACATAACAAATGCACTGCTGTCAAATTTTTGCAAAATTTTGCAGGTGTTTTCATGTGGTTTTCTTAATGCGACAGCTTCTTTTGCCCAGGGACAGATAAAATTCTTTCAGCTTGCAGGGAAAAATGTAGGGTTTGGTGGCGGGATTGACACTCCGGCCACCATGAATATCTTCACCCAGCTCCCAAACAGCAGACAACACTCTTTTCTGCTCTCTGTGGGAGTAGCTCTGTTGCAGCCACCCACAGGAAGGATGCATGCGTCATGAAGATGATGGGGGAAAGCCCTCAGGAGCCTCATCCTCGGAACAGTTGAAACCGCTGAGAGCCAATAGGCTTCGGCCTGTTGCGGATAGGAACTGATGTGATGCTGAGGTGTGGCCGGCTGTGCGGCGGCACTTAGGTCTGAGGCGGCCCATCCGGGGAGGTCTGTGGAATGTCTTGGCTTTCCGGCATGATAACCATCTTACTCTGCCATTGAAGGAGCTTCGTAAACTCTACATTTCAGTGGAAGTTGGTCTTTGAGGTATGCAGACCGGGGAGTGGCTAGATCTCTGTAGGTGGGTTCACTTATTAGTGGTGTGGTTGCTCTGATGGCTGCCATATTCAGGGAGGAGCTGTTGCTATGGTGGCTTGGCTCCTCCCGATGGTGTCCGATGTCGCTCCTTTCTCTGGGTGACTTGTCTGTTGTCAGTGATGTCTTGGTAATAGAGACATTTTTGTCGCAACATCATTTGGTGGTTGATGGATGCCCACAAGTTAACACTCCTCTGGTCATGGGTGACTTCCACCTGACCTTTGACATTGACAGGGCTGGCTATAAGCACTGTGTCGGTCCCCACGAGTCTGGTGACCGTGGTGAAAGTGGCTCCATGTTCTTCTTCTTTGCTGGATCCTGGTTCTAGCCCCCTGAGCTGCGTCGCTAATCTAGACATCGCTAGAACTAGCTACTCTAGCTCTGGTGGTGTGGCATAGGAGATCAATCACATCCTCCTGGGCAGACGCTAGAGGCTCCTACATAACTGCAGGGTCTACAGAGGAGCCCAGCTTGTGAATTCTGACCACAGACTTGATGCACCACTGAAGATTCAGCGTCGGTCCAGTAGACTACCACCTAGTAGGAAAACGAGGCTGGACGTAGCCAGACGCCAAGATCAAGCTGTTTCTAATGAGTTTGCACGCAGTTTGTGTGTGGAAGTAGCAGACTTGGGTGAACTGCTGATTCTAATATGATGTGAGAGACCTTCTGTAGCAAGACCCTGAAGGTTGCTGATGCCTTTGTTTAGGGATGGGCCTCTCCATAATTTTTTAAGTTCCTATACGATTCTGATTCAAAATTGCCGAAACTGTTACAGATTCCAATAAAATAACACTTTTTACTTTAATATTGTAATATAAATATATGAAGTATAAATGTTTATATATCCAACCATCCATTATCTATACCGTTTTATCCATCTGGGTCGAGGCATGTATGTATATGTAATATTTATATATTATATAATAAATTATTTCTATACTAATAAATACAAATGAAAAAATGCATGCCAAATAGGTTTATATATTAGGCTACTACAAACATACAAAACGTACTATTCCACCTCACTTGTACATCACGTTTTAAGCATTTTTGGGTTATTTGCAGTTCAATTTGAATATCTTTCTGAAAAGTATATGCAAGTAGTGAAGATTAAAAATGTCCCCGCTGCAACAGCATCACTTACACTTCACTGCGTGGCGCGATTCCCTCAGGGTCATCTGGCTGGCAGGATTCTTATTGTTGAAGACCCAAGCGGCTGGACCAAGCCAAGGAGATGCCCACATAACACACGGCTGTAGCAGATAAATGGCCAATTCTGTAGGAGGATACTGGAGCGTTTGTCAGCCTGGGGGGGTCACCGACTGCGATACCAAGGTGTTTCATCAATGCATGTTCCCCAAGCTGACCTGACCTGTTCCAGATGATGATTTCTGGAGGAGGGTACTAGACCATGTGTCAGCCTGGGGGCTGCCAAGCGGAATCTCAAGGTGTTTCATAGTGTGGTGAGTGCAGCAATGCCCTGCACCAGTGCATTTATCCCGAAATTCACAGCTGGGAATGACATCGCACCCAAAGTCGGAAAGCCGTTTTGCGATACCAGTCCTGGCCAGGATCATCGTTAGCCATTGTTAGCCATTGTTAGCCATTGTTAGCCATTGTTAGCCATCGTTAGCCATTGTTAGCCATCGTTAGCCATCGTTAGCCATTGTTAGCCATCGTTAGCCATCGTTAGCCATTGTTAGCCATTGTTAGCAGTGCCGGATCATAACAACACATTGCTCACCATTCTGCACATATAAACATCATAGCAAAATGCCCTCAAGCTGTGGACTCTCTGATTCAGAACTCAGGGGTGTTCCAGTAGAAATTTCTGACTAGGACCTCGAGTTAATAAGCTTCAAATGGCAAGCAGCATTATAAGCAGAAGATATAGTTTGCAAAAAAATACACAAATATGGAGGGGACAGACCACAAAAAGTTGGATAAATAAGCTTCAGGGCCCCATTCTTTTCGGGAAACGTGGTTAAATCTGCAAGACTCGAGTGTTGCCCCTGCTTTTGTCCGGCCATCCAAAACAAGCCAGTTACTATTAGTTGCCCCAACATTGCCCACTGGGACCTTCCAGACACTCAGATATTATTTTGTGCCCTTTCATACATTTATTACTGCTGCCTTTTTAAATATGCAGTCCAGTCTTCATTTTCAAAACTGACTTTCAGATTCAGCTAAGTAATCCAGAACAAAACCGTGGAGCATTTCTCCAGAAAAGGTGATAAATATTTTAATGATCTTGCTGTTTGGCACCTTCATAACCTCAGAGGTTCAGCTCTTCTACACAAGAATTGAAAAAGTATATTTCAGTTTTTTTACAAACCAGTTCTCATAAAGATGATTAATTTTGAGTTTCAGTCCTTAAAAAAGTCATGAAAAACATCACAAAGAACTTAAATTTGTGATTCAGTAAAATGAGAGAATTGATCCAGGGTATGAATGCTTTTGCAAGGCACTATGTGTTATCTATGTTCTTTAATACTCTTCACTCACAGCCAGTGAGTCCAGTTCCCCTTTCAGCAGTGAACAGTAACAACTGAACTGTGAAAACAGCTCCCTCACTTCTGCAGGAAGTGGCATGATCATTCCAGGAAAAACAGAGTGTGCTCGCGGTTCACTTTGTTCCTTGTTGTGTTTTTGCAGCTTTCGATTTGAAGTCAGAAAAGCCTGAGTAGAGTGATTAATCTGTGACATGTGTCCTTCCATCTGCAGAAAGGCAGTACATAGCCAACACTGAGCAGCTGGATGAAACTCGCTTAGACTGGGAAAAAACGCACCAAAGCACCTGCGAGGTAACAGCGACCCCCTTTACTCAACCTGTCTTGGATGTGGGGGTTATGGGTTCAGTTCCAGCCCCCTCTCTTTTCGTTCATTTCATTTATGCATGGTATTCCTCATACAGGTCAAAAATAAGTAGCCATGGAAACTCCATCTATTCATCAGTCATCAATCTTCCACCTTCTCATCCAGAAAGAATTCTGGGGCTGGATCCAATCATTTTTAGGGTTAATGTATTTCAGTGAGAGAAAATGTGGCAATTTTGGGGAGGACTGGGTTTTTTGAGCAACTGGAAATGGAATATGTACGGGTTAAGCTCCAGACTAGGGCTGGGCGATATGGCATAAAATTCATATTGCGGTATAATCTGAACCATAGACGGTAGACGGTATATATTGCGGTATATGATTTGATCTGTAAATTTCAATATAACTGTTTTTGAAAAGGTAACATATGCATTGCATAAAGCATTTCAGCAGGAAGTTGTATAATAAACTGTTAACACATTTCAAAGTATTCATGAACATAGAATATTTATTGTGCAAATCTGCAATTATAGAAAAAATATGAAAACTTTTCAAGTAACTTAGCTGGTATTATCTTTTATTAAAATACAGGTTGGTTTTGTAAATTGCATAGGTAAGCAGAAAACAAGACAGAACTAGACTAGTATCATAACTCCATCTATATTAGTATGATCATCTCTCCCATAATTTCAAGCAGTCCTGCACGGGTTCAGGTACCCGACGGGTGACCCGCAAATTTTGATGAAACGGGTGAAAAATATTCTGCTGTGTCGAATATGGGTTCGTGTCGGGTCGGACGCAGGAGAGCTAAATTGCGGTTTTCAAAACATCATGTGCCAACAAAAGATACC
>JAABNX020000021.1:8888802-8904277 GCA_015163995.2 Mormyrus lacerda
TATAGCGGATCGGGTGCGGAATTTTATTTTATTTCTGTCGGATAACGGTTCGGATACGGGTTTAAGTATGACGGGTGTGGGCGGAGGCGGTTTGTCAAAATCAGACCCGTGCAGGACTCTGCTGCCGGGTGCAGCAATAATCATATAAACAATTTTCATAGAAATCATATAAATAATAAATTATTTATTCATTACGCCATTTTTGCGGGCGATGAGCGGAAGTTTCTGCGGTAGGGCGGTATAATCCAAATCTCTTGGCCAAATTTATATCGTATACCGTTTATACCGCCCAGTACTACTCCAGACCCCATGACAAACGTGGTAGAACAAATGAATGTGTTGCATTATTATAGAATGATTTCTGAGGTTGTCGGTATTTGAGTGGCGGATGATGGACCTTTTGAATGTGCTGCCATGCATAATTGTATCCATTATGGTTTGGGAGTTCTAGGTGTTTCAGCAGCAGAATGAACCCTATGAACAAGTTGCATGGTTAATATGATGATTTGTCAATGGATTTTGGGTTCTAGGTGTTTCAACAGCAGGAGATGGACCCTAAGAACATGTTGCATGATTTATATGATAATGTTTCAATGAGGTTCTAGGTGATACAGCAGTAGGAGATGGACCATAAGAATGTATTGCATGGTTAATAAGATGATTTTGTCATGTTTTTTGGGTTCTAGGTGTTACAGCAGCAGGAGATAGACCGTATGAATGTGCTGCGTAATGCCATGTGGGTGCACTGCAACCATTTCTCTATGCAGTGTGTCAGCGATGATGAGGTTAGTGTCTGTGTTCCAACTAAACAACCCTGATGCAAAATTAATAGGCTAAGAATTTTGTCAATGGTACCAGTAAATCACTAACAACACTAAACCTGTATTTGTATTTTGGGTGTTTAATTATAATTAAACCAAATGAGAATCTTATTCTCAGGGTCTGAAAAGAAGATTCATAAAAGAATGTGCTCTATATTCCCCGAATCAGTCATATACATGTACTCCTTAGTTTGTGAACTTTGGTAAACTGATGTTTTGCAGCTCTATGAGGAGGTGAGGAAAAGTCTAGAACAGTGTGACATCATAGCAGATAACAACTGCTTCATCCAGAGCAAACAGACGGGTTTACAGCCACCAGGTAGGTTTTAAGTACTTGCTGTGCTTAATTAATATGATTGTAAAACAAAACTGCACAACACAGTCTTTTAATGGCGTATATTTCCCTGCAGGGGGCAGTGTTTTCCAGGTTGGCTCAAGCTTGCCACTTTAACGTTCAACTTTCATTTCAAGATTAAATTCTTTATTCTCATTGTACAGTACATAATATAGTAGCAGTTCTAGACCATTTCAACTAGGGGGGGCACACTAGCCCCAGTTGTTATGTTAAAGGGGGGGGCAGATACATTTGATCTTAATGTTCTCTAAGTATTTCTTACACTAGATTGCCAGCACAAAGAAGCAAAAGACAATTTTGAAAACCAGTGTTAGTTATGCAGTGCTTTGCAGTTACATTTTACAGTTTTTACAAGTCTGTAAAAAGTATGTGTGTTTAGAAGAAGAAGCTTGATTATTTGTTCTGCTGTTAACTTCAGCAGCTGACGTGACTCAGCCAGCCGGCCCACTCACCTTAAGGGTCCATAGTGGAAATGAGCTCATGCTTCTGTTTGGCCTGTTGAGGGAGTGTTTGTAGCACCCACACTTGCCTGGTCAGCACACAGACTGTGGCATCCTTCTAAGACCGCCCCTCATCTCCACAGGTCCAATCACGTTTGAGAATTACTATGACAGAGACCAGTCTGACAGCTCTAATGGCAGTGCCCGTTTCAGTGGGTTGGTGAAGAAGAGGTATGATTTCTGCCCTGGTCCCCCAACCCTAACACCAACTGCAAGGAATGAGGAAGTGAAAGAATATGGTTTTCATATTCATTTTCCATTTTACTGTGTGTTTATTTAGTAGACGCTTTTTCCCGAAGCAATTATGGATCAGATCAAGGAAGGTTTGTAAGTGTGTATCATAAAAGGAGGTCATGTTCTGCTGGGTAACACTGTCAACTCATCACTCCAGGGATGGAGATTTGAATCCCACTATCGTTTCTCCCTGTGCTTCATGGACTTTCCTCTCATAGCCGTTGTGTATGCGGGTTTTCGCTGCAGCTCCCTAATGAAATTACTAGAGGTCTGATTGGCTGAAGAGTCCTCACACTTGGGTTTGACCAGCTGACCTAAAGGTTATCCCAAAAACCTGCACACGCACTGACCCTTTCTGGATAAGATTGACCACTGCTATAGCTGTAATCGGGCCTTAAAAGTTAGACTCAACAAGGCCCAAGCCCGACAGAGCCGATGCCCGTGTAAAATGATAGAAATTAAGATCTTCAGCTCTACCCACTCCTGCTGTAATTGGTTGAAAGATTGACGGATAGACAGCACACATGAAATTAGTGAATAGCGATTGGTTGTTCTCATTCATGCGTCAATAGATCTCAGCCTGTGAAAGAGAGTGAATCCAGTAACCAGGGTTACCATATGTACACATTCTCCCGGACACTTCCTCTTTTTGGGCCGCTGGCCAGTTTTTTTAACTGTCTGGGGTTAGTGCTGCAACACATATGACCCATAGTGTTGCAAGTTATAGTGCTGTACCAAGTAAAAGGAAAAGGCACTAATTTTCAATATACGGCAGCCACTTACCGCGCTTGCAAGGCTCAAGCACATCTTTACTTTGAAGGTTAAACAATATGGACATCACTGTATTGTCATGCTGCTCACACATGATGTCAACATCTGGACACCATTGTCACTTTGACACTTTGTTTCTTTTTGTATTGAACAGTGTGAACAGTGAATCGCATCGTTTGCTTGAAGTTTGATCAATATTCAAAAATGTGAGCAAACTAAAACACGTTTTATCATATTTTTTTTTTTATTTGAAATACTTTTTTCTTCATTTTTTATTATAAATTGCTCGTATTTTACAACTGTGGCTGTTTGCACAGCAAACATAGAAGCCATTTTTATTTTTTTTTATATTTGTGAAATTTTGTGAGTGTCAGTCTTCTTATCTGTCTCACCAAATATGGTAACCGTACCATAACCCTGCAGGGAAATTTAATTTTGGCTACTTTGTTTTTAAGTCATTAACTCCTGGGCAGGAGAGGAACATCAATCAACCACTAAACTACAAGGCTTACATAACATTGCCCTCATACACTAATATTTAGACCACCTGTTTCAGTCATGTTTCAGTTATTTGGCCACCTTTTTATGCACATCTATCCATTGGTACCTGCTCCTTCAAACACCATTATTTATTTAACAAAAAAGAAGTCAAAATGGAGAAGCCGTCTCTCACATCATTCTGGATGATTATTGCCCCAGTCTTCTTTACAACATTGCCTCAGTTCTTCGAGGTTTGCGGACATCATCTATGCACGGCTCTCTTAAGTTCCTGTCACAGCATTTCAGTCAGGTTCCGGTCTGGACTGTGACTGGGCCATCACAACACCTTGCAATTTCCTCACATTTGACTCTACAATACTTTGGTATAAAGAGGATTTCATGGCCGACTCAATGACTGCAAGGTGCCCAGGTCCTCTGGCTGCAAAACAGGCCCAGATCATCCCCCTCCACCTCTGTGCTTGACAATTGGTGTGAGGTGCTTGTGCTGATATGTTGTGTTGGGTTTTTGCCAAACGTGGCACTGCACATTATGGCCAAACATCTCCACTTTGGTCACGTCTGTACAAAGGACATTGTTCCAGAGGTCTTGTGGTTTGTTCAGATGCAACTTTGCAAACCTAAGCCATACAGCCATGTTCTTTTTAGAGAGAAGATGCTTTCACCTTGCAAACCTTCCAAAGAAGTCATATTTGGTCTTTTTCTAATTGTACTGTCATGCACTTGTGTATGTATGTGTGTGTGTGGTCCAGAGGGTTATTTACTGTTCAACCAAGTATTGGAATGAGCAAGAGACAAGCTGTAAGTGATGTACTTGGTATGACTGCTGGACGATTGAAGAGTGGAAAAATGTCATCTGGTCTGATTGTTTTCCTGACACACATTATACGCCAGCACCATTACTGACCCTGTACATCCATCCACGGTCACGGTATTTATTCAAATGGATGTTTGCAGTAAGACAATGTGCCACATCATGCCGAGTTGCTCAAACAGCATGAGATCTCACTTTGTCCCAGGTTGCCTATACAGTTACCCAACTGAAACCCTAAAGGGCACCATGGGGATGAGATGGAATGAGAGGATTGTAGCTTCAATTTGAGGGTGAGACCTCTGCCTGAGCTCTGCAATGCAAAGCCAGCATGATACTTTATTCAGCTATGCCTTCAGGCTTTCTGTGGCAAGGGGGGGCTATGCAGAAGTGTGTAGGCGGGCAGGGGCAAAGGGGCCACTGAGGTGTAGAAAGGTGTGTAGAGCGTTGTGGGCATACTTCCATCATTGGGTGCTGCATTTGTAAGCCCTCCCATGTTCACGTGGGTTTGCTTGAGTTGATTTCAGACGTGAACTTTGGATATCGTCCGCAGAATCCGGTGGGGACATTTTCACACCCGTGGCGCACAGCTGGAGATTGTCAGTGTTAAATGCGTCACTGGAAACACCTACTGGAAATACTCTGGTTGGTTTAGACGGGGGGTAACGCTTCGATAGAGCATGCAGGGGGCAGGGCGTGATGCAGAAAAGTGCGAAGCGGAAATCGCAGTGTTTTATTTAAAGCACTACTGACAAAAGATAGCATGTTCAGTGGGGTCTTCTTCGAGTAAATGACCCTTCTTCTTCACCCTTGGATGTTTGTATTCTTCCATTTTTGCACCAGTCGCATTATAGGAACAACATCAACACGCCCACTCTGTAGCGGTCAATTCTCCGCATTTCTCCCTGCCGCATTCATACATGGGCGTCAATCAGAAATTACCCGGACTGCGTACTAGAGAGCTCACAGGGTAAAGTCTGTTTCAGACATTTGCGTTCACACATAGAGCCCCTCCTGATAATGTGTAGAACAGTTCAGGGTGACAGTGCGTGTCTGAAAGCGGCTTTGGTTTCTTATCTGCAACCCAGAGACTTGCTGGACCTTTGTCTCTAAATGGTCTATCCTAAGCGTGCTGATGATGATGGTCAGGCTTCCAGTGCCTCCTGCTTGCCCTACCCAGTATACACTCTATGGTAACCATAGAAGCAACGTCAGAAAGAAAAGTCCCAAACAGCAATAAGAAATAGCCAATGATTTAGACATTTTATTTGTAAAATAGGAGGGCTGTTGTGACATTAACTGGGAATTCACTATATTGCATTATTGTTATGTAGTCTTACAAGTGACATTACATAATGCAAAACACTGTATCAATGATTGGTCGCCTGAAAATGTGATCTAAAAGAGAAAAGGGTTAGAGAAAATATACGGGTGACAAGATTCTGTGTTTTTGTCTTGATGACAGGAAGGTCTACTGCAGTGTTAGAGAATGGTGTACAGCTGAAGAATGTAATGCCAGAAGGCAGAATGTTTTTTAAGGAAATTAAGCTGCTGTACAGCATGAATAATACTCAAAGCTGTCCGGTTCGATAATGGGTCTGAAAACTGATTTCGTCACAAGAAACTGTCTGCAGGAAACTATTGTACTTTTTTAGTGTTGGCGTTAATGTCGAGTTCTGCTTTTAGGTTTTCCAATCTGTTACAAGGGAATTGCAGCAGCGGATCAAGGATGAACATTGACAGCTGTGCTGGGGAAACAGCGCCCTTTACTGGTCAGTTATTGTATTTCTAAAAAAATGTATTTCATCAGAAAAAATAATGTAGTTTTATGCATTTTTTCTTTAAATTCCAAACTATACTCCTTTCTTCTTTTGGTGCCTCTGTACATACATACCCTCATAGGAGTTACAGCTTATCAGTACGATATAATAACTGGTCAAGCTGAGGGTGTATAAGAATATGTCAAACCAACAGATGGCGCTATATTCAAATCATCTTTAGCCTTAAATTTAATGCAGAATGTTAGCTGAAAAACACTTCTGTTTCAGTTATCAGTTTCATGTTTGTTTGTTGCCAAATAATTGATATGAACAATTATATTAACTTGCACATGCTGCATGTTGTTTCCCCTCTAGACAATCCAGAGAAATCTGACGGGGTCTATGCATCCATACCCAGCCATCCCAGTGGAAACGGTGAAGGGGGATTCAAAGCCATATATGACTACCAGGCCCAGGTGAGAGAGAACCTCCATCCCCTCGGAGCCCCACTCAGGCCATTTCACCAGCCGATGAAGCGCTTTAGGGTTTTCGTCCAAGTGAAATACCCAGAGCACTCCATTACAGTTTGATATTGACTTAATCGGTACCAAGGCAGTGTAACATAACTCCATTATACAACTGATCTGAACTGACGAGAATGTATATGTAGTATTACAGAACCTTCAGCATGAGTAGAACACAGATGTAGATGAATATCACTGCCAGAGTACAACTCCCAGAAGAGACCACGATGAGGATGCAGTCTCTACTGCAACTGACAGGGCCCCAGCACAGCAGATACAAACCGTGTGCGAGTCAGTGACAAACCTGAGGCTCACATAGAGCTCTAGGGATGTATAGATAAACTGTGAATGATGCTTTTGTTATGCTTGGAGGGGTGGGTTTAAATCTGACAACACCTCCCCACCCCTTTATTTTCCACAGACTTCAGATGAGCTGTCCATCTCAGTGGGGGACATCGTGGCTGTCATTGATCAGGCAGCTGACGGCTGGTGGACAGTGGAGAGGAATGGGAGATCGGGACTGGTGCCGGGGTCCTACCTGACCAAAGTGTGACCCAAGGCGTGTGATCGCTTATTCACAGCTGTCCACGCATCCCCAGGGAATCGACCTGAATGTATCCACTGTGTAAATTTGCCACCCCAAGGAAGGACTTTATGGTTTTAAGGTGTCAAAGACATCCGCAGTACAAGTGGCGGGGGAACTACTGATATCAGAAATAACAGACATGGACCATTCGCTAATGTCACTATCCGCTTGACAGAATCGGCTTCATTTGTTTATAGAAAACCTCGATAAATGAGATACAACAGCCCCCATTCAGACAGTTATTTATATTGAACTGAACGTTAATTTTCTGTAGTGAATGTTAAATAAATTTTATAATAATGCACACCACAGGAACGCTACTCACCCAGATGTTTAGTATCAGTGTCATTTACATAGAGGTGACACTATTTTAAATATATAATGGCTTTTTTTATATAATAATAATAATATTTGAATAATCTGGCTGCTGAGACACATTTGTATGATTCATGTTGCACTATAAAAATGTTCTGGCCTTGGAATATGGGTACGATCAGTCAGAGTTTCACCAGAGGTAAACCACATAACCAGCCCCCATCTTGTTTCCATGGAACAATTTAGCACATTCCCAAATAATGACCCACACTGGATACCTGAAGGATGCCAGAATACACCCTAGGGCTGATCCTGCTCTCGTGCATCTAGGTCAGGTGACCTGAATTTCTCAAGTAGGAACAGGGAATGTTTAACTGGGAAAAATTGGCATGCAGGTCTGTCAGGGTGCCCAGCTGCAAATGCCCACAATTCTCCTCTGGGAGGTTTGGTTGTAAAAACTGACAGGTGTAGCCAAACCCATGATGCTGCTTATGACTCAGTCATAGTTTAGATGGGATAAGACTATTATAAAGCTGAAATACACACAGACTGACACACTCCCACAGACACACACACTGACACACACTCAGAGACACAAAAACACTAACAGTCACACACTCACAGACATACCCAGACTAACACTCACACAGACTTACACACTCACACAGACTGACACACACTCACACACAGACTGACACACCCACACTCACACCCAGGCTCTCTATATCACTTCCTTCAGTCCAAGGAGCTCTGATAAAGCAGACAGATTGGATGAACTCAGCTGCTAAAATGAGTCATGGAGATAACAGGAATGAAAGTTACGCTGCCATCTGCAGTGTGGCCGTCTACCATTCAGGGCACTGATGTTACATCATAGAGGCTTCAACATAGTTTTCTCTGGTGATGATCATGTTTTGTGTGACCATCACCAAACTGAAAGTAGACGGACACTGCATGGTGCAATAAAACACACTCCACACACCAGTTACAGAGATACAGCAATGAATCAGAGCGGAGAGTTTCCTGTGGCTCCAAAAAGTAGCAAAAAGCTGATTTTGGTTCTAAGCCTTACAATGTGAAATGTGTGTGGGACGTTTGCATGTTGCTTGTAACTAAAAGCACTTTTGTGAGGCAGACATTTGCATATACTCACATTCCATGAGTAAATCAGAGACACCAAGCTGTCTTCCATGGGAAAAGAGGTGACCTTTGCCCTTTCCTGCACAATGCAGATGTGCACATTCTGACTTCTCCCCCCCTTCCATAACAATGAGCCTTTGTGACCTGGCATTCTCTGCGGAGGGCCGGGGCCGGGGGACTCTGTCCATGGTGACTCACGACCTGCCCGTTTCACTGACAAAAGTAATCAAGCAGGATAAGAGGAACCTGAGTAAAATCCAACAAAATAATAAGTCCTTTCCAATCACCTCCTCTGTGATATTTTTTTTTAAATTGGTAATGACAACCACAAAGGCCTTGTTTACATGAATAAAAGGCCTTCAGTAGAAAGCTGCTTAAATTTGGACTGGAATAATCATTTTTTGCAATTAATGTGCCAAGTCAGAAACAGCTGTTAATTTTTAAAGGCATAAAGCACTAGTAATATCCTAATAAATGCCCATAAAAATTAACAAATACGAACATAAACTGGGTCATTTTCAACAGTCCCAAACCTGAATCCATTTTCATATTGTGACATACAAGTATTACAAATATTGTTCTGTGGGACAAAAAGGTTTGTTTTTTATTTGGAATTTACAGATTAATTTCATGAAAGTTTCTTTCCCTAGTCTATTTACATTGACTTCAGTTTTTACATTGGGGCATGTTATTCTATGTAGTTACATCCTCAAATCAAATCTAATTCCTACCAGTCCACTTGACGTCACAAAGGAACACAGAACGGAAGAAAAAAACAAATAAAATGGTGTGATTTTTCACAACGTACTACGCAGTGTGAATCGGTCAATTCAAAAATACAGTCCATTTTCAAACTACGTAAGTGAAGAGCTGCATCTCCAAGAAGATGAAGAACATCAGAGAAAATCCTGCAGTGTCTGAAATCCAAATGCAAATCCTGGACCGTCTTGACACTCTGCGAGTTGCACTAACAGGGCTCCTGCCATAGCCAGGACTCAGAAAGCAGAAGGCCATCTTGTAAATATTTATAGTATGTATGTCATTTCATATTTATAAAATATCCCCCAAATCCCACATAGTGCAAACATGAGGAAATAAGTCATTTCAAATATCACTTCATACAGTAGATTCCAGTTGCCAACAGGAGCCGTCAATCATTCTATACAAAAGCAGGGCCTTCGCCAACAGCCAAAAAATACACATGTTTTAATGCTATTTCAGGCACTGGCCATCAGTATTTTACAGCAGTTTGAAATACTTTAGGTTAAAAGAGCAGTTTATGATGTGTGTAAATAAATAGGATCCCTGCGCCTGGTGTGCAGAGTGAGCAGAGGGACTGTCGGGGGGGTGGGGGGGCTTCACTCCTCTTCAGGCGTACGTGGTGCCGCTCACCAGCAGCTCATAGGCAGGGTCACGACCCCTCCGGCACAGAACCACGCAGGCACATAGCATGCCCAGCATCTGCAAGCGGGACAGGCAGGCAGAATCATCAGCTTAAGAAGGAGGCACTCTCACGCGGATTGGTTCGGGTGGGAATGCGGTTAGGAAGCCGGGGCTGGGAAATGGGATCCATGAACCCTGGAACGTGACAGAGGCAGGTGCTGAGCAACACCAAGCTTCCCCATTGTGTAAGAGAAAAAGGGGCAGGTTCAGGGCCCAGCCTGAGGGCTAGCCTTACACACGAAAGGCACCCTACAGCCCACACCATGTGCAGTGTAACCCGAACTCTGAGCCTGAGCCTCAGTTATCGGTCAGCCTCTGCCCGGGACAGACAGACCTCTGGAAATTAGAAAATTCCCCTAAACAGACAGCCAGGCGAACAGCAGAGTTACTTTTCTTACTGCTGACTGCATTTCCCACCATCCCCATCGCACAAACCACAGCAGCCCACGTGATTCCCCAGATAAAACTTTGTAAAGAAAAAAAATCTACATATAGTAATTTTGTCTGAACACACTGAACAGAGCGAAAGTGTATGTGGAAATTCTGCCTGCTTAGCCGCTTGAGCAAACCCCCCACCATCTCCTTAATTTACGTCTTAGCTAATTTAGCCCAGGTTATAATGAAGATTTAATGGGGGGAAAAAAAAAACGCATCAAGCAAAACTGACCAAAACAAAAGGTTTGGAAAGGAGAAAAAGCAGAAATGCCTGACAGCATGACTGTCAGCAGACTTGTTAACAGGAAATAACAGATGGGTAGCCTCTGCTTCTGCTGTATAAATAAAATATGTGGTGGGAAATGTACTGCACATTTAGCAGTCTGCATTATACAAAGCCACACACTCAGACGCAGGCAGACACACAGGGTCCTTTCTAGGTTACTTAAAAGCAGTTGCTTGTTCTCATTTCAAGCTCAGAGTTATCGTGAGCGGAGTCTGAGTCAGAATGTTCTTCTGGTCCTGGGTGTAGCTTCTGCTAGGCCCCTTTAGGGTTTATACAGCACATTAGGCCCTTTAATAACCAAGCCAGTGGGGGAGTAGGCAAGCTATATACCCCGCTTTACTGGAACAGTACTCCTACTCAGTACTGCATTACTGCAGCTCTACCCCTGCTCTACACCTCACCTTACTGGACCAGTACTCATAGTCAGTAATGCATTACTGCAGCTCTTATCCTCCTGTATACCCCACCTTACTGCCATATTACTACCACTCAGTACTGCAGCTCTTCTCCTCCTGTATACTCCACCTTACTCCCACAGTACTCCCACTCAGCACTGCAGCTCTTGTCCTCCTGTATACCCCTCCTTACTGCCATAGTACTCCTACTCAGTACTGCAGCTTTTCTCCTCCTGTATACCCCACCTTACTGCTCTTCTCCTCTTTTATACCCTACTTTATAGTCACAGTACTCCCACTCAGTACTGCAGCTCTTCTCCTCCTGTATATCCTGCCTTACTGCAACAGTACACTTACTCGGTCCTGCATTACCGCAGCTCTTCTCCCCCGTATACCCGAGTCTTACACTATTGTACAATACTTTGGTTTTAATAGTGCTCATTATCTACATTTCTTAATAGTGCACCAATGTAGGAACTTAGGCCCAAACCAACAACCAATGTATTTTCGGTCTAATATTACCGAAACGGATACCAATAACTGGCTAACTTATGAGATCTACAAATATGTAGTGAAACCGATGTTTGTAATATTCCTTCTTAACATACCGAGAATGTGTGCTGCTTCCACATCATATAACACATGCAGTCAGACATTGGTGTAATGGTGCCAACTTGGGAGATGGTAGCGGGGTTATAAATGAACCATAACAATAACAAAAAACGGCTGATTGTCCAATGCAATCGCCACCATTATTTTAGTAGTTATATCTGGTTCTGCAAATTTGAATATTGACTAAAGTCTAAATATTGGGTGGCAACATCACCAAGAAACGTCTGACCGATGTCGATGTCTTAACGTTTAAATAACATTGGCGGATACCGATATGTTAACCAAATATATTGCGCATCTCTAATTACTCTCATGGACGGCTCACTAGTGACATATGTCCATATGTCATTGTTTTCTCTTATTTCATACCATACATACTCCCATACATACCATACATACTCCCATACATACCATGCATACTCCAGTCAAGCATCCTGTTGTAGGCACCACATGCTGATATCGAACAAGAGCAATTCATTTGCAATAAAAACTCATTAAGTCACCAATAGATAGAGACTAAGCTAACACAAATAGCCAAACTTATTAATACTGACTCATTCCAATTAAGTTACACAAATTAAGCAATACAGGTTTGTCTGCATGTGCATATAAGGATGTAGAAAAGCTTAGTAAAGCCCCACAGATTATTGATGTGGAATTTGTTGAAAGTCACTTTTGTGGTTTTTTTTTTACCTGTATTGACGCAAATGTCAGCGCAGCCCAGATGACGTACATCATGATCTCCTTCAATTTCTTCACAACAAGAGCTTCACAGCCCTGGAGAAACACAACAAACGCATTGCAAGAAACAACAAGCGTCACACGATGCATGAAAAACCATTACAAAGAACTTACAATACAGTCCTAAAGGAGCGATCCGGCTGTGTTCCCATCATAAATGTGTAATTTAAGAATGCTTTGTGGTGTAAAGGTTAAAGACTGGGAGCCCATTCTATGAGAAGGGAGGTTCTTAACCTAAATGGCTCAACCCTTCATTAAGCCACAATGATGATAACTGGAAACAATGTAGTTAAGAAGAAAAATGCATTGGAAAGTGAAACAGATACTTAAACACCCCCCATTCCAATTGCCTTGACCATAATATTTATGAACCATTCTTATTTATGCTTTCATGTACATTAAATCTAGAAAAGTAGAAGATGTGATAGTAAAATCAAACTAAAATACAACTGAAAAGAAAATCATGGCTCTCATAAGTAGGATCAATAGCAAAATTGCTGCTAAGCTGTCAGAGCATAAGGAATGCCAGGGAACTTCCCAAATTAATTCCCATGACGGCCCTTTGCCTCGATGACAGCGGGAAGATCAACCCCCCCCCTTTATCATCTTGTCACAATGGGCTACAGACAAGTGAAAGTTCATTATTAGTGTGTCTCCCTCACTCATTGCTATTAACACAAAATCAATGTCCTATGTAACCAATTTATTCACAGACAGTTTGTAGCCTTTGCTGGGGCGTGGGGGGGCTTCAGCTGATACTGCAGCTTGTCTGTGACCAAACCGAAAAATAATGGGCCAGTTATCCTCCTGCATCAATCCTCCAGTTTGCTCCCACTGCTATCACTGCCAACCGCCCAGCTGCCCAGCTGCCCTCCTGCCCTCCTGCCCCAGGCTGGCTAGGCTGGGGCAGATCTCCCTCACGCCTCACCTCCGGATAGAGATCTCCCGGGCGGCTGAGGGATCCGGTGCAGTTTACGACGCCAGGCCTACAGCAGCTGATGGGGACGCTGTTGTTCCTGACCTCCTTGAACCAGCGTGTGCTCCTCCAGTCTGAGTAGTTGTGAATGCCGCAGCAGTGGAGCTGAGTGTGAGAGAGAGAGAGAAACGTGGAGCTGAAGATGGTAACCATCCCAAGGTGTACCATTAAACCTTACTTAGCCTACTAGCTATACATTCAACGGACATAAATTACAAGTCATTAATTAGTTAACTTACTCTCTTCATAAGAAAACAGTACCTTATGCATTAAGCCACGCTTTTACAACAATAGTTAAAGGCTTTTTTCCATCAAAATCAAATGTTTGATAAACCTTTATTACCTGTCTCTGCACATAGTCGATGGCACGGCTGGGGGCGTCTGCGTTTGTCCCATTGTACTCCTCGTAGACCTTCTGGATAGAGGAATCGACCTCATCTTCAACCTGAAGAAAACAGCTTGTTTAATGATGTTCTTAAGATGCCGTTAATAAGGACCCACACAATGCTCTCAATATTCGAGACGGGTGACTAACACAGTGACTAAACAAGAATGTGGGCCACTGCTGAACTGCTGCAACTTGACTTGGGTGTTTAGAAACCTGTTAAGTTACATTTCAAATTCCAAACATTTCACCTAATTCCGAGCAACATGGATTACATGTAAAGCCAAAATATGTTTTTAATCTTTAAGCAATTTTAGCAAATGAAGGCTCGTGGGAAAAGACGACACACTATAATGTAAAGTGAAAAGAGTTTGGATCCTGCTGCGCCTCACAGATTGAGGCGTGACTGTAGACTCGGACCCAGGAACACCACAGAGTACCATCACCTTGGATATGAGACGCATGGGTGCTACAATAATGTAGTAGTCAATGCTTGAAAAGTTTTACAATGTCTTCTGGAATCACATTAAATTCTAGAAGTGGCCCACTGTATATGTCCAGAGGGGTATGTGAACAGGATGTTGGAGACAGTGCCAACACATACACAGGTGTGGCTCAGAGGGCACGCTGTAGGCACTTAATTACCAGCATCGACGTTACGCTTAACATTTACTTCCTTCTACGATAAGCTACACCAATCTCCTAAGAATTTTTCAATTTGTCTTAACAGAAGCCCAGCCAACTTCAATATTTGCCAGACAAGGTAAGACTCACCTTTGCTCTGTAAATGTAACCTAGAACCACCACCACAACTTCAGTAGCAAACACCAGCAGCAGGATTATCACAAACTGTTGGGGTAAAGAAAGATTAATAAATTCAGGGATTCCCGTCACAAAGAATCCTGCAAATGACATTTGTGAAAACTAAGAGCACAAGGTGTGTTTATTTATGATTAATGCTTTGACTAGACCCCCAAACTTTAACCCAAAGTTCTGTTTAGTCTACGGGAGTTATAGGTTAATGAGTTGTTCCCTGAGTGGCCAGCAGGGGTCCTGGCCATGAGACTGGGCATAAGCGGAAACAGGCCCACATTCACAGGCCCACATTCACAGGCTTCCCCTTACTGTTGCCAGGCCACAGCGGCTCTCTCGTATCGTGGCGCAGCAGCCGATCAGCCCAATGATAAACAGAAGGGTCCCAACGCCGATGATGATGACGGCGGGGATGAGTGTGTACACGTCCTCGAAGAAATGCTCGTAGTCATCATATGTGATGAAGACGTAGGCTCCGACATAGCACAGAATTCCAGCTGCCGCCTGTAGAAACACCGGGAGGAGATAGATAATGAGGGGCTGGGTCCACCTGTTTAGTGCTGCTGAAGTTGGAGACTCAAAGGTCATGGAGTCTTTGAGTCTTAGTGTGAAGTAACATTGTCTAGCAGACAACTGGAATGAAAACAACAGTCAATGTGACATGTTATTGGACACTTCAAGACAGAGGCCATTGTGTGTAGAAGACGTCACAGTCACAGATAGTTTCCTATCCTTAGTGATGTGTTGTTGTTTGTCAGTGAATACATTTAGTATAGTACTGACAATGAAGTAAATAAAGAATAATGGGTACTGTAATTCTGAGGCAGTGGGAAATGTGATGTATATGCCAAGAAAAGAGAAGAGCAGAAAATGTTACATGAAAGCGGTAGACAGAGAATAATAAGAGACACAAAGTGAATACTGTGTGTACAAAATTTAATTAGTGACTGGGCCAATACCTGGCAGATGAAATTTAACATAGACAAATGCAAGGTGATCCATGTAGGGAGCAGAAATATAAAGTACAGGTATTTTATAGGTCCTAGTGAAATAAAGGTAGCTGATTATGAGAAA
>JAABNX020000021.1:8924080-8935779 GCA_015163995.2 Mormyrus lacerda
GCCCCGGGCAACTTAGCTCCTGGGATCATTGGAACACGCAAACCCCTCCCCCACGATAAGGTGTCGGCTCCAGGAGAGGTTGGACATATTTTATTTTCCGATTCTATTTTATGCCTCAGATTCTATTTAATTGTAAGTAGAGTGTGCATCTGCTGGCGCCTTCCAAACTAAATGTCATTGCACATATAATGACCAGAAGGCATCTTTATATCTCAGAAACTAGCAGAAAAGAAAATTTCAACAGTACAAAATGATACAAATGTGGGCACGAATGACTGACAGTGGTTTGGATAAAATGTGAAACCCATGGGGGGGCATATTCACACAGGTCATTCGCCTAAGCAACACTATTCATTAGCTACAGGAAAATACCACGGTATACCCAAACTACCACGGAATACCGTATTATAGGATCACGCCCATTTTTGATCTATTCCGCAAAGATGGGATTTTTTTTCCTGCTAGTGTGAGTTTGTGACCGTACCATTATGCTAAAGGAAATCTAACTGGAACTAAGTAAAACTCAGTCTGTCAATTCAAATGAACTTCAAACTGCTTGCAGTGACTGTCCTTGCAGCTCAGGTGTACTTTCCTCCTCACACCAGGGGGTGGCCATCATTTCACACGGCAGACTGTGAGCCGCTTCATTGCAGCAGTAAAAGCACGATTACAGCAGGGTCTCAAGCAATATAAATGCTTTCACAGCTCTGGGAAAAAGATGCCATATTCGTTCATCACTAATCGGTCATAACGGTTAATGTATTTCATGCAGTTACAATGTTTGTTCATGATTTGTACTTGAGTAGCAACTTAGTTACTTATTTACTTGTGTCCCCTTAAATAAAGTGTTACCCAAAAGGAATTAAGTCATTTTTAAAATATCTTTTATTGGTGAAACAAAACATTCCAGCATATTAATTAATTAATTTTCCATATTGATGCAGACTAAATATTTGAACTAATTCTTCCTGTACTGGCTTGATGGCTCCCATCTCCAGGTTTGTGGTCGCACCTCCAGCCCGGACGTCTGCGGCGTGTACACTCTCTCTTTGTGTTGTTAGGCTAATCCGATGAGTCACACTGAGTGTTTCTATGCCTGTGTCTTGCGCTGGACTGCCATCGTGTGTGTACACAGCGCTTCACGCCGCATTTAGACCCTGCTCAGAATAAGTGGTTAGAATACAATTAAGAATAGGTAACAGTTAGTATTAAGAATAGGTAACAGTTAGTATTATAGCATGACAAGTTAATCATCGTCGCCTGTCCTTGTGACTTATTGCTGTATATATAGTATAGTGAGGAATCAGGGTTAGAGATGAAAACTTCTGACCTTGTATTTTCACTGGGGATGTGGGGAGGAACGTTAGAACATTGCTGGACAGCAGCCCAGTACATCGAAGTGTTTGCTGATATGGCCTCAAGTCAGAACCGGTGTTACCTAACCAACTGATATCCACGACACATTCCAAATTTAACTAAAACCTTTCTTACACGAATTCTGTACTCTACCCCTGCAAGAAGGAGTTGAAAAGAGTCTTTTCAGTCGCACAGTGATCAGTTCATCCATTATCTCGAGCTCTCCCCTGTCTCCAACCATCAGGACGGATAGCTGTGTGTTCCTAAGTGCTGTCTGACAGGGCATTACAGGCAGGTTCTGTGATGAACGCCATTTCTTTATCAGCTCTGATGTGCGGACTGGGTTTGGCTGGTAACCCATATTTTGGGGGCTCATCTGGCTCTGCACAAATATATGACATAACAGAAACCTAGAACTGAAAATTTATTACCGAGTACAAGATGCATTGTACAGATGCTCTGGGACACATCATCAGTGATGAACTTACTCTGAAAGATTTCTTGCATTATTAGTACATGTGGTAAAACTTAATCAAAGTGCTTTCCTGAAAAAATGTTAACAGATCATTCTGAAATGTAGTATTTGTCGAATCAGATTTGAAAACTATAATCTTGATAGGCAGGAGAACATTGACTAGAACGTGAATAGAATGTTTAAAAACAAACCAAAAAGCCAATCAAACCACTCGACAGCCTTTTTCCATCTGCCGCAGTGGTGATAACATGTTCTGGGGCTACTTAGCTCCGGGGATTTTTCAGGATGATGAGAAAAGAAGAGGCCAACTTTACAATCATGTCAGAATAATGTGTTTCAATGTGCTAGACAGCGCCACCACACCCGTTTAAAAGCAGCTCAGGCAGCACAGGCAGGAAACACATTTCCAGTCCATTGCAGCACATGTATAATATATTACTACTACATAATACAGTTTACATTATACGTACATTTTGGTGGATTTCTTCAATGAAATATCAAATATGTTCACACTAAATACAAACATGTATTGCGTGGTTCAATGGGTTAGGATTCCGTACCTGCAACTGCAAATGTTGTTCAATCAAACAACATTTAGCAAATTAAATACTTTGTCTGCAGACCGGATTCAACCAATTGATATCTTTTAATAAGGCGGCACGTGTTTGACTCAGTGCTTGTCCACCAAAAGTAATGGATGAAATGCTGTGACTGGCAGAGTCACGTTACTGTTGAGTGTGACCCTCAATCCCAGCTGACCTTTTGACACCATTTGATCCTGTTCTCTGATCCTTGTTTGTAAGTCACTTTGGACAAAGGTATCTACTACATATGTAAATGGAGGAAGGTATTCTGATGGTAGCTTCTGGCATATAAAATGATTCAGTTCACTTCAAACGGTTTCACTAAGTTCGAAGTTCTCTTATAAAACATTAACTTTTGGAGTGCGGACATTCCCCCCCCTCACTTCACTTCAGTCATTTTGATTCTCTATCAGTCTCTATGCCAAGAGGGGGAGGTTTCAGAGAGTATGATGAGACGCACACAGGGTGCATGAAGGGTCTCGGGGATCATGAACCCCAGTAAATCTAAACAGAGCTATAAGCCCAGTATCTGCCTGCATTTATGTAACAAGCATATATGCATGTAAACATGAGACCCATTTCATTATTCCGCAGGTCTGATGAGCTTTTACACCAGGAAGATTCCAAACAACCTTTTAATACTTTACAATTTAGGCAATAGAGCAATTTAAAATAATAATAATAATAATAATAATAATAATAATAAATTTATCTAAGAAAAATAAATACCTGACACAAAAGTTGGCAAATGTGAATTATGAAAATGTAACAATTTTAATATAAGTAAATAAATCTAAAAGTAATTTATAAAACCGCCAAAAATCTAGATGCAGCATAAGAAAAACTGCAATAGAATACAAAATATAAATGACCAATAGAGACTGATCCTGTAAGGGAAATACGGCAGTAAAACTATGGGAAGTGACAGTAAAAGAAAAGGAGCATAAAAACTGCCTTAGGAGGGAGCCGTCAGCGTGTGCTTTTGTTCAGGTACTGCACGAACATGTTGGCGATCAGGCCCTTGTCTTCAGTCGGGTGCATCTTGGTGTAGCTGATGAACTGACGGCGCAGCTTGCGCAGCTCTGCCATGCTGAGATTCCGGGTTGCCTGCACGTACGCATGGGTTAAGGAACGGTGCTCAGCATGCGAGACTAACTTGGATCCTACGGGGACCTTATCGCAAACCTTTCTGCACGAAGACAAGGCTTAAGCGAGCCATGCACCTATATATATATAGCAGAAAGTCACATGCACGTCTTGAGCGTCTCGCTGCTCTGTCTGTGCCACTGTTGGCATTAAACCCAACAGCGGCTGTTAATAAAAGTGAGCAATTTTCATTTTAATCTATTAAAATAACCCGACTATAATCCAACTACTGGCCCTCTGTATGTGGGTTTGATGTACTGAAAACATTCTGCGCCCTTCAGGGCTGCAGCGTGACACAGAACAGAAGGCGACACGCTGCCCTCCCCAATGTCTTTGCTTTCGTTTTCTCTGGACGTCGTTTGACGTGTACGGCCACCTTTGGAAGTGAGAAGTACGTATGTGCTAATCTAGCACGCGGTCTGCTTTTAAAAGCACGCATTACAAACCACACTGCCGGCCGCATTACAAACGACACTGCCGGCCGCATTACAAACGACACTGCCGGCCGCATTACAAACGACACTGCCGGCCGCACACACCGTGAGGAGAATGTTTTGAGTCAGGAAGCACAACTCCTCCAGCAGCAGGTGAAATGGCCCGAAATAAACAGGCAAGCTGAACGCACCCACACACCCAGAAGGATATCTTTTCAGAAGCTGCGGGCACCGCGATCACATCTCCAGGGACCGATGTCTTCTGTGCGTTTAGGATAGCCTGCGAGGAAGGCAAGTTCAAATGTGGGCAACATTTACAGACCTCAGACAGCAGGAATATCACAAGTGCTGGGGGCAAATAAGTATGAAATGATTACTACTGGGAGGAAATGAAACATTTACTTATGTCATATGCAAATTGGCATGATAAAAGAACATAATGTGACCTGAACGAAAAAAACAGGTATATTGATAAGAAGAAAATCAGATGGAAAAAAACAGCCTACCGTCACGATGTCTTGAGTAACTTTGTCCAACTCATGCAAGAAGTTTGTGGAAGACAGAGGTTGCTGTGGTTGATGACACAGTGGAGTACGGAGTCAGTAACAGACACAGAGAATCAATGTATGCATGTGCACACAGGCGTACGGACATTCCTCACACTCTGTGTCGACTGATTCGGGGGCGGGGCCTTCCTGAGGAAGACTGCATCTGAAATGGCTTCAAACGGCAAACTGTCGTCATGCTGGACCGTGAAAAGAGGGCTGTCCCAGCGGTTCCGAGAGTCTGGCGCCTCGAACCTCATCACGAGGGCATCCAAGCTACAGATTCACACAGTCCAACATGAACATCTGAAACTGGCTCCCGCAACAGAGACAGCTAGAGTGGAAGACTGGAGCAGATGTGTATTAATAATACTATTAATTGCAGGTTCCCAAGTAATTCTCACAAGGGAAAGTCCATTTTAATGGGTATGAAGAGACTTATCTGCAAGTAAAGAAAATAAATTAGAGCAGATTTAACTGCTCAAATCTATGAAGAAAATGCTCATCAACAGCTTATCAAAACACCACGTCCATATGAAAAGGAGGATTTGGTGTGGTGCTTGTTAGTGGAAGAAAAGCCAAATATTGCATTTAATTTACACTCAGTTTAAACGCTGCACAAGCTGCGTCGCAGTCACGTTTGAAAGTTTTCATATTTACACATTTTCACCCAATGTCAACATGATAAACAAACAGGCCAGCAGAAAACAGGAAGCACCCAACGTACATTTCTTGGGCATACTGCTCCTCGGGGCCTCTGCTCGCGTTCCACTGGGAACTAATCTCCGGTGACGTCAGACAGTAAACCTGAATGCGTTTGTGTTCGCCAAAAAAAAGATGAAGACTTTAATCAGAGCAGAAGCCAAGGCCGACACCAAAGGACACATGAACAAATACAACCGAAAGAGTAAACGCTAAAACACAGAAGTTGTTTACCTACCAGACAATGAGGTGTTTGTGCATGTTTGATAAGGCAGAACAGCTCATATCTGTAACCTGGAAGTGAAATATCACTTTAGTTCTATGGCAGCATCTCCACACCGATTCCTGAATGGTATCACATCATTTCTTGCCCAGGGGGACAACAGAGTTTTACTTCCCTGAATCCACCCGGGAGTTTTGGCTTTTTCTGCTAGGGATGTTCCATCCACATTTTTTTGTCTCAATCAGATTCTGATACACAACTGCCGGTACCAATACAAATTCTGATACGAGATCTTTTTACTTTAATATTTTAATATAATATGTATGTATACTTTATATTAAATTAGTAAATAGAGATGAGTAAATGTATGCAAAAAATATTGAATCGGGCTACCAGAAACACGCAACGTACTGTTCCACCTATAGTCGCTTTAAGCGTTTTTGAGGTATTTGCAGTTCAGTTTGAATATCTTCCAGGAAAGTAACCTGAAGTAGCTAATGTTTAAAATTCCCCACAATTTTTCTCCCACAGGCAACATTTTGTTGCGATAGCAGCCCCTCGTGTATCACAAGCTGCGGAAAACAGCACAAGGTAGCGAAACCCAGATCATCCATTGTGCTCCCTTTGTTCCGTGGGATTTTCCACTGAATGCTACTCCCACCCCTCAAAACTGTGTTTTTAGAAAGACTGCGAACCGCCGTGGTACCATTTGCTGTTAAAAGTGGGAAATACTTCTATCGTCACCCTCTCGTCTGACTTTCCCGTACTGCAATGGGTATGCGTATGATGTCATAGCAGGCAGAAATCACTGAGCTCATACCCGCTGAGTAACAAAATAAGCGAGTGACAGCATTAGCGTTTAGCTCGAATGCCGCAAAAACACATTTAACACGAGAAAGAGCAGTAAAAAGTGCGATTGATGGTACAAATCGATTTAACATGAAATTGGAGCTCTCTTTTTTACAGACTACTGAAAACTAAATAAGCCAGTATCGGACGTGGACTGGTCACAAATGGCCGATACCCGATCCCTCGAATAAGCCTGGATCTGCGCGAATACCGATCCGAATATACCGCTGTTATCCTCTGGCTCACGCTTGTGGTGTGGTGTAAAAGGTCCTTATCATGCCTTTGTCAAGTAATTTGGGACCATTGTACTAAGGAGGTCATGATGTAAAAATCAGATAAGATGCGCACATAACAAAATAGTACATGATGAGGGCATGGAGTTCTTAAATATTATTTTAATATTTTAAAAACGAAGGTGCTTCTGCTCTGAATGAAATTAAGAGGATTAAACTTCCCTTAATGAGATCAGAGTCATCTACGATTTATGGACCTTATGATGATTCGTCCATCTTCAATCGGCTTATGCTCCTTATAGTTGTGGGCAGAATAATGATATCTAATGTAAATTAATTATACAGCTGTAAAGAAAATAATATTATGGCAACAACAGACATTAGACATTCAATGTAATTCGTTTGGATAGTCACGGCGTGCTGAATATACATGCTTATGTCAAAGTTTACCTTTAATGTAATTCATGGAATCCAGGATGATGACATCATCTTTATTGACCGTCCTACAGAAACAGAGAAGCAAAAGCTCTCAAAATGCAATCAATACATCACCCAGGAGTCATTCAAGTCATAATAAATACAAGTAATACATTCACATTTATTTACTTAGCAGACAGGTAATTGATAACAAGCATTCTGCTGTCAGGCGGCCAGTTTAGGGTGAAGTTCTGGAAAGCCTCATGCTCCAGTGATTGACCAATAGTGCAAGATAATTCTGGGAAAAGAGCAACGTGAAAACTGCTGAACACGTTAAATTAGAGAGCACCGACTCACTGGCCAGGGACCGAAATCGGCCGATTTTCAGAGCGCAGGGCCCGGACCAGAGACCGGCCGGTCAAGTCTCAAATAATTCAGATATCACACCGGCCCATTTTACGCATGCAGCACATGTCATGCGCAGAGCCGCACAGGCAATAGCCTCACATGCTCGTGTACATTCATAGCCACGAGCTAACATGTCATCAGCGTGGAAGTTCTTCACTTTGAGTGAAGACGACACAAAGACTGCAACTTGTAACACAGGTAAAGCCAAAGTAATTCATGGGGGAACCACCCTAAAAACACGGGGTGAAACTACAGAGATAAACTTTAAACTTAATCATATACTACATAATTCTGAAAAAGAATAATCATTAAAATTGCAAAGCTAGTTAAGGTTTTTTCGTATGAAGTAAATTACCACGTTATTATAGTACGACAAAACTGTACCACATACATTTTTCCTGGTATTTCTGAATTCTCTTATGGATTTCTCATGGACTGAATTTTACTGCACACTTTCGTTTTGGATTTCACTGGATTACCCTTATTAGACAGGTTGTTTTGGACTCTCTTACCTGCTCTCCCAGTGACTTGCCCTGTTGTTTTGATAGCTTTCTCTGTTGTCTGCCTGCCTGTTCTATTGCATTTCCTTATTTGTTCAATAAATACCCTGAGTTTTTACGCCTATGTCTGTAACCTGGTCCTGACAAGCTGCCACAGAGGAAGTGATGTCATTAAACTGGGCCTTAAAATATATCAAACTTTTATTGAGCATGTTATATTTATGTTGAAGAAAACAATATTATGAAAATGATATATAAAATGATTATTTCTCAGCACCAACATTAATATTTAGGCAGCACATACGTGTCATCAGCAATCACTAGAAACCAATCATTAACCCTTTCTACTCTAAATCAAGGTAAGACTAGTGACCTAGTGCATTGAGAATCCTAAAAGCAAAAAGACAGACGCACCTCTCTACTTCAGCTCTTAAAGATGCCCTCAGACTTTTTTCCATTTGTGAGTCTGCCAAGAAACACAATGTAAAAAGGTCATTAACAGGGATGAGTACACTGGTATGTAGTTCTCTTTATGTAGAAATTATAACCACATTTTAAATCTTTATACAACTTGTATACAACTATGTTTTTCCAAAACATTTCATTTTCACGCAATAATATATTTTTACAAAAATATATATTTTTTTGTTTAAAAAAGAATGTGCAAGCTGCTTGCTTGTATGTGTCCCTCTGCCCATCTGTCTCCCCATCAAGGGCCCAAGAGCGAAATCACTCTGCCCACAGTTAATCCAAAGCCTGTCAAGCTGTGTGATCACAGGGTCACTCCATTTTATAATCCAAGAAACGGCCTTTACATCTTTTCTGTCTTTTTCATTCTCTCAGGAGAGCACAAGGAAAACGTCATTCATGTATGTGATCGAAATAATACCTGTAATGTCAGCGGGAGTAAACATCGGCTATAAAGTGGCCCGCCTGAACGTCACCTTGCACGACAAGTGAGATATTCTCTGAAAAGTTCCTCAAACACTTTATACACTTCATGCAGAATATGTTTATGAAATTAGTAGATTAAGAGAGAGTGAGATTAGTGCCACTTCTGTGATTTCCCCCCCCCCCTCAGAGGTTCAGAGCCTCATAAGTCCTACAACTGGTCAGCATGCATAGAGTACTTTCTTCCCAATTCAGTTTTTTTTAAAAAATTAACTACTCCTACCACATGCTGTTTTTTGGGGGCTCAAAAATAGCATTTTTTTAAAAAAATATGTAAGCTTTTAGGGTTCTTATCACATGAAAGGGGCCAAGTGATAGATTAAGGTTTTACATAAGCCTGCAGAGCAAGTAGTGCTCATAAGTACATATGCAGATTCTAAAAAACCTGGCTTGTTACTCCAGGTTTGCAATGTTTTTAATAACCCAAATAGTAAAAAATGCAGATCACGAGATGAACTTTCACCTCGAAGAAACTTTAATGTATGCAAAAGTTAAATGAGGCATGAAAAAAAACATCTCTTTCTGAGCTTTCCAAAGAGCTACAGCAGACTATAAGGTGACCAGATAATGCATGTCAGGAGGGACACTATGAGATACAACATGGTTTGTAGCCATTTCAATTAAAAGGACCTGTATTTCACATAAGCACTGATTGGTTATACTCCGAAAATCATGCTTGCTTGTGTCAATAATTTAAATGTGAAACAGCAGGATGAGACTTTTAATCAAATAAACATACTAGAAAACTCACAAGACAAGCCAAACGATTCAGCCGAGCTCGAAAGACATTCAGTTATTTATTAGTTTGTAAAACCTGAAGTAGCCCATAGTGTCCCTCCTGACGAGGATTAGGTGATCACCCTACAAGAGACCCATGTTGCTGTAACAGTACATATAAAAAGTTAGTGCCACTTTCTGTCCGCGGTGCAGAAAATGCGTTATATCTCAAATGTATTTTTTATAAACATAAACAATTTTTGAGCTTTGGAATTTATGTGTAATTCACATGGCAGATATCTTCAAAATCAAAAATGCAATGACACCACATTTAATTCCTACCGATATGGCAACAGATGGACAAACCGATAACTGATCTAGTTGTTTTAATCTTTTTCGCAAAAGGAGTCCTGGTACTATCTGGTTTATATATCGACTGCCACATAAGTGATCTCTAAATCATAACTTGTGACTCGTCCTATATGTTAAAGACGTTTGAGTTTGGAGACACACGCTAAATGCTGCCAGCATGTACTTAGAAGTCTCACCTGCATATGCGGTGTTCTTGGCCATTCCCACAGTTTCATCCCCAACGACAATCACCTTTCTTTCGGTACATCTTAGAAAATATTCCTTTAATTCCTTCGTTCTGCGGCTTTTGCCACTACAGGGGAAACCACACATCACAATTAACGGCATGTTCCACTTTTGCCATGAGATGCAGCTTTGGAAATAGAGTTCGGACTACAGTGAACCGGAAGTGAAAAACGATTGGTTACACATAATACGTAGAATGACTGTTCAAAAGCTTATATTTACGTATTCGGCGTTGTCCTTACGAATGGAATGTTTCCTGGAATTTTGTTAGGGGGTTGAAGTTGCGTTACTCGTTTTTCAGTTCTTTATATACGCCAACGTTATTGCTTGTTTATATTTCTCATGTGTAGTGCTTGAAGTGGGCCAGTACTCATAGATATGCGGAACACCGGCACCTCATGCTTTTCTCTTTGGAGTACCGGGAAACTTTTCTGCATACAGGCGGTACTGAATAGCACCCGTTTTCCAACCCAAAGCACTGTTCATGCGAAAGTTGAAAATGTTTTTTCCCCCCAAAATTGTGCAAAAGATTGTATTCCATTAAAAAAACATTTAACACACCAGAGTGCCTATTTTGTTTCAGAATAATCAGTGGCATATCGAGAATTATTAAAACAGTAAAACAATATGAAAAAGACAACTCACTTTTGTGTTACCTATTAACTGAGACGACTGGAGTCGCACAGCGTAAAGATGGGATTCAAACTTCGACAGGCCCCCATTTGGCTGAATAATTTGTCTTGATTTTACCCCCCGTCACACACACACACTCTTTACGCATTTAATTCATTTTATTTGCTAGCGTCATATTCTGTACAGGCACATAATGTGTTCACATTATTTTTCATGTAAAGGTAGCGCATAGTTCTTTCCCCTCACCTGAACCCCCATGCAATTCCTTCGCACCCCACTAGGGGGCAGAGCTCCCCAGTTTGAATAACTCTGGCATAGAGGTTGTATTTCAGTTTGATGATTAATGTGACTCCCCAGTCTAGTCAGCGAGGCGTTTTGTTTATTGACTTGTAGTACATGTGGTCATAATGACAGAAAGTTTACTAACATGTCGTTTCGATGATAAAGCAGGTAATATAAGATAAAATGTCAAAAGATAATCAGACTGGTACTGATGTCACTTTTTTCTGCTCCTTAAGTAATTTTCCAATATCTTCGTCAACGAGTCTGCTTCCTGCAAAATAAACACAGCAGTGGAAACCAATTTTGCAGCAGTTCATTTCTTGAGGTAATTATACAGATTCACACAATGATCAGAAAGCGATCTCTATCAGTTGTATTGCTACAAATGCAGCGTAAACTGGTTTAGGTTCTTTTTTATTGGTGCATTATCTTGCAGCTTATCGTAAAATGAGGTAATTGCTCCCAGACATTTTTATCACATTATTATCATTTAACTGAAACCGCCACACAGCTTTCCTGTATCTCATATATGTTGATATAATGCTTGTATAGTAAGTAATACGTGCTCGAAAATATAATTCAATTCAATTCAATTCAATTTTATTTATATAGCGCTTTTAACAATGGTCATTGTCTCAAAGCAGCTT
>JAABNX020000021.1:8949693-8963654 GCA_015163995.2 Mormyrus lacerda
TCCTCCTCCTCCTCCTCATCCTGCTGCAGTTCCTCCTCTGGCTCCTTAATCTTATGGACAATGAGGAGGTGCCTGCTGAGTGCCAGCGGGGAGGTAAAGCACAGGCCGCAATGGCAGCACTGGGGGGTGCTGTCGTCGGCCTTGTGCTGAGGTATGTGCTCCTGGAAGCGCCCACTGTCCTCTGTGGTGAAGCCACACTTGGAGCAGCGGAACTGGGGCGCAGGCCTTTTGGCGGGCGGGCTATCGGGCGCTGCCCCACTCAGGGCTTCATCGGAAGGTCTCTTCACCACAGGACCCTGTGCATGGGTGTAGATGCGTTAGGCACCATTCAGCACACATTACGCCTTTGCAAGCTGACAATTTACAACTGCAGCAGATAAAAAGAAAACGGGGGGAGGGGGGGGTTATTACCTCTCCAGAGGCTTTCCTGTTTTCTTGAGGGGCTGCCTGTAGCATCTGGCTGAAGTCGGGGTTTTTAATGCCGTGCATCAAGCTGATGTGATTCTTCAGCATGAAGTGTTTGGTGAAAGTCATCGTCTTGTCTGTGCAGTACCTTCAATAGGAAGAGCACACAGAAGAGAATGCATATAACATACAGGGCACTAAAAAGTGATTTCCAGAAATGCTGCTATGCCCATATCCTACTCCTGGGTAGAGCACCGCTCCACGAACAGCACAAGCATTGCAAAAAGCGAGAGGCTTCGGCATCAATGTCACAATGAGGAAAACACAACAACATTTCACTTAATTGCTGTCTAATTATGCAATCACCTGCACTCTGGATACTTAAAGTATTACAATATCAAATTACTATTCAAGTCATGAGATTTGGCTCAGACACAAGAACAGTACATGTTTAGTTACAGTGATAATGATGATTAAGCTATCAGGTTGAAAAACTAAGCTGGATTTAAGTTAAAAAAAAAAAAAAACTTCATGTACAAAATAAATCAGTATGATAGCAAGCTAGTGATTGCTAAACAAAAATTAGGGCTGTGTGATGTATTGTGCGCATCTCAGCAATCACATGGACCCTCGACATAGCTTTGTGTCTGTTGACAACTCACAACTTGACTGTGACTGCCTCTGCAAGGATTCAGTGTGACTCAAATCACTCGATTACAAAAAATCCTCCATGCAAATCCTTCACTTCTATGTTTCATTTAATCAACACTATTATGTACTGCTCAGTGATCAGCGTGTTTCATGTGGGGAACTGCTACACGTGATACAGTGTAAGCGCACAGTGCGACAGTAGCAGAGTGGTAAAAGAAAATAGTGGCAAAACCCCCATAGGGACCCCTTGTAAAGAATTCCAGAGAAATTTCCAGCAGACTCCTGGGATGGTGAATAGCTACAAACACTGACATTTGTGGTATAGAATCAAGTTCATTTCCACTGCTTACCAAGCACTTTAAGTGGTACGTGGATAAAATGTTTTCATATGTTAGGTGTTAATATACAAAATATATTATTTTATATTTATATTTTTTATGAGCTCAGCATTAGCAGTTAAGGTTTATCAATTAACAGAAGGTAGCTTAGCGGCTAGCGGCTAACGTTCACGTTTCGCTGATTATTTTGTCAACTACTACAGATACAAGGTAACTTTATATATCAAGTCGTTCTAGTTATCAGTGGTTTCATGATTGCAGTTAGCTGCACTGCTACCACGTTAATAAACCTGATTAAAATATCAGTTTACAGCTTTCCGGTCATGGTTCAGTGTGTTCACTACCAAATTTAAGCTATTTCACCTTAAATTATTCTGTGGTAATTTGCAAGAAAACAAAACATTGTGGTAGGTGTCTCTTTTTACATGCACTTTGTAAACAGCGCTCAAACAAAGTGTTTTTCCCCACATTATTTCATCTCCCTCAGGGCGAATTACTTAGAATATCATTGAAGTAAACAAATCGAAATGCATATTTTGCCTGTCAGCCTTTATGAAACATTTTATTTAACAGAACTAAAAAGGTCTAGTTCTTTTGACAGATATTTTATGCAGTTTAACCATTAAAATGTTCTAAACAGGAAACCAATGAGTTCATTCTGAGACTCGTCTTTTCTCTCTTTTGAACTTCTACCCTTTAATAAGAAAAGTATTTCTTATCCGATTACTCAATTGAATAAAATCTATAGAATACTCACTTTTATTATCAATTAAATTTTAATATTAAACGAATTGATAGTTGCAGCCCTACTCACACCACCAACTAATTTGACATACTACTGGTAAATAAGTTTGACTATACTTTAGGGTCATATCTTTTGCATTGTTACAGAAATTTCACACAAGAATGTGTGACTTGCGATATCAAGCAATTCTAACGCCAGTGTTTCCCCTACCATTATATTAGGGGGGGGCGCCCCACCCCCCCCAAAGGCACCTCCCGCTCCCCCCTTGAAGATCAAGTTAATTTTATGTAATTTTTATTTAATTAGGAGTTCCACCCCAATGCGCACACAGACACGCGAGCACACTCCCACCAGCGGACAGAGAGCGCGCGTCGAAAAATGTGTTGCGTCAACCGCCTGAAAAGCAGACAAAATATCTGCGTTTTTAAAGGTCACAAAGATACACTGCAGTGACAAAAGCTGCACACTTTGTGGAAAATTGTCATAAAAAGAAAAGTTCTTATGTTTAGTTCATTTGTTATATTGACTGCTGTCGTCGGTGTCCGTCTGCCCCCCCCCCCCCAAAGGCGTAACCCTACGGGAAACACTGAACACATTACTGAGAAATGTAGCTGTCTGCAAAAGACGGCAACTTCGGGGGACTCATCCACGAGGAAATGTGCACAACGCCTCTGTGCACTTCACATGGCGATGGAGTCTAAAGCCCATCGTACCTCCGAACATCATCTCCTGCAGCATGTTTACATCCAAACGTGCCTACAAATTCCATCATAATTTATGGCTTAATTTTTAATTTACAAATAAAACTAACTGTGGACCACAAATGATTAATTCCACATGCAACGTCTAACTGCACACCACCCACACGCCACTGGTTACATTTACATATGGAAGAATTTCTTTATAGCACAAAATTGGTTTCTAGGTTAATACTGGAGAGGTTACATTTCCAGCATCTTGTTAAAAAACTATTTTAGTTTGTCATGTGAGATGTGAAAGATTTAAGTGCGGGTTACAGCAGAATTAACTTGAACTGGATGTTTTCTTGAAAATTGGAAATGTAAATACGTCGTGCTGGATTCATGCTGCACAATCTCAATGTATACATCTCAGTGAAGATGAATGCAACCTTTGATGGTAATCGTTTAATTCAGTGGTTCCCAACCTTTATTTCGTCATGGACCGGTTTAATATCAGAAACTAAACGACCTTTAAGGAGTGGCAGAAATATACGTATGCGTATTTATACGAATAAATGATACGTATAAAATTGGGGATATTTTAAAAATATAATAATGAAGTATATTTAAAATATAATAAACATAAATCCAATGTGTATTCGCAGCTTTATTAACAGCATCCTCATAACATCGAGCCGACAACATAACACGGGTAACATCCACTCAGCACGCTAATGCTCTCAGGTCACCAAGGTAAACTTTGAATATCTTGGTAAAATAATTCAAGATTTACCACAAAAACAAAGTGCATAAAAAATCTGACATCAGTGAGAGTCGAACGATCAAGAGGCATTTGCTTTTTATACATCTTACTAGCTTGTGAGACTATTTTTAGCGGTAAATATCACGTGACCTAAGTTTATTTTCTCTGTGCAGCCCGCGGACGGGTACCACATGACCCACGGCCCGGTACCGGTCCATGGCCCAGGGGTTGGGGGCCACTGGTTTAAATAATTTCATTAAACAATGCACATGTATAAAGCCTGAAGTAATGTAAATAATGCATTTAATGTAAAATCTGAACATTTCATTGGTAGAGAACAACATTTTTTTTTTTTTTTTTTTTTTTTTAAAGCAGACAGCACTTGCTCAGAGTAGCAAAGGCAAAAACTGGACTGTAAAAAGCTGCGACTAACCAGCAGGTGAAGGTTCTCTTCTTCCCGCCATGGTCATTGCGAATGTGTCTCCTGAGACTTGTAGTGGAATTAAAGGACCTCTCGCAATTCCGGCAAGGATATCTCTTCACTGACTGCAGACAAACAACAGAGATCAGCATCTGGATTCAATTATACATGGTAGTTATATTACACATTATTAACAACAGAACAACTGAAATAGTGTTTTCTGTTTTTCCAAAAGTGTTTTTTTATATTTATATATTATATAAAAAATCTCATAATAATTCTCAGAGACCTTTACTGTCAGGATTCTGTTCACAAATCCACCACTGTTAAATTGCAGAACTTAAATTGATAATTTAAGAGTCTCTTCAGTCATGCTCAAAAGCAGAACCCGATAAGCTATGACCACATCCTATGCAGCTATCAAAATATCTAGAAATACAGTAAGCCGAGGTCTCTTTAGGGCAACGTCAATGAGCCATATTGCAGTGAATAAAAGTCCGTTTTTCTAAATGTCAAAAGACTTGCTGTGTTAACAGACCATCTCCTGTGAATTCTTCTATTGCTGTAATGCACATAACCCATTTGCCATGCCCATACCTGCATTAACCTTCAATATGCCAGCTACAATAATTCACTATGAGTACTGATAGAAACTATGGAAACAGTAGAGAACAATCAGGAATTTAACTGACCTCAAACAATGGCTTCCAGCTTTTACAAAACCCATCTGCACTAAACAACTTAAGCTCCCTTTCAGAGCCCTACTTAAAAACAGAGGCTGTTACTATCAAAACACACAGCCACTCTCTACATAGTAAGTGATAGAGGCGAGGCTTCAAAGCTGCCATGCACCATCCATCACAGTGGTATAACCAACTTCCTATTGCTTATTAATTCGGTATTCAGTGAGCTAAACTGAGAACTAAAGGACAAGCCTCCCGCTGTGGGTGTCAAATCCTCAGCTCCACCATCACTTCACATGCTCATGGCAGAAGCAGCAAGAGCCAGCCTGACATGCTCTAGTGTAGCATTACACAGAAGGACAAACTTCAATACCAGCGTTTCACAGGGAGAGAATGTCAACCTCTCATTAAACCTAATCTTCTGTAATTCAAATCCTGTCTATACGACTGAATGTAACACTCAGCTTAGTCTACAATGACATTAGCTTTAGAAAAAATAAATAAATCGGGGTTGAGTCTAGTGCAGGATGTTGATGCTCATCCTACCCTCCCATGGCTGGTCTTCATGTGATACACATAGGCATCGCGATCAGGAAGCCACTGCAGACACTCTCCACAGGTCAAGCCTGCATTCTTCACATTGGTCTGACTTGGCTTCTGGGAAGCTGGGTGCTTCTGGTCATCTGAGGTCATACGTCGGACAAGCCGGCTTGTCTGCGGCCGGTTGTGGGTCAGCGACGTGCCCGGCGGCTGCGGTGAAGGCTCTTCAGACAGTTTGGCACTTTCATCCACAGCTGTCCTGAGGACACTCTTGTGGACTCCCTGAAATGCAGAGGAGGACTGAGACACTACACAGGCATAAGTTCAGCCAACAAGGCAGCTTGAAATACAGCTTAGAGAACAGAATGTTAAACCAGCCCGTCTATCAGGCCATAAAAATTAGGTCTCCAACCTTGAAATGTTGCATTAGCATTTGCTTCTGTGTGAAGACCACTGCACACTCAGGGCACTTGAAGACACAGGTAGTGAGCTTTTTGCTGCTCTGCTGGAAGTGCTGGAAGAGCAGCTGCTTCTTCTTAAAAACCATTTCACAGGAGCACTTATAGATCACTCTAGAGAATCAAACATATCAAGCAAATCACTCCGACAACGTGCAATAACATTTCAAATACGTGGATACTCAAAAAAAAATTGGCGATCATGGAAAATAAAGACACTCTGGGAGTCAAACTCACTGCGGAGACACACTACAGTCGTCATGTTTGCTTTTGACGTGTGTCAGGCAGCCATCTGAAGATCTGAAGGCGACCGGACAGAGAGAGCACTTATAGAAAATCTCACAGTGTTTCTCCATAATGTGGCTCTTTTGAACATGAAAGGACAAGTGAAACGTATCACAGTGTGAGCACCTAGGAGAACAAAACAAGAGCAAAGGGCTTGGTTATTAATAAGGCAGAGCGAGTGACGCCCCAGCACACCAACCCCAGGCTGCTCAGTCACGTACTTGCAGCCAATCTCGCGTGCATAATGGAGGCAGTTCTCCTTGATGTGTTTCTGGATGTCCGTGGAGTGACTGACCGCCCCGCACTCGGGGCAGCAGCATGGGGACTTGTGTGTGTGGATGCGCTGGTGGGCCCTGTAGCTGCACTTGTTCGGCAGTGTCATCATGCACAGCTTACAGACCTGAGACAGGAGCAGAGATTAAAAGGGGGACACTTCACCATACCAATAAAGGCTCGAACACTCACACTTACAGCTAACTGGTAAGAAACAAGAGACTTTCAACCTCAATCCCTAAACCAATAACCAAAGTCTTGACAAAAGCTACAAGAACAACAATACCTCATTTTAGCCTATATTTCTTCATGAACCGTAATTAACAGTGACCTTGATATTTGTTCTGATATGATAAGACACTTTACCAGTCTCTCCATTTCCTCGGAAAGTCTCTGGAAATGACCTGCCAGTGACCGGTCATCCGACATCTGCTTGTTGCATTCCAGACACTTGAGTCCATGCGGTATCACTTTGTCTGGATATAAAGGCATGGCTGGTGCGTTCTTGGCAGAATTTGCTGGGCCTGGGAAGACCTGGGACCCCGTGGGCACTGGAGGCGTGACCACAGGGGAGGTGGGCACAGCCAGGGAGGAGAACATCTGGTCGGCGGCAACGGGCTTCATGAAGAGCTGAGTACACTGCATGATAGCGCCCTGACTCTTGTGCTGCCGGGCGTGGGCCAGCAGACTGCATTTGTTGAAGAAGATGAGTGTCTTGGCGCAGTGCATGCACGCCACCTCGATGTGCACACTCCTCCTACTGTAATGCTGAGCCAAACTGGTCTCCAGACAGAAGGCGTCTCCGCACTCCAGGCACCGGTGGCCCCGAGCTGGCAGGCTGATCTGAGACTCTGGAGGGGGGTTCAGGTTGGGCACATACGTCGGTATGGGATTGGAGGCATTCAGAAGTCTGTTCAGGGTCCCCACAGCACCGCAGGAAATTGTGGTGCCCAGTGCGGGGGCGGGGCTTTTGACCTGGTGCACGAGTGGAACCGTGCTGCACACCATGGACCCGGGAAGCTGGGGCTGCCGTGGCGTGGTAGATCTGGCCGTGACCGACGCGGCAACGCTATGAGGGACCAAGTTTAGATTGGCCAAGTGTACTGCTTTGGGGAGGAAACTGGTGTTGGGGGGCTTCATAGATCTGACAGAGACCCCCTTTCGCTGCTGCGATGTCTTTACAACCCTCAGGTTAGAACTGTTAGCTTTCTGTGAAGAGGTGCCGGAATGTGCCTTGGCCCTTTTCTTTGAGCTGCCATCTGATGTGACGGGAATAACCTTTGAAGGCTGGGACACAAGCGCTGTGGATTTGTCAAATGTTTTATTCCTTCCATTTTCAAAGACAATGTCATTCACCGTATGATGTGACAGGTGCGGCGAAGACGCTTTGGTCGGCGGCTCTTCGACAGTGGTGATCTGCGGGGAAGAGGAACCAGTTGGAGACTGGAGTTCATCCAGCTCTGAATCAGGCAACACGCTTGTCACCGTTCGCTTTATTTGCCCAGATGAGGTTTTAATAGTCTTTATCCGAACTCTCGGAATTGCTGGGGGCGACCCTGTAGTCACAGAGGGAGATGCTTTACCACTGCTGTCACTGCAGATGCTCATCGGACTGTCTGGAGGCTTGAAAAACCTCTTTACGACCTCCAGTGGACTCCGGGGGCTCTTTGGAGATTTGGGCACTTTTGGGCTCACCTTCACAGTTTCTTTCATGGACACTAACGGATCTCTGGAGTTTACATCATCTTTACAATCATCCATGACCTTCCTGGAATTCAAAGCCACAAGTGCTGCAAGGCAGGATGACAGTTTGGAGCTTGAACTTTTGATGCATTGCTGGGATAAGCCAATACTGGACTCCAAAGGAAAATAATTTCCAAGATTGTCACCATGAAGGTCACCCATAGGTAACACCGGGCTGCTAAAGCTAGATTGTTCAACATGGCCATCATTAGAGTAGGACTGTTCTGTTTTGCAAAATTCCCTGTTTCTGTCCATGATATTACAAGTTTCGCTCCCAGCAACTAATTTACGGCACATGCTGGTCCCATACAATTTTCTTTGACTGTCCAACATGGACTGCTCTTCTGACCCAAATACAGAGCCAGAGGGAAAATAGGGCCTCTCCTCTTGTTTTGGACAACCAATAATCCCATCTGCTGGGATATCCTCAGGTTCTGGACTTGAGATAGGGCTGAATTGGGTGAAGGATGCCCCACAAGGCTGATGGGGTGCCATTGGCAAATCCGGGCAGTCACCTGAACGATCTCCATTTACAAAAGTGGTCTCAAACTTCCCGTAGTTCTCGTGTACCATGTGATGGGAATCTAGGATGGTTCCTGAGCCCCGAAATCCATTCTGCAGGAGGTGTCCAAGGTGGACCCCCTCTCTCTCTGTGCCAGATTCGCATGACTCCTGGCGACTGGTGTTCTTCACTATCACACTGACAGCAGGAACATCTGGGGCCTGGGCGATATTGTGGGTGGAGATGTCCTCCAAGCAGATCCCTACAGATTTTGGCTGGCCCTCGCTTTCATCGTGGTTGTCTGGGACGGCTTCCTTAGCATCTAACCCAGTGGCATCAGGGATATCAAAAGCAGCCAAAAGATCATCAAAATCTGGGGTCTTCATGTCACCCATGTTTGAAAACGTAGAAAAACCTGAAACAGAGTTTTTAAAATCATTAATGTACAGAACACCCAAACTAGAAGATGCATACAAAACTGAACCACATGCGTTTCTTTTTTTGTTTATTTAATGACAGCATAAGCAAAGATTAAATAACAAAGGTGTTATTTAAAAATAAGCGAAAGCTGAGTGTTAGAAAAATTTAGTAGAAGTGCAATCACACTTTTCCAGCGGCAAAATAAGACAAACTTCACAAATTCTATGAACTACAAAATGATTTGGGTGCCCATGAGACTCAAAGCTAACGTCTACCAATACACTGTGCACCTGGTACCTCCACTAATCCCTGAATGATGTACACAGGCACTGCCATGTCTTCCATTAACATTAGCATGACCCTTCTCATGCTTTCACTCTACAAGATCAAAATTATGATTAAAAACTGGCAGCTCAACAGTCAGTTCGGGAGGTTAGTTAATTTGAATTTTAATACAATTAAATTTATGAAGATATCTTCTGACTCGACTTTTTGAAAAACTGCCAATTACTGCATTCAAAGTTCCATTTAAAGATTTTAAAACATTATTATACATAACGGTTAACCTATACTAACTGCTTCCCCTGACCACTGGCACTGACTAATATGTGCACTACAGGTGGCTACCGAACTATTTCAATGTTTGTAAACACTGGTCACATGACCAAGCTTGACTTCCATGACACAGATATTTAGGAAACCCAGAGATCGTGCCACAGATCTAAGGCATCAGAGCAGCATTAAGCTTTACCTGGCTTTGTGAGATATCCTCTAAATAACCGAACTTGCTGGTTAACATTCTTAAAACCTGGAGTTTTATCCAGAAATATCCCAATTTTGTCAACATATTCATAAGAGGCTCAAACCAAAAATACCCAAATTTTGAGTCTGCTAAACAAGCAATAATTTCATACCCTGTTAATCTGGCACAAAACTTGCCAACAGTGTACTGTTTTTTTCTTTACAATTTTGTTAATCTGAATAATCAGAACTTTTTGCTAAAAGTACCACTGATATTTCATTCAATAAGGAAACTGCATAACTAGAAAAAATTATCTATGAAAATTAAAACGTTCAAATTATTCTAGCGGGGCATGACATTTTATTAATTTACAACGTCCAGCAAGAATTTTGCTGAAAATATAATTACCTTACTTATTTCATTATCTATTAATATACGTATTTATATTTGCACTGATTTCATTTTAACGTGTTAATTGCAGATTAGCGATTAACACTAATCGTGATCATTGAATATTATATTCCAAATTTCCAAAGGACCGATTTACGGCACTTGTGAAGACCCATAATACTCTGATCTCTTTCAACATGCCATTGACATGGAATCACGTAGAACTCACAGGGGTCATGAGGAATTATGTCTTACGGAGATAGGTAAAATCAAAAGCAACAGACTTCCGACTGAAAGTATTTACATATAACCCTGTAAACAAATCGCAACACCGGACGCCTACGATATTAAATGGATAACGGATTTATAAAGACATAAGCAAGATATACATGTCAGAAGCTACACATGTGTGTGACAACACAGAAAACAAAAGCATTATTTACCATTTGGGTTCCGTATATTCACCGTGGCGGCTCCTTAAAGGTAGGCGATTTCATGGCCAACTACTTTTCGACGTTTAAGTCCAGAGGAAATGTGGGAGCCTGGCGGCAGCTTTCACCGCCTTTATAACTCAGACGGAGCGACGGGCCACTTTTCCGGACATTTTCTCCACTATTCCGCCATCCTCTCGCTTAAATAAAAAATGTTTTAGGGCGAGCGATGCTAATAAGACGCTGGTATGTTCCTACTTTCGCCAGCGAGCGCCTCGTCGGCAACCAGTTGGATGTAATTCAACTGTCCAGTACAAAACGCTTTTCCTTTCCCCCCCACCTCAAATGAAATAAATTAAATTTTGTACGAATACAATATTAAATGCGTCACCGCTCCAAAGGTAGCGGATATTTTAACTTGCAGGCAGGGTGGCCTGCCACCTGAGCTATCGGCAGTTATAGCAGGTAGCTTATACTTAGTGTTACTGGCATCTCACACACGCGTATTTACATGGAGTACCGTTTAAACTTTTATTAGCCACGTAGCACAGCTTTAAGCCGGTAAATTTAATTACAAGTCCGCCGACACTCGGCTAACGTTAGAAAACAACGTTAGCTAGCTAATATCCCCTTCCCCGAGGCCCGGCCTTTTTCGGCCGGGTGTTTTTTGTGCTTAGCAAACCGTTTTTCGTAACTGGATGCAGACGGTTTGAACACAACGCACCCGGTAATGCCGGATACCGCAAACACCCCCAGCAAGGACTAAAAACTCGCCGACCAGCAACGCCAGCCGCTGCGACCGACCGACGCAGCCGAGAAGAGTCTAGGCGCTAGCAACATAGCCGCAGCTTGAGTCCAGGCTCGCCCGTCTGCAAACCGCTTCCTGTGCGGGCGGCCGCGCGACTGCCTCCTGTCAGGACCCCGCTCCCTCAGCGCCTTATGAGCACATTACTGCAAAAAATATATAAATGTAAATCACATCGCGGTGCATCTGCCTCTTCTGCATGTCAGGTATAAATATAAGGGTCAGTAGGGAGCGTTGTTTTAGTACGGTGTATCAGTAAATTGTCTTAATATGTTAATTGCTAGGGATGTCCGACGTACTGCCTGATTATAAAAAGGTAAGCGCTGTTAAAATAATGAAACGACACCCACAGTTCTATTGTCTTGTGTATTACTTAGAACGTATGTGTTATTACAGGCTGTGTTATGTGTAGCTGTCCAATAAAGACGGCTGCGGCTATTTAGTTAACGCTCGTTTGTCCGATTTAGTGTCGTTTAAACTACTGCTGCGCATTGTAAATTATTTTTTGTTTGTTTAGAATGCCTGAAGCACCAGGTTTACGTTTTTAACTGGCCAGTACACAGTCACTATAGTAGAGTGAGCCAAACTGCGCTCGCTCAACCTAGGAGGACGTATATTGCTACAATGCATCTAGCATCATGCATCTAGAGGATAAAAAACATTTGCCAAGAATAAGTAGGTGTGTGCGTGTGAAACTGTATCTTTCTGAAATTCAGCAATCCAGCATTAACTGAAAAGTGTGTTCTAAAATATACTTTTCATTTAAAGAAAAAATAAGCCAGTGGTTTATTACAGTCTTTAAGTACTGTACTTGCTTAGCACCAGATTGCTTTGTCTATGTCAACTTCACAGTATTCAAAAACAAATTTTCGTGCTAATGTCCAAAGCATGCGAGAGGTTAAACTTCCTCAGTACCTCATACTCAACCGATAAAATCGCAAAATGACACAGCATGGGTTTTACCTTAAGGTAATTGTAAATGGCGATTCGCCATTGATCACTGTAATTATTTATACCGTTGCCATGTATAGAATTGTGCAATGCATTGGTTATGAACACAGAATAATTTATTAGATAGGAATGTGTGACCGAATTTAAGAAGATTGACAGGTAGGCTATAAGCTGTGTCCAGATCAACAATGTAATTTGTAATAAGCACGCCAGGGGCACTTTGCCAAATTTTGGGAGGAAACCAATACGATACTATGGAAGCATGCGCACTCAACACACAGCGTAAAGGCTTGAGCTCACAATGGTGATGCTGGAGACAGCAACGTTGCCGACTGAGCTACATCGATCCCTAAATGCTGTTACTGTGCTCCAAAGATAATCATTACACACCTGAAACAAATTTATCAACATGACACCATACGGTATTGAAATGGTTATGCATCAGCTCAATCTGTCTATCATGTTTAGCATGCCTGCCAACATTTCAAAATACCAATAGAGTTTTTTTTGTGTGTGGGGTGGGGGGAGTAATTAAGTACTGTAAGTACTGTAAGTAATAAATGATGATAGGCGGGATCATGCTTATTAAGTTAAACTAATTAATGGAATGTGGAAAATCCTAATTCAGTTAATTAGTAAATTATTTTACCATAAACCAGGTCAGGAAAATGAACTGTATGAATAGACATCATGCATAATAGCATAGTAGTAATATGTCTTGTAATTAGAATATTGATCTTTATAATAGAGTATCCTGATATGCATTCTAACCTTGGCAGCCCTAACACTGCTTTGTGCCCCAGAGGAGCGCAGCAGGCCTGACCTGGTCCGGCTCACTCTTGCCTTTGCTTCTTTCATCATCTATCTCCACTTCCTCCTATTACCTCTCCTCTATTACTATTTCTGTTGACTTTTTCCTTCCTGTTTGTCAAAATTGGCAGCATCACTTCAAGCTAAAATGGTAGAATGACTTTAAATTGACCTTTGTGGCTAGGGATCGGAATGGGCCGATCAGTGATCGGTCAATGAGTCTCACGTATTTCCGATTACGATCTGATCTTGCGCATGTGCAATAGATCATATGCGTAGTCGCGCGCACTTTCAGACACGCAAAAATGTCCGTAATTTGGCAATTCTTCACCGTAGGCCAAGCGGACACAAAGTTCATTGCAGCAAGTGTAAGGACCAGGTACCCCATGGGGGAACCAGTACAAAGACATTTAAAGACACATCACCCCAGTGAGCACGCTCAGTTTGAACAAGCTAGCAAAGCGAAAGCTGCTAGCAAAGCATGTTCGAAGCCATCTATGAGCCAGCGGTCTGTGCTGTCTTTCATTGGTATAAGCAGTGAAAGGAGCAAAAAAATTACAAGGAAAATTTTGGAATTCATGGCATTGGATGACCAGCCGTTTTGAGGATAGAGGCTTCAGAAATCTGATAAATTACCTCAGCCCAAAATATAGAATACCGAGTAGGTGTTACCTTTCGGACATCAAGCTACCGGAGTTGTTTAATCTAGAATCAGAACTCGAACTTAATCCGTTCAGAACTCGCTTTTATCATTTGAGGCAACTAAGGAGGTTTAAGGGTTCTTCTGTGATCCTCAAGATCTTCTACACAGGTGCTGTTGAGAGCATCCCGACCATGAACATCACAGCATTGTTTCCAAGACTGCAAAGCCCCGCCCGCATAGAGTGATCAAAGCAGCAGAGTGCTGTTGCAGATGTGATCTTCC
>JAABNX020000021.1:9016217-9029103 GCA_015163995.2 Mormyrus lacerda
CTCTCCTCCAATGCTGATGGGTTGGTGGCCACTGTGTCCCCCCCTCCTGAAGTCTAAGATCAGCTCCTTAGTCTTCCAGGATTTCGGGGCGAAATTGTTGTTGTGGCTCCAGCACTCCTGGTTCCTCACCTCTTCCCTATAGTCCGTCTCATTGTTGTTGGAGATGAGACCAATCGCAGTTGTATTTATCATCAGTGTCGGATGTTATATGTACAAGCAAATGTACCATCGAGAAAGTTTGGATTTTGTTCTGATGAAGTAAAACTGAACTTGTTTCGATCATATTTTACTTCACTGTACACGGCTCACTTATGGTGGAATTATCGAAAAGCCAGCCTTCGGAGGTTGCAAGTGGCTTATAACGACGCTCTAAGACCTTTGTTAAAAAAGCCCAGATGGACAAGTGCAAGTGAACTGTTTATGTCAGCTGGTACCAGCACACTGAAGGCTGTTTTAAGGAAGTTTATGTATTCATTTATTTGTCGACTGAATAAGTCTGATAATAGTGTAATCTTATTATTGACTAACAGTGAATACAGTGCTATACGGTGCACCTCTGAACTTTGGAAACATTGGTTTGACTGTCTCCTGAAACATTAGGGGTTTTTTATTGTGTATTTTTTTTTGTCTGTGAGTAATGGACCATGAGTCTGCAAATAAATAAATAATAATAATAATATTTTCAGGGCCCAAACAGTGACACTGACGTGATATGCAAATGAGCTGTAGAAAACCAATCACACAAGTATCATCATTTCGATATCACCCAATAGCTGTTGCCCATGTTACTCTCACCCTATGGCTGTTTGTCGTGCCCGTGTAGCTCGCCGTGATCGTATAGTGGTTAGTACTCTGCGTTGTGGCCGCAGCAACCTCGGTTCGACTCCGAGTCATGGCATCATGGGATGATATCATACCAATAGGCTTTGTTTTATGTCCACATGGCTCCGTAAGTTAAGACACTGTGATTGGATGACCGGTGGGGTGATGTCACCATTGTTCTCTGGATTAAGCCCCTTAAGCCAGAAATGGTCCATGAACTAACAGTGGGGCTGGGCAAAGGGCTGGTGTGTTTGCGGGTTTTCGATGCGATTCCATAATTAGATTACTAATTAGACGACTGATTGGCTGAAGAGTCCTCACACCTGGGTTTGATCAGCTGACCTACAGGTTATCCCAAAAACCTGCAAACACACCGGTCCTTTGTGGATAAGACTGCCCACCCCTGAAAGGGCAGGAGTCAGGTCAATATTAGTCATGATCCGCTCCGTACGATCCTCCCGTGTGCCACGCCCACCTCGTTACCTTGTGTTCCTGCCCCGATTGTGATCACCTGTGTCCTGTTACTTCCTGACCTGCCTGTGTATATTAGTCCACGTCTTCCTGAGTCTTGCATCGGTCATTGTGTAGTGTTACGGATGTTCGTGCCTGTCTGCTGTGCTTTCCGATTAAACCCCGTCTACCCTGGGACTCATGCCTCCTTACCTGCTTGCCTGCCTCACGAATCATAACAATACTCGTTATCAAATCCAGTATTTTGCGCAAAAAAGGCCAAGAAGTGCTGTCACGAAGAATGCTACAACATGCTGCTGTGAGATGTGCAAAAGGAAAATGTCAATGAACTAATCAAACACACTTGGGAACATACTGGAAGTCTTTTTCATAAATTGTGCCTATTACCCCAATTTTACGCATTTAATGCCTGGTGCCATTTTCTGTAACTTTTTAGTAAAACCGAAATTTTATAGCTTTGTGTGCAAACAAAGAAAGTATTACAAAGCATCTTAAAAATCTGGATCTATCTTTTTATATTTCAAATGTAAATCTGGCAGTAAAGGATTATTAGTTATTTACCAACAGACCTTTGAGGTACATTTCCAGGTATGTGTTATAGGCTAACTGTTACGAGTATTCCCAAAGATTTAATGTCAATTTGGTAACATTTTACTTGATGGGGCACAAATAGAGTAGTACACTCCTACTTAATGAATTAATTAGCCAGATACTAAGTCTTAGTTAGATACTGATCCCATGTTCGTTCATCATTAATCAATCATTACTCATGTATTTCATGCAGTTACTACATGTGCTCATGAGTTGTACTTTAGTAGTAACTTAGTTACCAAGTTACTTGTGTCCCTTCAAGTAAAGTGTTACCTTCAATTTTGAAAAATTCAATCACTAATTTTTATATAGAACCCCTAGACATTTCCGTAGTCTAAACTGTTACATTCACACTGTGATTAGGAGACAGCTCATCCCTTTGCCCTTGTAGAATTTCAGATCTGAAGGGTCCTGTGCTGAACTCAATGTCTGCACTCATTCTTGGGACTTGAGTCTAAACTGGCGCCTCTTTATGTTCTTTGAATGCTCTTATGTTGTACCTCTGGCCCTTGAATAGTCTTATTAGGTTCCTACTTTGTTAATAGTTGCATGTGTCATTGTTTTGTAGCTTTGGGTAGCTCCTGCTCCAGTACTGCTCACACCTGTACCTGGGCGTCCACTCTAACCTCAACCTAGCTGTGTTTATGCATAGCTGACTCCTAGACAGGACGAATGTTTTCAATGTGCGATTTGACTCACTACACTGTCACTTTGGACAAAAACGTCTGCTAAATATGTAAATGTGTCCAGTCATTCATTTGGATTTCAGGTGAATTGCTAATGAATAATTAATTCTGCAGAGGCCTTCCAGATTCAATATTCTTTATTTCCCTTTGGTACGTCAACACATAGGAAATCTTACTTACACCATGCAGTCAGTAACATCTAACAGAATTAGACAGCGTGAAACAAAGGCACTCACAAGACATCAGTCAAGAATACATGCATCAGACTCTTTCCCATCCCAAAGCTTACAATGCTACGTGTATCAGTAACACACACAACTGTTTAGGGAAAAAATATCCCTTTGAGCTAAGGCATATGTACGGAGAAAGAGTACATTTAATCATACCAGTTCTGTAATATATTTGTAGTAGTCGGAACTCAGTGTTTAATGTTATTCATCCAGCTTGCATAGAGCACTGGGATCCTTTAGGGTTTAGAATGTACTCGTCTCATATTACAATGACCTTTATCATGAAGTGATATTTGTTGGTTACCTAGATAACTTGTTGGATTGAAGGTACCCTAGTTAAAATGGACTATATCTTTCTTGATTTACATTTAGCCGAGACTACCTTAAATCTGACAACCCAAAAATCGATCTTCACGATCCAGGCCCAAGCAGGATAAACGCTGGCTTCCCTTTATTGTTTATCTTACGTCAGCTATACTGAAGAGAAAGCAGGTAGATGCCTTTACAGCACGAAGGCCACAGGGGGCGCTCGATCCCGTTGTAAGGAGATGCAATGAACATATTTCAGATCAGCCAGTAGCACTGGATACTCTCCATCATGTTAAGGAGTACTATTTATTTTACTATTTATTTTTCTGTGCTGTTAATATCAAGAAAAATCGCTGCGTAAGTAGTTCTGGTGTAAAAATGGGTGTAACCCTAATTTGATATATATCCATGATTTAACTGTTTTAAAAATAAGGAATGAGTGGTGCATTCCTGTGTGTGGGACGTAGGTTCCCTCTGGGTTCTCATGTCTCCACCTCCTCTGTCTGACATGTATATGTATGTGCGCTATGATGGACTGGCATCCTGTCAAGGATGTACCTGCGCTGACCGAGTTATGCTCCAGGTGACCCTGACTCATGATACGCGTTTGGGAAAAAACAAGCATTTAAACGGGATATGTGAGAGTACACGAAAGTATACATGAAAGTATATATCAAAGTCTAATAAAAAATACACAAATGAAAAAAAAATTCTGAAATGCCATACAATTCTCTATTAAACTGTTGTCTTGTATTAGTGTGGTGTTATACGCCCATTTCGTTATATGCAGTTTTTACGTAAACACAAAGAAACTGTTAAGTGCCGTTCAGTGTCATCGCATGAACGTCTGAAGTCCGCGGCGCAGTACTGCGCCTCCTCTGCGACACGCAGAAAACGCTCCGGCGTCCCTATCAAAACAAGCTTCATACAAGCTTAACGGCATGTAAAAATATATTATCTTAAAGAACATAAAAATACATTAACATAACCTGTAAAATAATTACCGATTTGAAGAATGGGGAAAACATGCACTTATGACACAATACCGCAATTTCGGTTCGTTGTCTCAAACATCTTTCATGAAATCAGGATGACGGAGAAGGGCTCCAAAACGTCTACGGCCAATCCCCACTCCTATAGGCGCAAATGATCCCAAAAGGGGGAAATATGCTAAATTCCGTGTTGTTGGTTAAAATGTCTTTTTGAGAAGCCCCGCCTTCTCGGGTTTCGCCTACGTCATCGTGCGCCCCCCCTATCCCCGCCCACTTTTTTTAAGTAACAAGCGATGAATGGTGAAAGGTGCCGTGCAGCTACGATACAGTGGCGAGGCTTGGGATGGGGGCATGACAGGCTTGTGATACAGCACAGTCACCTAGAAAGCAGCATGTCCGCATCCACCTGGTAGCGATGCTCAAACCTTGCGCTTCAGTTCCCCTCCAGCCCGGTGGCCGAAGAAGCTGATCAATGTGACATTACTTTCTATGGTGTGCTCGGCTTATTGTTCTGGTCCCAGACGCAGACCCAGCAATCGTGTGAGAAGATGTTGAGTCGTCTGATGAGCGGCAGCATCAGGAACCTGGAAAGAGAATGCAATTGCACCGTGAGGCTTCTGGACGATACGGAATATACCTGCACGATCCAGGTCAGTCGGTATACACGTACTTACCAAGCAGCTCCTGTATGCATTTACTGCAACAAATATCTCCTACTTAAAAACGGTGAAATTGTTTCTTGGTTATGCGCCGACTCGAATCCCCAAAAATTCAACTTGCGTCGACAACACGGGATCCTTCATTGATAATTACAGGGACAGTTGGCCGCGCTGTATTTCATTGTTGTGATATTGGATGCCTTTAGTTTTTATACTTACATGGGGCCTTTTAGAGAGGGTGCATGAACATTTTTGTCGAGAGAATGATTTGTAAGTATTTGTGGTTTACGACCCGGGAGCCTTTTAAAGCCACAAAACAAATTAGCTGCACAGTCGATGGGGGATTTAAATTTACTGCCTTGGACACGGTGAAATCCCCAAACAAGGAAGAGATAATTACGAATTTAGTAGCCTGTGTAACTTGCACCTGCTGCCGAAAACAGTTAGTTCTCGTCAGATGTACGCATAAATAAGGACCGGGCACTTCTCGGATGTTCAAGTTGTCTTGCACAAGTCAGATAAACATCTGATCCGATCGTATTGATGGTCACATGAGAGAAATAATGTAACGTGTACCTGCACAGGGGTCTACATTTATACATGCCATGGTTTTAGTTTTTTTTTCCCTATTCAGTTTTTCTACGGACAATTCAACATATATATGCATACTTGCAGAACATTTTCTGTCCCTGAAAGGTTTGACCTTGTCGGGTTTTCCCACTGTATTGTTCGTAGCAATTAATGATTGCAGTGATTCCAACTGAAAGCGAGCTCATTTACAGCCGTCAACAGGCGCGCCGCTGTGCACGGTTTATTGCTCAGGTACGTCCCTTGATGGTCTGTCACAATCCGAGCCCAGAAAATACATTATTTTTCAGGTAAAAGGATAGTTAGTTTACATGTACAAGGAAACTGGACCCCAGGCGGCGCAAAGGGACAGACTCGTGGGCTTATTGCTATTCAACAGGCATCCCAAAGTGCCTCTATTAAGATTCATTCTGCTGGCTGTGCGCATGCAGTGACTCCTCTGAAGGGCAGTACGGCAGCGGACCGCCGGTGCGCCTCCGGCTCGACACTCTGCCTTGCTGTGTTTGACTACATCTCATTATATTCATATGATATAGCCTATTTATACGTTTAAGGAGCACTCTCAACATTTTTTCGTTTTTGACAAATACAAGTAAGAGTGTTCAATCTCGCAGTGCCCAATTTCATTTTCTAATGGCATAATAATTGCGCGCCGTCAGGCATGCGTGGTCTTGGTTATACCTTACTTACCGGGGGCTGTTTCTGGGTAGGGTGTTTAAATGTTGTGATTTGTATTTTATTTCTTAATTTATTTGTAATGGAGGTATTCAGCAGCATGTATTTTTTCATAATATTCAGTCACTGAGCAGACAAGATTGACAGAATGAGAGATGAGGAGAGAAAGCTCTAGAGGAAGACATTCTGGGGGTTTTCCACAGACCTCATAATATGAGAGCTGTTATATACTCTTGTGACATTGTGTCGTGCTGTTATGATGGTCCCATGAATGGTATCAAAAATTGTCGACCGGAATAAAATCCCAATTTCCCAGTGGGTTTCAATCTGCTGAATATTCCCATTCCAGGAATCTGGAAGTAACCCAATATAAGACACATTTTGACGATGATTTTCTTACATTTTCACAAAGAAACAATCAATATTTTATTGATTTCTCAGTTTTATTCATCCCAATATATTTTCAATCTAACTAAGAGGCTTTTAATAGGTACCTAAGCAGCCCTAAATGCTGTTAAAGAATTGGGGTGGGGATTCTGTGTCAGCTGTAGATTGGCTGTAGGGGAGGGGGTGTGGTGAGGCGTTTAAGGGGAGGAGCCGTTAACCTCAAGGTTGTCGGTTCAGTTCCCCCACTGTACCCTGTGGTATCATTAGTGATTAAGGTCCTTAACATAATACCTGGTTGAATTAATGGCAGAGTGTCAGGAATTGGCGTTACGGAGTGTCCTCATTGGTCGGCTTGGGGGACGGGAACACTTTGCATGAATGAGAGGTTGTTTTTTTTTTTGGAGGAAAGTGTGCGTATGGTCACAATCCGTGTGGATGACAAGACTAACCAGGGCAGGTTTAACCCCCAGTTATCGAATGTTATGCAGTTATCAAGTGTTTGTGTTGATAGGATGTTACTAATACTATTACTATATGGTAAGAGAAAATATGACTGCGGAAAAACCGCTTAACAATAAGTGTTGTGCAGTTTTGCATCCTTTTTGTAATCTGTGGAGGGCTGTTCATTTATCATCCGTTTATGCAGTTTGCATGAATAATCTCAGCTGGTTTCAGGGGTTGCTTACAGAACCGGCAGTCGCTAAATGTGTGCTGAGGCATTTTGGTGAATGAGAAAATGCACAAGTCACTGGATGCGAGCAGCAGCAGCACCGAGGTGAACAGATTTAATGAGATTCCTTTCATTGGCAACGTTGCTTTGTTCACACTGCTCTGAAGGGGAGGGCAGGGACTGATCTGAATCCATCACAATCAGGTGGTTTTTCTTTATTTATCTGTACATTTTGATTATATGGGTGGTGCAGGTCTGGTCCTCATCGCTCTTTGTTTTTGCTTTTAGCTGTAAATGATCCTCCGCCATTTTGACAGTGCCTTGATGTGTCCCCCTGCGGGCGGCGCTCACTTGTGCTTTTCACATTAATTCTGCCTTTCTTGTGCTGCTTTGAGGCGAACGTGTTTTCCAGAGATGCGGCCGAATCCGCATAAACGACACAAAGCCGGGATGTCGTCCACAGGGAATTATGTGGCTGGATGAGTGGTCTAGCACCCCCTGTGGTTAGTGTTGTTGAAATAGCCTGCAGGGCATCATCAGGATGAGGTCCTGTGCGGCAGGGCGCAGCGGCAGCAGCGGGAACAGCGTTCTCGTGTCTGGGAGGGTGACGTCATGGCAGCAGAGAGAGCCAGCCTGCAACCAATGCAGTCTGGAGCAATGACTGGGTTTATTTTGGCCACACCCATTTCAGGTGCTGACTGGTGATTGGTCTGTTTGATCGACGTCAACATCAATAGGGAACAGCAGCTCACCATCAACAGTCACACACATGCACGTTTAAATTTTTTTCTATGCTGATATTCTGCCAGAAAATGTCCACCAGGATTTTAGGCCATCTAGGTGAGAGGATGAACAGTTGAAAAGTAGAACTAGGTCATTTTTTTTCCCTATGCTGTGTTTTGTTGCCACTAACTGCCGGCCATCCCCTGTAGGTTCTCTCTTCCGTGCTGTTAAGCGTTTTTTCACCTCCAGTTCCAAGTTCCATCCATCTGTACCGATTGATGCACATGATTTGTAAGTTCGAGGAATCCACAGCCTGTGGTTTTGGCCTGTATCATGATCATAATAATGATTTTGATGATGATTATCATCATGATCATCATGTAGCAAATGCAGGACAGCCAAACAGGGTTGACTACTAATCATTGTCTTTTTAGTCATAATGAAACTGAAGCGATGGCTTTTCACACAAATAATCACGCTGTTTGTTCTTTTGTTGATTAGCGCTCAGTGATTTTTGGAGTGGGGATTACATACCTCTGCTTTCCTCAAGAAGGTTGGTTGTTAAAACAGTTGGATGTATCTCCCAAATGCATTTATCTTTTAGATGCAAGCCACACCTCACTCAGCACTGACTCCACCCACCTGCAGGAATCCCCTCCTCTCTGCATCGGTGATCACATTGGCTTCACTGTCAGGAAGTTTGCTTCCCTGGAGGTTCTGTTCTTCTAAGCCAGAATGGTGTCCCTCTCTGCTGTCACCGTCACTGCGCAGTGCAGTTAGATTCAAGCCACCACTTTCCTGGCCATGTGGTTTTTTTTTGGTTTGCTGGCCAGTGATGTGGCGCCTTCCAGTGTGTCTCCATGCGAAACGGCTGATTCTTAGGAATGAGAAGGAAAGTGGACTGTGGTGACTGGATAATATTAACTGCATCAGCAGATCCAAAGTGTGGGAATATTTGGGGGGAGGTGTACTAGTGCCTGCTGCCCCCCCTACAAGTAATTGCAAAGCCCCTTAATATTGTGTCTCCTTCTAATCTCTTGTTATAGTTGTTAAGGACAGCGACTTCACCATCTGAGACCTGCTCCATGACGGTCATGGTCTTCTCCTTTTTGTTTTTGTCTTGCTTCTTTAAAGGTACATGAAAATCACGCTTCATGTGCCTGTGCCTGTTCTCAGTTTCTTCACGGCAGGATTTCACAAACAGGCTGTGTGGTCATTTCCTTCCCAGAATGCTGTGGGACTGTATCTTTGTCCTCTACAGTACACATACTGTGGAATATCCCAATGATGTTTCACTGCACACTGTATGATCTCATATTGCTATAGTCATATTATTGATATTCTGTTTTTAATGCTTCCCGTGGAATTATGGGATTGGGTCATGTGCTAAACAGCTTTGGGTCTGTAATGACATGTATGACGGTTTGTCATAACACATGCATGTGTGGTTGAGGGGCAGAGGGTTCTGATGAGGAGCACAGCTCCTCTTCTATAAGAAAAGTCTTTAGCATGTTAGCTTAGCAGCATCGAATCCCATGGGTTACCATTTTATACTTTGCATTTGTTTATATTCATTTCAGGTGCACCTCCCTGGCCCTTGGGGCTGAGTTAGAGGTTTGTGTTTCTGCTGACCCTGTCTGTCCTCGTGTGAGTTCCCACCCGGGCGGGAGTGTGCTTCGCTGGCTGATAATGAACCTGAAGGCCTGATCCCCAAAGCGGGCCCGCTGTCTAATTTGGTCCTTGGGCGATGCATTATTCAGAGTGACCCACCGGCCGGGTCGTCCCGAGCTCCGGGACCGCTCGCAGAGATGCTGCAGTGCGTGGCGCGGAACGCAGCTGAAGTTCCAGGGAAATCGGCATCGGTTCAGGTTAGGATCTGATAGGCTGATGCGCATCACTACCCCCTGCCGAGGCTGAGGGGGGTGCTACGCCGGCCGGGCCTGGTGGAACCGTCACCTAGCGCAAGTCCGGTTCCGTGGGGAGCGCTTGCGGAGCTGCCTAATCATGTGCCGTTTCAGACAGCCGCCCTACTACCAGAACCAATCCTAAGATGGATTCTGGTCCGTCTCCTATTTCTCGTGAATTGTCTCCTAGTCGGGATGAAATGGCACTAGAGAAGTCTCTGTTGTGGATTTCCTTTTGAAGAGGGTGTCGCCATCCCAGATATTCCAGAGAGCCTGGATCATTTTAAGGAGATTCGTTTAAGGAGCGGTACAGAGACCCGGCCAGAAAAAGCTGAACCTTTCGCCGAAACTGATCCCAATGTGCAAAAATGCATTAATCTGCAGCCTGAAATATTATCATCAGAAATGAGACATGGACCCGTGTTTAATTAAAGCATTTCACCTCATCGGGATTAAGGGTGCTGCAAATACAGGCAGTATTATGGTTGTGTGGTATGTCAGCTGTATTTTACTATAGTGATATATTATACTAAGCATGCAAAGGAGACCTCATTGCGACCGGGAAGATTAAGATCATTTCATCTTTGTGGGATTTCTCTGCAAAAATAAATCCTGTCAATCTAAGGTTATAATTGGTCACATTTAAAATATCATTCATCTCTCTGACTGACTGATTGGCGCATTGTATAAAGAGTGCAAGTGCATAGTAGATGTACGCATGTAACAATCACATTAGAGATTTGATTAATGAGGATTAAGTATGTTTTATCTGTGATCTACTAAATATTTTCTTCTGAGGCTTTAGGGGGAAATATTAAACAATCCTCCCCTAATGAAAAGCGAACAAATCTGTCCCTGGAAGATGTGATTCACTGAGGAAGGAAATTAATTTATGGGCCCCCTAGGGTCATTATTAAAAATACACAATTTACCTGCATTTTTGTTGCACACTTACTGCATTTCAAAGCCAGGCCTTGCATGCATACCATATAACCCAACACAGTCAGATCTTTATACACGCAGCTGTTTACAGTTACGGTAGGGTACTCATCTTTCCCAAGAGCGATGGAATGACAGACAGTATAGTCATGGACTTTCACAGAAAGTGGGACTGTAATTTAACTTTTTTTGAGCTTACCCCTTTAAAGGCCCTTTTTTCTCTCATTATACAGAAACCTCTTTTCTACTTTCTTTTAAGGTGCTCATACATTTTTTGCATCACTTGGAATCCTGATGGGATATGAGAAGGCAGAGGTTGGTCCCACTGCCCCTAGGTGCAAAGCGTCTCCTAGGTGACTAGCAATGGGGGCTGGGGGGTGTGATTCAAATATGGGAAAGGGTAACAGGAGGGTGGGAGGTGACAGCTGATCACACAGACTAAGCAGATCACATTTTTGTACCGTTGCCTCAGTGACTTCCTGGAGACATTGCAAACATTTAGTGTCGTCCTGGATTTACACGGCCTGTACAACTAAGATATGTCATGCTGGAAGATTCAGTCGCTAGTATATTATGGGAAGGAGAGCATGAGTCACAAGATGGCTTCCTATTCTGACCGTTTGGGTTTTTTTTTGGCATCTATATCGACACTTTTTGACCGTAACGTTGCTTTGTGCCGCGCCTCCTGATTTCCTGTTCCCTGAGCTGTGTTCCCATAATGCCTTTGTCTCCCTCCCATGTTGACAAACCCCAGATAAATGAGGCATCTATCCAGAGTTTAACTTTAATTGAGGCAACGAGGCCTCAGCCTTTTCCTTTTACTGCCACTGTTTTTGTTTAGAAAGTAATCGGCTTCCAGTACTGAATAGTGTCTGTGGCCTATGAATGAAACGGCCGTACCTCAGTGGCGGTCATGTGCTCCCAGGCGGCGTTTCGATTGGCTGAGACCTGAGAGTGGGCAGCATTTGGAAGCCGCTGATTTGTGTGCGGAGTAGCCGTGAGTTTGGTCACTGTTGAGTCCTTTGTGTCTTGTTTAAATGGATGCCCATTTGGAAAGTGACTGTGAGAGCTGCTCCCACGGACTCGCTGCGGCTTTCCTGTAACACCGGCAGCAGCAGCACCTTGTAGATGGTGACGCCTTTTACATGATAATCTTTTGTTTTTCTAACCCACTTTTTTCTTCAGTTAGCCAAATGACTAATACATTTAGTATATTTCTCACTTTTTCCTTCTCCTGTTTAAGCCCAATGAGGCACTGGCTTCCCATACGGCTGGGGGCGGGGTGGGGGTTGTGTAATCGCTGGCCAAGATGGCCGACCCTGGCTTCACCTGTCCGGCTGGGCTGCAGTGAGGAGCAGCTGCCGTGCGGACTGCAGTGGGTCTGGGCTGCGTGCCGGCAGCCTGCTCTGGGTCCTGCGGGGTGCTGTGCTCTTACCGCCACACACAGAGCTCACGGCACTGCAGCAGAGCCATTGCTGAGCAGCTATTCGGCGTGGGGAAGTTTCCGCGGAGCCCTGCAGTACACAGGCCTCCGTGTGCCTCACGTCCGCGTACGCCGTGGTCAGTCACGCGCAGACCCTCCTGGCTCCCGCCACGCCGTTAACTGTTCTGTCTGCACACAAAGAAGATTAGATGGGTGTTGGCCAAGCGCTGAATGTTTTCTGGTCACAATGGGACACAACATGGAAGGGAATTTATGTAATTTTTCAGGGGATAAACCCTTAAATGTACCAAAGCATCTTGTCCACTGTGTTTATTTTATGACGGCTGTTTTATGCCAGATCATGCACTTATGGGTATAAGGTGGTGATGATGATAATAATAATAATAATAATAATAATAATAATAATAATAACCTTAGACATCCTTTATCGATCCCTGGGGCCACATTGTATCGGCTTCATGAGGTAAGAAATAATTTATGTACAAAGGATGACGTGCTCAACAATGGACAAATGATCTTTCAGAATTATTTTTTGAAAATAGATGTCCAAACATCATCTAGTTTACCATGCCTTGAGAAAGTGTTCATCCCCATTGATTATATCTTGTTTTGCTACGTTCGAGTCAAGTATAAAATATGGAAACGGATCGTTTTTCATCCATCCACACTTCCGCTGCCCGGCCTGGTCAGGGTCGCCTCTGTAACACTGCCTGGTGCCACCCTGGTCAGGGGCGCCTCTGTAACCCTGCCTGGTGCCGCTGGTCAGGGGCGCCTCTGTAACCCTGCCTGGTGCCGC
>JAABNX020000021.1:9066368-9086414 GCA_015163995.2 Mormyrus lacerda
CTCGGTTCAGAGAGAGCTGCGTAGGAGCTGGGGAGCTCGGAGAGAGCTGCGTAGGAGCTGGGGAGCTCGGTTCAGAGAGAGCTGCGTAGGATCTGGGGAGCTCGGTTCAGAGAGAGCTGCGTAGGACCTGGGGAGCTCGGAGAGAGCTGCGTAGGAGCTGGGGAGCTCGGTTCAGAGAGAGCTACGTAGGAGCTGGGGAGCTCGGTTCAGAGAGAGCTGCGTAGGAGCTGGGGAGCTCGGAGAGAGCTGCGTAGGAGCTGGGGAGCTCGGTTCAGAGCCGACCTCATGGGAAAGGCGGACTGGCCAAGGTTAAGGAGCACACCCCTGATAAAACTGTCCGTTCGGTTTTATGTGCGTCTTGCTCCCCACGGAATAATGTCTCCAAGAATAATTTCCTCTGCACTGTCTTGACCCTGAGAAGTCTGTGGCTCCGCCAGTTAAAACTCTGTGACTGGAAGGTCATCGGTTTAAATCCCGTGGCCGACGATGTTATGTCATTGTTGGGTTTGAACAAGGTGCTTTACCTCAGTAGATCCAGGGGCTCTAGGCTCTGACCCCAAAATTTGCTCTTTCCTGTATATGTCTGTGTGTCTTATGGAAGGCAAGATGGGATATGCAGAAACTACCCAGCTTCCCCATAAGCATGAACAAAGTGTCACTATTACTGTTGCATACTGTCCCCCAAATTATGAATGGATTCCATTCCAACAGATGTGAAAATTAATGTATGTTGGAACAGGAGAATCACACAGACTTTTATGTGTGAGAATGAGACTGGGAGGTGCGTGTGAGGTTGCATATATTCCCGTGACAGCTATTGTGCAGTGTGTAGCACGCAGGTAGTGCAGATCTGTGTACGGCTGCCGGAAATTCACATAAATTTACATATATTTACTTGCTTTTTTTTAATCTTCAGTCATATTATTTGACATTTTATTAGGGGTCTAAGCAGCATAGCTTCTGCCTGCCTGTTGTCTTTTACTTCATTTGGAACACCCAAATTAATCTTCCTCTGAATTCTGCCCAAGGAGGATGTGACTGTACAGATACCATCAGTGACCTTTATGGTAGAATGGCAAACCTGCAGAGTCTCTATATGTGCCCCCAGTTCTCCTTGGGCACATGGCCCCACGCTCAGAGAGCTCTCCGCGGCCGCTCGGCCCCACGCTCAGAGAGCTCTCCGCGGCCGCTCAGCCCCACGCTCAGAGAGTTCTCCGTGGGCGCATGGCACCATGCTCAGAGAGTTCTCCGTGGCTGCTCAGCCCCACGCTCAGAGAGTTCTCTGTGGCCGTGCAGCCCCACGCTCAGAGAGTTCTCCGTGGCCGCGCAGCCCCACGCTCAGAGAGTTCTCCGCGGCCGCTCAGCCCCACGCTCAGAGAGTTCTCCGTGGCTGCGCAGCCCCACGCTCAGAGAGTTCTTTGTGGGCGCATGGCACCACGCTCAGAGAGTTCTTCGTGGCCGCTCGGCCTCACGCTCAGAGAGTTCTCTGTGGGCACATGGCCCCACGCTCGGACCAGGAGAGAGGTCTCCATGGCTGCACGGCCTCACACACTTAGGCATCACCCTGAAATGGCAGTTTTGGGTGTTGCACTAGGAGTGGGGGGCTATGATAGATCTAAGCAAATCTAGCCTTTGCTTTCTCAAGAAGATCATGAGGATGTTGGGGTTAATGCTGTTTAGCTGAGCTTTAAGGATTATAAAACTAGTGAAGATCTTATATGGACAATTATGGAAGCATATCGCTACGATCTGAAAGTAGAGAGTGCCGCAGACACGTTTTAATACCGAACAAATGGACGATTGTTCTGTACTGCATGGCTTTCTACGATTACATTGTTAATTTCTGTTCCCAGCGTCAGGCCTGTCACATGTCATTGTATCTTTCAAAAATCATTGTTGTTATGCAAAGAGATGAGAAAATCGGCGGGACAAAGAAATGAGCGGTGGGCTGGAGCAGGTGTGACTTTTCCCGCGATGCTTTGCTTAGTCTCAGAGAAATTTATGTTTTGATTGAGGTTTGCTACACAGTTAGTCCAGAGAAGAATCAGATACCAGCTACACTGCTGGCCCAATGTCTGCTGTAGGCCATAATAATTCTTTATTCTTTATTTATTAAATTTAAATTCTAGCCATTTAAGATACTGATTTTATGCAAAGCAAAAAGCTGAAAACTAAAGTTGCATCCTGATAAATTACCCTTCCTACAAGGTGAACTGTCTTAGTTATTGCATTTCTCATCTACTATGAAATAGGGCTGCATGATTAATCATTTTTGAACTGTGATCTGGATGTGTAGTATAGATCCAGACCAAGATTTTGTTTTAACTATCTAGTTGAGTCTCTGTGACTGTGACTCTTTATACTGAACTGGTTGGTTGAGGCACAATCAGCAAATTAGAAGTATGGAATGCAGAACAATGTATGTTCTGGTTTGATTCTGTAATGGGGCATCGGATAATTTGAGTTTTTATGCGGTTCATGAAGTATCTTATTACTTTATTTGGCCATGGACTCACTTTTACATCAGCTGCGCACGACTGAACTCCTAAATATGTCTCATAACAATATTTTTTCTCCAGATATTTAATGCCAAAATCTCCCTTCCTTTCTGGTTCTCGGTGTGTCTTCAGAATTTCCACCAGCTTTAACCTGAATTAGGACTGTGAAGCAGCTCAGCAGTGTAGATGTGAGTCATAGATACTTATGATGTCTCTTTATTTTCAAATGAAGCCATTGCTGTGTCTGATATTTGCCTGTACTCAGCATAGAACCCCTGAGTCTCTTAATAACTGTTTTTTTCCCCAAACAATTTAATTCCAAGATCGGCCTTTAGAATCAAAATGCTTTTTACTCAAACAAACCTGAGCTCTACTTTGTTAGGATGGACTGTTCGAATTTAAAATTGGTCTGACAACAGTGACCTAAGGGCAGTGAAATTACCTCTGATTAAGTTGCACTTTAAATAAGTTCCCAGTCTAATAGAATACTCCATTTTCTCTTCAGCTCCTAAAATGCAGCCTCCACTCTAGATAACATGCTTTTGCCCTATTAACAAAGGCCATTCTGGCAATTCATAAATGACTCCTTGCACTGGAGAATATACTCATTCGATTTGTGTCTTGGGGGAGGGTTTAGTTCTGCCGCATTATATGTACTGCCTTGGTAATATCCTGTAATAGTTTGTTTTTTAGGGAAGTCTGGGGGGTATGGTTGGTTGTTCATTACCTCTCCCCTCTCTTTTTTACAATGCTAGATTTTTCATATATTTTGAACATCCATTATAAACAAAGAAACACAGCCAACGTCCCCGGAGCAGAATATGTTTAGTGTGGTAGGGCTGTTCACCGAATTACCATAGAAACTATGGCAAATTCCATGGCATCTGGGCTCCTTTGATACTGATTTTACTACCTTGGATTATTTAACATGGCATTAACATGCAGTGACTCAAAGGCTACAACAAAGACCATGAGCCCATGTCCATATATGGTCACCGGCAAGGTGGTACCTGCTCACATTCTCGTTTGATTGGCCTTACTGTTGTCGGGTGGGGCTGCACATCTAGAATGACTGATATGATGATGTCGCATTTAGCATGTGATGTGCGGTGGCACTAAAATCATGTTGAATCTACAGGGCATGACGCGGTCAGGATGTAGGTTTCGCATTTAGGACTTCTTGGTTTTCTTTAGTGACTGTGGGATTTCAGTGGTATAAAATAGAGGGAGGTTCAATGCAGGTCTGGTTCAAATTGTAAAGTGGGTGTATCTCTGTTTCACGTTTGTAACACAATCAAAATATCAGTCCATCAGTCTTAGTAGGGATTCAGACTCAGTTTTACACGTTCAGCTGTTTACTGTGTGCAGCAGTTTGCTGTATATAATCCATCGCACCCAAGTCCTTGACAATCAGGCCACCTGCCTCACAACACGATACGCATCAGTACCAGGATTACCCTGCTGATTGGGCCTGGCGTTACCTACTCCCGTCTCATCATGGCCCCTTTTCACCCGAACACTTCTCTTTCACTCTGACGCAGCCCGAGGTGTCGTGTCTCCCACCTGACAGGTCAGTAAGCTTCACATCTTAGGTTACTTTGTGTGAAGTCATGCATCTTGGTGACGCACATGAATCAGATGAGGAAGCTTTTGTGTGCCTCTCTTATGAAAGAGCCTTCAGACCGTCACGTAACAGCAAGGAAAATGGAGGAATCCGAGCGCACCCCCTTTAGAAAGTTCTTTACTAAAATTTGCGCTTCATTCCCCCCAGGGGAGGAAATGTTGCAGGAAATTGATGTTCTCTGTTGATGGGTAGAAGAAGACATCATGCTTTGTGTCCTACCTATATAGGATACAAAATTATTATTTGCTTCATAGTTAAACTGAATTAAAATTTTACATCCAGAGCTTTCTGCAGTGGGGCTCTCCTCTCATTCGGAGGAATACTGGTCTCTCTCCCTCATGCCAGCAGACAATAATGAAGGTCCTGGACCAGCATGAAGATTTTAGGTCCAGATTGAGACTGATTTAATTAGCATGCGCAGTGTAGAATATTAATGGCGTTCATCTGTCATGGTGGCGGGAATTCATGGTAACTGTAAGACTTCCAAGGATAAAGATTTTCAACTTTGTGGAACCTTTTTATTTCGAAGAAAGAGTGACGATATTGGGTTCTGCCTCAGTGCTCTTCCTTCAGCAATGGGGCCGTCTGTCTTTTTGGTTCTCGGTGAGTTGTCAGAATATCCCACCGCTTCAACCTGAGACTGAACTGTGAAGCAATTTGGTGCTGTAGATGCAGGCAGCACCTGTGCATATGAAGACCGATTCTGTCACTTTATTTTGAAATGAAACCATTAATGTGTTTGATATTTGTCTGTCGTCACGCTTCACAGACTTGTCATGTTTTGGGTGGTTGAAACTTGTCTCATGTAGGGACACATTTGCAGAAACGTTGCGGGGGGCAGCTTTTTCACCAGGATTGCTCATCTCCTCAGAAAGAATTGCTGAGTCATCGTTGTTGTGTAAGGTTCCCTTTTCCACCTCGGAGTGACATTGCATGGCTTGCATTAGGGTTTGTGGTCCAAAAAATATTCCACCAGCCATTGGTATTAGCCAATGAGAGGCTGTTTTAGGCATTTGTGGTTCAATGAATTAGTCACTTATTTTTGTGGCTCAATGAGAACCACCCGGCTTTTGCTGTTCAATCAGGGATGTTTGCTGACTTCTGTAGCCCAATGACTCATTCTTCGGTAGTACAACGTACAGTAAACTCATTCCTGAAGGTTCAGCAAAAAACTTGGCTTGTGTTATGGTCTGTGTGGGTCCTGTAGCCCTGCGGGGAGGGATTCGTGATGGTGAGCTGTTCTGTCTCTCGCACGTAGCCTAGCTGGTCATCCTGATGTTTGGGATTGATGTGCTCTGACAGCGCCACTCTCACCAGAGGTAGTCTCACATCCACTTTGCCGTGACATTGGGCCGTGAGTTTATGCACCTGTTCTATGCTTCTGCTGCCATCGAAGGGCATTTTGAGGCAGTGTTTCACCTGTTTCAGTGGTACAGCAGCAGGCCCTTGAGACAAAGAGAAAATCTTTAGTTTTAAGTCAATTAATGCACAATAGCTGTTGTTTACTGTACAGAACATTCTGTTATTATCAAGCATCCACCTAATCTTACTTTTGTATGTCAAGATTGAATGTGCTTAGAGGAATCTGTAACAAACATTAAATAAAGCCCTGGAAGGTAATGAGGTAAGACTGTGTCTTCTTTTATGCAGAAGAGAATGCAGTAATTGAAATGTGTCATACGCTTTGTACCTTAGCTCTAGAGTGCTCAGGTTGCCTTTTGTAACTGGCTGGTAAACCCCAGTTAATCTCCTTGCTGCTCTCTGCATGTTTGAATTCTCCCCAAATCTCTGAGCATCTCATCATCTCCTCATCAGGCTGTGCAGCTGGCCAGCAACAGGAGAAATATTCTGGTGAGTGTGTCGCAGAACAGCGAGTGTGATTAGCTTCACATACCGAAGGGGTCCGTTAAACGACGTGATTCCTTGGGTGTCCCGTTAAAGAGTATGGGAAGGCTGCGCTGGTGTGGGCCAACGCCCCCCCTCCGGGGCCCCCACGCTCCCTTTGCGGGGCCCCCACGCCCCCTGGGGCAGGCGCAGCCAGATCTGCACCGGGGTTCTGCGTCACAGTGTCTCCCATTCCTGTTGCGTGTTTATTCAGTGTGCTGTGCTCATCTGCGGATGTCTGGCTGCTTGCTCACCAGCATGTTCATACCTGGTCTAAAAAAAGACCAATGCAGCCCAGGATCCCACAGAGAGCCTCACTCAGGTACTTTCTGCTACGAAGCAGTCTGAGGAAGCATCTATTTATTCTTTGCGAAAAACGAAGGTGCCACTCTATAAAAACTTCACAGGTTTCTCTGGAAATACCACAGTTGTTGCTCCATAAACAGGACATAGGTGGATCTACAAAGCCTTTAAGCTGCTGCTTTTCCCCAGTAGAGGGTAGGTTCTTCATGAACACCATAGAAGTTGTTCTACAAAGACCACAAAGATGCTATTTATATAACATAGACGGTGCCCCGTAAGGACCATATGGGCATGTTGTTCTCTGAAATACAGCAGGATATATTCCATAAAGACATCCACAGAATCTAGAGATGCCTCTTAACGTCCTGCCAATTATGATTAATTTGGACAGGGATACTTGCAAAGCTTCATTAGTCATTACAGAACTGGAACCAGTCAGAAATAATTTTCAGCCAGAAATAACTTCATTAGGTTAAACGTCACACCTTATATAGGACAAAGCGTCTGTGTAATACTGAATGTACTATTATTCTTGATCGATTGATGTACTGCAATGATAACTATATTGATTTTATTGTCCTGAAATGTTCATTCAGCTGTCTGGATTTAGCAGTGCACCCTGACCACTCTCTATCAGCTGCAGTCCACTGCAAATGTTACCTTTCCTTTGTTAACCCAGATTCTTTTTCCACTTAAATGCTATTGAGTTCAACATATTCTCATAGTTTTGAAGGCGCAAACGCAGCTGGACCTTGCTGAATGTTCTCGTCAGTCATGCCCTGATTAGGGCCCCTAGAGGGACGTGACAGTGGACGCGAGTGTGGTCAGTGGGGTCGCTGCTTTCATGTATCCTCCTTATCCTTCTGAGGAAAGCACTGGAAATTGTGCGTTAACCAAAGACCCAAAGTGCGTTAACCGAAGAGGTCTGCGGGTGGGAAGAACCATCATTATTTTCTACAGTGTCTGAATATCAAAAGACAGAATATTTTACTTAGAAGATAAAGCATGAGTACAAGCTTCTGTGAAGCTCCAGTATGGTCCAGGTGTGTGGTGGGGTTTCCCACTTAACTACAAATAAGAGGCTTCACTTGCGTGAACTTCTGCCGCCCTCCATCGTTAGGGCGATGGTGAGATGCTCGGGATGCTTGCTGTCATGGTTCTGGGGCAGATCTCTATTCTATCCTATTTTTGCCTCTGTAGATGACCCAGTTAATGTCTGGCTAGCTTGCATGTCTCCCTGTTTTTTGGTTTGATGATGTTTGTGGGAATCCTCAGTGCTCCGGGGGGAGGAGCTCTGTCTGTGGCACAGACGGTCTCTACTCTCTATGCGGCGAGGTGTTCACTCCATGATCTATGCCCAGACACTATTTTCCTGTGTGACACATTCTGCAGCACTCAGATGGGGAGTACCCCTTAATCTGTTTGCATCATTCATTATCTATCCTTATATTTATGGACTGTGTACAGGCTGTTGAATGTGAGCCCCAAACTACAGACTGCAATATCTTTCTGCCAGCATTGGGAATGCCTGGATTAATTCAGGATCATGTTTGCCGTATTCTCTGTCACAAAGAGTTTACCACGGATAGGCTGTGTTTTTAACTTATCCAGTGATTGGTTTATTTAATATTACATTTTATCATTTATCTATAATGCAAATTATATTATGCAGCTGATGGAATTTTTTAATCCCTTCCTGTGGACTCTTGTCAGTTACATTAATCTGTGCTGATTCTGTATTTGTCAGGCTTGCGTTCGATAAGCAGAGACACCTCAAAGTGACACATAGCACAAATCTCATGGAAGGTCATGTTCTTAACATCTGTGGAAATCTGCCATTATAGAAAAAAATAAGATATTGTATAATGCTTGGGCTTAATCTGCTGACACATTAATCATATATCCATCCATAAATATCACTGGATAATTTCTTTGACGTAGCGGGGATGATGATGGTGTAAGCGGCGAATATTTCGTAATATAGATTCATGTGAACTTATTACTTTTTGAGTAAAGATGGATTATTGGACAGCAAAGTAGTGTGTAGGGATGTTGAGTTGTCCTGTTTGAATTGTGTTTGCTCCGGTCCATTCTAAACATCACTGGAGCCTGTTTGGTGGGAGCTGTGTAAAGCTAGACCTCGGAGTTTTGTGTACAGGCTTACCTTCCTCTTAGATGCCTAATGTTTCAGGAATGATGCAATGCTGAGGTGCCTCTTCTTCATTCTCCTCCAGCTGAAGTTCCTCTGTCACCATGGCTTGTTCCTTAGCTGAGGGCATATTTCACAACTGTTGTCTAAGAAGATCAGTGAAGAGCATATTTGGGCTTATTTAGCTATATTTTTAATCCTGTAAATCCCCCAAACTCACAGCAGATTCTCACCGACTCCTCCCGACCTGCAGTAATGCGCCTCATGGGAATCATTTGCGTGTGTTGTTGCGATTTGACAGAAATATGATGTATGTCAAGACTGTTCTTTTATTGCTGGGATTCCTCTCATATCTACCTTCATTCATGCAGTGCCTGCTCTGCCAGTCTTGCACAAAACTGAAATGTTTGGCCTAAATTCTTCCTCCCTCACATTTGTGTTGCCACCTCGCTGTTAAGCTACCGGTTCTCCATATTGCTGCACCCTACTCACTGCCTGCCAGTCAGCTCTTGCTGTTCTGGATCGTCCAAAGCGTTCCCTCATCCCTGTCTCTTGTCTATTGAAATGTCTTCATTTAAACCTCTTATTGCACCTTGCAGCAGGCCAGAGCCTTTGCCTGACATGCTAACTTAAGGGTCGAGCTCATTTTGAAGGCTTCCTGTCACCTGTCACAGCTACTTCCCTCCCTTTTGTCTTGTGGCAGGCAGGAAAGGACCTGAAGCACTCAGTCCATAAGGTTCAGGGATTCTGTTGCCTGCCCGCATTCAATTAGGTTACTCAGCATACGCTAATTGCATAACAAATCCTGCTACGGATGACAATTCAGCTTTAGCTCTTGCACACGTACCCGCTGACTTTGTCTGGGCTGCTGTTATTCTTATTTAATGCCAGCTGTTGTAGCTCTTGTCTTGTAATTATTATATTTATTTAGCATTGACATTTGCAATAAGTAAAAATTTAATTGAGCCATATATACATGAAAAAAACCTTAAACCATGATTTCCAAAATGGTTTATTTCAAGTTTTTTTTTCTAGTTTTTATTCTGCTGACGGTAACATCTCTGAGAATTGTGACCTTATTGAAAGGGAGAAGCTTATGTGCTTGGTTGCTCCTCTACAGCTTGAAGTTTGATCTCCTAGCAGGACCTCCTTTGACAAATAGGTCAGACAAACTACGATCCATAAAATAACTCTGTGGAAGGTATCAAAAAAGGAAAGTAACATCTCAGAAATAGGCTTACTGGGACCCACGCCAGGAGCCAGGCCTGGAGGTGTTGCTTGGCAGTGAGTGCCTGGGGGGACAGGCCACCCACATAGTCCAACCGGGCTGCAAGGAGTCATCTTGTGGGCTCAGCACGTAGCAGCGAGGTGCAGTGCCGTTTGGGCTGCGAGTATGACTGAGAAGGATCACACCTTGGCAATGAATAGCAGATCTGGAAACATGGAGTATTACCTTCATGGTAGGGTCGGAGCCCGGGGATGGAAAGGTATCGACTGGATGTAATCAGTTTTACCTCCACATAGAGTGAAAACCAGACCTCTTGGTCAGGGCTGGAGTCTCTTCTTCTCTGAAGGGCCTGAGGCACTTGAGATACTCCCAAGTCCCCGGGCTGTGGGCTGAGTAGCTGGAGTTTTCCCAGTGGACAACAGGGTTTCCTCTATGTGACTCTGAGTTCAAGAAAGGTCTTCAAGAAAGTTGATGAGGGGGCTGAAAAGGTCCTCCCTATATATAACTTTGTGGTCATACTAAGAGACTTCAGTGCACATAGGGGGATGATGGAATTACCCGAAGGGATCTAGACCCCTATGATGAGGGAAGCTGTCAAGCTGTGTCATCTGGGGTGGGGAAGTTCTAAGGAGATATTGTTAAATAGTAGAAGGATCATCTTGAGGAACCCCTCAACCCAGCCCTCTCACCAGGAGACAGTGTTGGAAACTGGTAGATTAGAGTAGCACTGCAGTTGAAGCTGCTATGAAGGTCAAGGGCTTCCATAGTGGAGAGACCTCAGCGGTGGGTGTAATTTGTTGTAGAAAGCACTGCATGTTGTTGGAGTATTGTGGCTGCGACAACCCTTGAGGATTGCCTGGAAAGCATGTAAAGTACTTCTGGACTGGCAAGCAGGGCTGGTGGGACCACAGGATGCATTCCGACTATAGGGCATTGCTTTTCCCAGCCTCGGGGTAGGTCTATGCCATCCATTGAGAGGTGGTTGAACATTAGATTTAGGGGGATCAGCACGGATTCGGGATTGGCAACAGAACTGTGGACTGTGTGTGTTCCTTCGCACAGTGTGGGTGGGTTCGTAGGAATATACTAAGACAGTCTACACATGCTTTGTGGAACTGGAGAAGGTATATGACCAAATGCTTCAGTGCGAACTTCTGGTGCTGCAGGTATATGAGTCACTGGGACAACTGATGGGTGCTGTTTAGTTGATCTGTGAACGTAGCAAGAATTATACTTGCATACAAACTATGGCTAAAGTGCATGTTGGCCTCTTTGTCCAGACTCCTGTTTGCGATTTTTCTGGGCAGGATGGCCATGCGGGCGTTCTGGAAGGATGGCTAGTGGTGATGTCAGTGCTATTTGTGGAAGATGTTCTTCTGGCCACATCTAACTAGAACCCCTGGCACACACCTCAATGGTCTGATGCCAAATGTGAAGCAGCAGGAATGATAATCAGCATCTCTGCTCTCTCAAAAAAGAGTGAGATTCTCCTTTTAGCAGGACCCTGTGGGCATTGAGCAGCTCTGTGGTGGTGAAGTTGTCAGGTGAAGCTCACAGTTTACCAGTCAATCTTTGTCCCCATCCTCAGTGTGCTTATGACTGACATGTCCAGGCTCAGGGTATTTACAAGCGGCCTCTCATTGTGCTGCTCTCACTCTGATAGGGTGAGGAGATCCAGGAGGATCTTGAAAAATAGTCCCTGTTCCTTTGGAATGAGAGAGGCCAGCTCTGGTGCTTTGTGTATCTTATTAGGATGCTGTTTGTCTGGCTACCAAGGAAGCTGTAACCAGCATGTCCCACAGGATGGTGGCCCCCGGGCAGACCCAGAACATGCTAGAGGGAATGTATCTCCCAGCTGGCTGGAGAAGGTCTGGGGATCCCCCAGAAAGAGCTGAAGTCTGTGGCCTAAATGTGGGAGGTCTGGTCTGACCAGCTTAGCATGCTACTGTAGGACCACAACCCTCACCAAGAGAAGAGATGTGAAGAAAATGAGAAAATGAAGATGTATCTCAGCATGATCTCCTGAAACGCCTCTCCATGGCTCTATATGTACATTTCTAACATATTTCACAGGACCTCTTTCTTTTTTTCTTTTTTTTTCTTCTCGCGCTTAAGCCTCATTAAATGCCCCCATTTGCACCTGGCTCTTATATCCTTACAACAGCCCCAGTGATTTAGCATTTAATTAACTGAATTGCTCTTCCTTCCATCACTTCCAAATTGCTCGGTGTAGTAACTCATTTACTTCCAGGAGCCACAAAGGACCAAGTAAGTATGTTAGAGTGTGATCCCATTGAAGAAAGTCTCCTTCGGATCGCTTTGGATGAGTAAGGATACAATGGCCGTACCATCGCTATTGTAATGAATACAGATTTTGCATATGAATACGGGTTTTATTGGGATGTAGGTTGTGAATGATGAGGTCACAGCTCTGTGTGGGAGTAGCTGGTGTACGTAGGCTCCGTTACACACGTACATGCGCTCTCACACATTTGGCAGGCTGTCAGATCCTCAGATGGTTCTTTTCTGTGCGTATGTGTCTATCTGGTGATGAGCATCTTATTGTGTTGGTCTGTGTATCTTGACAGCTGATCATTGGAGTCTGTGGGGCTCAGCTCTGCTGTGGTCATGAGTAAAAACACATACGGTCCCGCAGTCTCTTGCAGATATGCGCTTGCAGATATGCGCAGACAGACATGCATGTACACGACTGCACGCATGCCCACACACAAAGATGCATATTTCTATTCACGACTCTCCATTCATTTCTAGCGGAAAACCCTAAACCCAAATATACCCTTAACCACTACCCAGCTCTAACCTTAACCATTAGTAACCAAAATGTGGTCCCCTAAATGTGATATATGCATGCTGTAACCTAAACACACACAGACACACGCTAACACACACACACTAAACTTAAGCCCAGCTCCTTAGTCAGACCCAGTTCTGTGTCACTAGAAGTGTTTCGCTATTTCGATGGTTCCTGTTTAGTTGAGTTAATCATAAGTTTGTTTTTCCCGATCATTTGCAGAAGGACTCTTGTCACACTGTGTCTGTCAGGGATTACTGGGCCATCATAATGGTGCCTCCAACCGCTCTGTTAAACTCCAAGCTGCTTCCTGTTTCCTTGTCCATTTTGAGATGGAGTGGGTGCGGTTACTCATGTTGCTCAGGAATGGGTGAGTCAGTAGGGTTTGGGCGACATCACTAAGAATAATCGTCACGATTAAAAATTATTTTGGGAGCTATAGATCATACATTAAATAATATTTATTCTATAAGAGATTCTATAACATATCATATAATCTAATATAGCATGATCATAATTTATAATAAAATGCAAATAGCATAAAGCCAAAAGAAATTCACTTGGTTTTCGATGGCTTCGGTAAATAATATAGATATATCTGTGTGTGAAGTGTGTATATGGTCTCTGTGTTCAAATGCGTTTCTATGTTCCAGTCCAAATGGATGTGGTGTCGCTGTCTCTAAATTGCCGTGTATTCTCATCCTCACGTCCTGATCATTCTGATGTGAATTTTAGGCTTCTAGTTTTTGTTTGCAGAACCACCTTTACTGTATGGCGACAGGGGATTTGCACTTGTATGAAACTATAAAGTCTTGGGTTTGGGGATTTCTCTAGTGATACAGGCTTAAATCATAAAAGAAGCCCATCCTCCAGCTTTGCAATGAGGATTGACCTGTACACTGTTGGACTTTAAATAGCCAAGCAGTCTCCATACCACTGGATGAGGGCCGTTCCTGTAAACACTCATCCTATCCTTGCTGTTTTTTTCCAGACAGTTTGTCGCACCTACAGTGACTTTCTCTCTGTGACATGAGAGGTTCTATAGCATTTCGCTTACACAACTTAGCCAGAAGCACACATACCAACACAGGCGTTTAATTGGCTGTCACTCGCACCAAATCGAGACGTAAACACAGATACGACTACAGAAAACAGCCAACTGGTATCTGTACCAAGTGCTAAAATTTAACTATTCACAATATTGTTATTTTCCACCAAAGTGTCATTCTGCAGTGATACACATGCAGCAGAGCTTATGGGAAATGGAGGGATCAAAGCTGTACCCAAACCGTACGACAACGAGACACTATCTACAGCACAGTTCTGGCTCGCTTCGATTTTCCACTGCAGAAAGATCGGCTCGGTAAAGGCGTTACTGTGTTTGGATAGCAACCGTGACGCGAAACCGAAGAGACCCTTATTGATCGTTCACACGGTGTACATGATTTACTATGTGCTAATTTCTGCTAGAACTGTCTGTGAGAATCACTGTCTTATGTTAGCATTAAACGCTTGTGGAACTAGCATTCGTTGTGTGAATTTGCATTACAAATCCATTCTGCTCAGCTGTCCTGTGGTACTTTTTTAAGTAGGAGGTTGGAAGTTTTCAAGTTTAAAGTTGTCATATAACTATGCAATGGTAAATCAATCAATTATGATGTGTGATACTACTAATTATGAATAATATTTAAAATATACACCTTCTTCTTCAGATAATCCGTTTGTAGAATGTTGGTATCTCCGTGGATTACAACCAATCAGATGGTGGTGACACAACTAGCTGAGTTTCGTGACGCTTTCGGCCCTGCAGGTGAGCCAGGTCAGCATGGCTACGGCTCAGGTGTGGCTCTCATATTTTGGGTGGGTTGGATGGAAGACCCCATTAGTAACAGATGGCCCTTGACCCATAAACAGTTTTTTACTTTTTGGTTAATGTGTCCAGTTTAAAATGCTCCCCTGACTTGAGTCGTGCGGTTTGAGTGACTTGCTCTTTGACAGGCTGCTTGTCGAGCTGGAGGTGGAGAGTAAAGGGAAAGGCACTCTGCTCTTTGACAGGCTCTCTACGCGCCGAACAAGAAGAAGCGTCGCCTTTCATGTACTTTGACAGGCTGTTTGTTAGTGCTTTATGGTGTAGACAGAATAAGCTGCGACAAAGACAACAGTAACACATAACATCGGAAGTTCCTTACAGAATCTAGTGCAGGGCTCTTCAACTCTGGACCTCGATTCCAAATCCAGGCCTTGTTTTCAGTTCTCCCAGGTAGTTAGTTTAATAATTACTGATTCTGATTGGTCAGAGGCTTTACACCTGGCTCACAGGTAAAGGAAGGCTGGAAAACCAGCAGTGCTCAGGCCTCGAGGACCGTGAGTTGAGTAGCCCTGATCTAGTGCTTTGATAAGGTCTTTTCCTTACTGTCCCCCATAGGGAATATAGCCAGCAGCCCCTCAGCCGTGTGTCCTGGTCTGGAACAGGTGCTGGATGATGCAGTTTCTCCCTGAAAAAACAGGGGAAAAGAGTTGTGATACACGCTGGATGAGATGCCAGTCCATCGCTGGGCACACACACACACACACACACACAAACAGACACACACAGTCGTGTAATCATATCTTTTTGGGGACCGCTCATTCATTTCTATGGGAAAAATGCTAATGCTAACTATGACGACCTTAACTGGTTATTCATCACGTTGTGGGGACATTTGGTCAGATATACCTGGACCACACACACACACACAAAGAGAGACATACACTGCAGGCAATTTTGAGAGACCGATTAACTTAACTGCATGTCTTTGGATTGTGGGAATAAAGTTCCTGGAGAAGACCCACGTCACATTTCAGGATCCTACACACACAGTGGGGGCCTGGGATTTGAACCCCCAAGCTGGAGGCATGAGACCACAAAGTGAGTATAAAAAAATACGAGCTGCCCCTCAGTTTGATACTGCTCTTAGCCAATCAGTGCTTGTGGGAGTGTCTAATGATATCCCCGCCCTCTGCCTGCACATTGCTAACCTCTAGGATGGAAGATGAAGCCACCAGCATGCATGTTAAAGACACAGACCCTTAACCACCAAGGGGCTCATGCATGTGTGTGTGCATGTGTTTTTGTGAGAAGTGCCAGCGGGGTTTTTCTTAAATTATCTGTTGAAACTCCCTGAACTTAACACACACATTTACATATGACTTGTGTTCAGAGTGGCTCTGGTTTCCTGCTCCTCACAACATCATGATTTATTCATGCTCTGGTTTCCTCGCTGATATGGAAACCGTCTGAATAATTAATGTAAAGCGAAAGCCGTCCAGCAGAGTCGTGGTGTAGGGGGACCCAGGGCCGCCGATGTGATGCTGCTTGTCGTTTATCCCTCACATGTTCTGTGGGTCTTTTCCTCCTGATTTTTTAAAATTGCACATGGGGTTCATTGGCAGACAGACCTCAACCCGGCATATCAGTGTCTTCCCTCACAATCCCTCTGCAGCTGTTAGGACATTAGCCCATTATCCTTAGCCCACGCTAGATTTTCAGGGGAACATCTCATTGGATGGTGAATCCCTTTGAATAGGGGGGATGGGACCTTAAGTTTTAGACCTGGTCTGGGTGCTGCCTTGGAGGTACTATGGGATGGCTGTGGCTGTAAGTTGAGATAATGATCGATGTGCACCATCCTCGTGGCCAACATAAACACTCTCCTTGTGCATGGAGTCCTGCTCACCGGATTGGTTTGGAATCTGCACTGGGTGGCAGTTTTTCAGTTGTGACAAAAGGGCCACAGGCAGAGAAGCAAACGACACAGTCCAAGCAGAACAGAACCAGAATAAAATTGCTGTCTGCAGCTAAGCAGCCCCACTGGTCTGTCAGGTGCTTGCGAGTTGCAGGCTGCTGGAAGGAGGGATTGTAACCGCTTCTCCATTTGGCAGACGACTCATGCTCAGTGCAGCAATCAGAAGGGCTCATGTCCACCGACTTCTGTTCCCTGGTGGGTAGAGTGTCCTTGGATGGTCGCCCATGCTAGTATTGGGTTCACAAACACTGGGGGTCGCTACACCAAGTAGTAAAATCTGGGGAAATTAAATAAATGAATGAATAAATATTAAATAAAGTAGTTTTTTAAATAATGCAGAGGAAGTGAGAATCACTTAGGCTGTTTCTAAGAGGCGGGTGATGGCACAGAGGTTTCTGACATACGCTTCACTTAATTTGCTTACACTCTGAGAATCACCTGTGAACCTTATTTATTTATGTTATTAAATTCATTTATTTATATTTAACTGTAAATGAATACGGACAGTCGAGAAAATTTCCTGACGTTGGAATTGGCGGGTGAGCTTCATGGAATCGACCCGTGGTTCAGAAGCAGACTAATCAATAGTCTGCAGATGTTTTGTTGATGATATTTTTCTCCAGGTTAGTCCAGTTTATGGAAAGACCTCCAGGCCTCTGCTGTAGGTGTTTCGAATGCATCATCCGCAAACGAGGGCCTGCTATGTGTTACAAGTCGATAGTACAAAACAAGCGGATTCCCGGATATACAGCAGGTTTATTGGACACCAAAGACACCAAACCAAATCGAGAGGCTGGAATCGCGGTCAGGGGATAAGCCAGGGGTCAGTTGCCGGTCGAGTCAATCCTACAGATATGGACAGGACAGGAAGGCGATGGGCAGACGAGATCGGCGTAGATGGAATTGGAGGGACGGATGGACCAGGCAGGCAGGCAGGGCAGACAGAGCGGGACGGGAAACGGGGAGAGACGAGAGACAGGTAAGTGCTCAGTAATGCTCCTAATCATTGGCAACAATACTTTGCACCGGGAGGTGCGTCTGATCCGTTTAAGAAATAGCGCTAATCAACGGAGGATCGCCTCCCGCCGCTCGGTCCCGCCCCTGTGGGCGTGACACTATGTCTCATTGAGTCCCGAAGATGAAGAACCTGAACGTCTTTGCTTCTCATGTACGGAGATACATTTGGCTTCTGACCACTTTTCCTTGATGAGGTTGTCGAGGCAGCACTGCACTCCAGGGGGGTTACAGCCTGGATGGAATTCCAGTCCCTGTCGGGATGTCTTTGGACTGCAGGAGAAAATCGGAGTATGTGAAAGAAACCAACACGTCGCTAGGAAAAATACACAAATTCCTCAGATAATGGAGGAGGGATTCCCAACCCGCGTGAATACAGGCGGCCGAAATGAGGTTTCTCCGCAGGGTGTCTGGGCCCTCCCTTAGGGATAGGGTGAGAAGTTTGGATATCTGGGAGGGCCTCAGAGTAGAACCTCTGCTTCTTCACGTCGAAAGGAGCCAGTTGAGGTGGTTTGGACACCTGGTGCTGATGTCTCCTGGGCGGCTACCCGGAGAGGTTTTCCGTGCATGTCCTACAGGGAGGAGGCCCCGGGGCAGACCCAGGACTCGCTGGAGGGATTATATCTCTCGGCTGGCCTGGGAACGCCTCTGTGTCCCCCCCGAGGAGCTGGTAGAGTCAGCTGGGGAGAGGGAGGTCTGGGTATCTCTCCTGAAGCTGCTACCCCCGCGACCCAAACCCCAGACAAGCGGTAGATGATGGATGGATGGATGGATGGATTCCCCAACTCTGAAGATGTGTGGCCAGTTGCAGCTACAATGGATGCATGTGATGTGCTTCAATGAGGAAGCAGGCGAAATGTGTTTGTCATACAACAATGACCGGGCTTCCAAAGAACGTTCTATCACGCATGTCATGAACTGACAACTGTCCCTTTGTTTTCCTGACATTTCTGAGGTAGCTTCTATTATGATGTGTGTTTAAAAATCAACAGGGAAAGACATATAAATGCTTCATGTTCTTTACACTTAGGCACATATATCCTGGAGTTCCCTGAATGATGAATGTTGGAACGGCAGTGCCCTGACATTAAAAGCAAATCCGCCAATGTCTGTCATACAATGAGGAGTAATCTAGGTAGAACATTGAAATGATACAAATTGCTGATATCTGGAAGTTTGGTGCACTGTAGGAAATGAAAGATAAAAATCCATCCATCTGCTTCCCAAATTAGGCTTGCAGGGAACATCCTGGCCAGGAAACTGATTATTCACACACACGCACATGCTGTAAGGACCGCGTAGAGTTACCAGTTCGACTCAGTTTAATTAGCTTCAGATTGGAGGCAGAAACCAGGATCTATAGAAACACGAGGCATGCACACACACACACACACACACACACTCTCCATTCATTTTTATGAGGAAAACCCTAATCCCAACATGATGACCTTAACCCCAACCCAGGCCTCACTGTAACCATAAGAATACAAAATATGAGACTTTTGGCATTTTTAGTTTTTTGATTACATTCACAGATCTTTGCGGGGACTGGAAAAATGGTCCCCACAATGTCAAAATAAGAGGTATTTATCACATTGCGATGGACATTTGGTCCCCACAATGTAATATAAACGTAATTCACCTACATGCAAACACACACACACACACACGCACACACAGGATTCCTACTCACAACCTTTGTCAACAAACGACTCCACTGGCCGTTGTACAAACCCACAGAACTTTGATTTCTGAGTAGATTCTGAAGTAGTAAACAGTGAATATCACTTTAAACTAATCAGTTATAAAGTGGTTCTCAACATAATCAATACCTTTACAGAGGTTTGGTATTAAATAATGCATCCTGGGGTGGAAAAAAGGGTTTGTCTTGAGAAGAGAAATGCCCTGGGGTCCCATTATATAAATATTTTGTTTTATAATAAAATGTTAGTGCAGTAAATGCAACTTTTAACACAAATGGATATGTAATACCCAATATATCTATTTAACAGCCATATAATATCCACATAGCAAGAGCGACAAACCAAAAACAATGTTGATATTTGCATTCAGCAATTTCTCAAATCGGGAACTCAGAATAACCCACACAGGAACAAAATTGCTGCAGGTTTAATGGGTTTAAATCCCTCCCTGCTACAACAAAAAGATTCTGCAGTATATATATATATATATATATATATATATATATAATATAGTGAAGATCACGGAAGAAAACCCAGCATGGAGATGTGAGGCCTCTCTGTCCAATTTAATTTTAGTAGTAATACTTTTTTAGTAATAATAATTAGTACTATACATCGAAAACTATTTCTGGTTATGCTGTGAAAAGTAAAGACACCTTAATGTTTTTCCACAGTAATGTGTAGAATTCAGCGTTTACCCACAGCCGATGAGGGTGCTCTGACAAGGTCCTCGGCTAATCGTCAGGCTTCATGCCGCTGCAGTGCCATCCTCCTGAACTGGATTATCTGTGCTGAATGCTACTGCTGAGCAGTGCAAGTGATGCTCAGCAGATTAAACTGTGTGTGTGTGTGTGTGTGTTCATATATCCATACCTGTTAGCTCCATAAAAGCTAATATTAGCTTTCAGTACCGGCCTCACGAGCAGAGCTGCACCCCGTGTCTTCACTAGCATGAGCAGAGAGCTGTACCCCGTGTCTTCACTGGCGCGAGCAGAGAGCTGTACCCCGTGTCTTCACTGGCGCGAGCAGAGAGCTGTACCCCGTGT
>JAABNX020000021.1:9094601-9109243 GCA_015163995.2 Mormyrus lacerda
TTCGGGACATTGAAATTTGAACGTTGTATTGGTGTAAACGTTATAAACGGGGTACGTTGTACCGAGGTTCGACTGTATCCGTGCCCCTACTGTGGCCCCTGTAATGTGCTGGCCCCCCTGAATCTACCAGGGTATCCGTGCCTCTACTGTGGCCCCTGTAATGTGCTGGCCCCCCTGAATCTACCAGGGTATCTGTGCCCCTACTGTGACCCCTGTAAAGTGCTGGACCTCCTGAATCTACCAGGGTATCCGGGGCCCCTACTGTGGCCCCTGTAATGCGCTGTGCCCCCTGAATCTGCCAGGGTATCCGGGGCCCCTACTGTGGCCCCTGTAAAGTGCTGGACCTCCTGAATTTGCCAGGGTATCCGGGGCCCCTACTGTGGCCCCTGTAAAGTGCTGGATCTCCTGAATCTGCGAGGGTATCTGTGCCCCTACTGTGGCCCCAGTAAAGTGCTAGACCTCCTGAACCTACCAGGGTATCCGGGGCCCCTACTGTGGCCCCTGTAATGCGCTGGACCTCCTGAATCTACCAGGGTATCTGTGCCCCTACTGTGGCCCCTGTAAAGTGCTGGACCTCCTGAATCTGCCAGGGTATCCGTTCTCCCACTGCACCCGTGGTTGTATCTGAATATTCAAGGTCCCTGATTTGTGAATTTCCCACTTGTGGGACTAATAAAGGTTCATCTAATCTAATCTAATCTAATCTTACCTGATAGAAGCTTAACACAAATGGTAATTTGCACATTAATTAAAATGGTGCCTCTTTACAATAAGGCTCACTTTTGACTTTTATAAACTGTTATATAATTGACTATTAATAATTAAATAAATTATTATAAATTATCTATAAATAATTAACCTGATAATAAACCACCCATAAACCCTTTATAAGAAAATGCTAATGATTCCCATTTTTGTGTGCTATTGATGTTGCCAAATAAGTTGAAATAATTGGTTATTCAAAATAATTACAAGATAACATCCATATATCCATCCATCCATTCATCCATCTTATCCTGTTTGAGCTTATTCTGCTCTTGAGGTAATTAGAAACTTTGAGAAAAACATTCATTAAAAATCGATGTGAACAAAGTTCTGCAGGACTGGTCCTGCTGGTCTGACTAATATACAGGATTTCTAGTGCTCCAGTAACAAACTACTGACAATTTCATTATAAAGATAGATGTCCGCATTAGTTAACTGCCGCAATTGGTATCAGTTCTGCATGAAAAACCTGCATGTAATCTGCCTGGATAGGTCTGCTTGTGGGACAAACATAGCAGGAATTGAATGGAAGCTGGTCTGGGACCAATGGAGTTTGTGTTGTTCTTTCAGCACTGGTTGGAGTTCACCAAATCCATCGCCAAACAAATGAAGTGTAAGTATGTTCAGACACTGCAGCATTTTCAGCTCAGTTGACTGTCTTTGTGTTTTTGATTGTTATTACAGGTTAGTCTCATGCATCACGTGCTGTTTTATTCTCTCAGATGAGCAGAATATACAGTATTTACCAAGCACAGCATTTTGAATTCATCTACATAGATTGTAGAGTTTCATTCCTAGGTATTAATCAGCAAGACGCGGCGTGTGATTTTAACTGGGCTCAGACAGCCGCCTTGGCGTGCCTCCAGTTTTGATCCAGTTTTGCCCTCATAGCCCAGCCCCCGTTCACCATGTGTTTGCGTGTCAAGTTCTACCCCCCGGATCCTGCTGCCCTGAAAGAGGAAATCACAAGGTAAGAAACAAGGGTCTTCATGTCCAATGATTAGAGATCAGAGCCAATATCTGTACTGAGTGAGATAGTGCTTGTTTGATTTTGCCTTCAGTATTGTAGTGAATCGCATGGACATAATGAATAAGCCACTCTGAATATTAGTTTATTACTTATCATCTGCAGTTATGAATACAGTATTAAAGATGTTTTATGTTCATTTGTCGGCATGTTTTACCACGTTATAACAATACAAAATAAACCAAAAAATGTGATAAAAAATTACTTTTATTCGATATGAGTATTTTACATATACAGTAGTTAAATAGTACTTGGATTTTTGGAAATATTACATTTAAATAAAACTTGCACCAGAACAGCTACAAGTAATATTCTTGCTTTATTTATGATGGTCCAATAGAAAAGCATTAAAACATCAAGTTATTCCCAGGCTGTTTCTTAAACGTCTTACACGGAGCAAAGTCTAGCTTGGCAGCAGTACGGTAAGCAAAATAAGTCAAAGCACAAAAACACGGGACAGGAATCTAAACGTCATGTAGGAGTGTGTCATCCACTCGAAAAATTTATTTTTGATCAGAGCTACTAATGAAAATTAAGTTCACTGAATCTTTTTTTTTATTGCGAAAAAAACGTTAACGTTGAAAGAGGCGGAGCTGCAGTCCAGCAAGGCTTGATTTGGACTCCATTTTGGCTGCGGTAAACCTTGACTAGATTTAGGGATGTAAATAAAATGCTAGGTTGGTCAGCGTGAACGTCTTCCCGTGTCTTGCAAATATATGGGACCTGCAGAATTTTTTTCTGTCACACTCTATGTATTTGGATGTGTTAGTGATTTGTTTTTTTAAGATGGACTTCAAGAACTGATATTACCTGGCCAGTATTGCTCTGAGCATCTGGGCCTGCTCGCATAGTCTGCTAAACTTTCTGAGAGAGAGAGGAAGAGAGAGAGAGAGAGAACAGAAGGGGGGTTGATATAAGGCAAGATTCCATTTGGGTGTTGAAAAGCCATTTCTGAAACAGCAGAATTTATGAGAACAAGCTCAAAACTGGGAATTCTTGAATATTTAAATATGTATTCTGAAAACTAAACCCTGGATAACACACAAACCTCCTGGACTCTTTCCATCAAAACAAGGTCTGATAATCCCTAAGCATTTCCTTTTAGTACAAATCCTTCTTCTTCAGGGCTTGAGGAAAGGCGGATTACAGGTTTTCCCAATGGACTGCATGCAAGTGGCTGGGTCATTATAATTAAAGTTGACAGAGTGCTTTTAAACTCATTACAGGACTGAGAAGTATGACTATAACAGCTGATTGAAGTTTGATTTCCAGTGGATATTTTTTGTCCTGTGGCTGTGGCAAAATTGTCTATGAAAAGTCTTCCCGAGTTACTGTTTGATTATATTATGCTAATGGAGGGGTTAGAATCTCTAGTGATTTTTGGCTCCAAGTTTGACAGTTTGTTGATCTCTTCAGGGGAGTCATACACTAGGGGAGTCACTAGTTCAAACCCCGCCTCGGCATGTCTGCAGGTACTTGAGCAAGGCCCTTAACCCCCAGGTCCCTGGGTGCCCCAACAGGTGGCTGGCCTTCGTGGACAGCTTACTCTACAAAGAGCAAGTTGAGGGAGGCTTAAAGACAATTTCCCCACAGGGATCAATAAAGTATGAATTTTTATTCACTGAACCATAACATGATCTGCACCGCTAAGGCCTCCCAACACTTGGAAAAGACAATTCTGAACTGCTTATATTCCAAATGCAGCAGAGACAGACAGATACGAGAATTTGACCTTTGTGGGTTTGGGTCTTCATGAAGACTCAGCTGAGTCTTCTGAGAGTTTATAATAAAATAGCTGGATATTCTGGAGTTTTTATCTAATTAATCAAATGTCGGTGAGGCGGTGTCTAGTCCTAGGTGTGTAAGGGCTGGAGGGTGACAGAGTACAGAGTAACTGATGATGTCACTTTCATTGAGGGTTAGGGTCAATCAGCATAGTCAAAGCTGACCATTTCAATGAGGTAACAGTATGTTGAGCTCTTTTTGCATTTATCTAGTAAAATCATGCCCTTTAAGAACATCCACTAAAGCTCTGACACATCATGTTTAATAGTAATTTTGTGTACTTTAAATACTTTGTGATGGCATTTAAGTCACACCTCCTGTAGGCTTGAAGCATCCCAAACGGGGATTGACATAACTGGTACGCAAGTACACATGCACGATAATTTCAAAAATACATACACATTTATACTGTTACAACAATCGAATGCCGCACGTATCTCTTCTATAGGTGAAGACCTGAGCATCTTGCTCTCTTAGTAAGGGTAGTCCATCATAGGTGTGTTTGATTTTAAAGGCCATTTAATATGTCATGGACTGGATGGAGTTAAATTTGGTTGTATGTGATAAGGGACATGAAATATAGGGCAGGAATTGACTGGTGGATACAGCAATAGCCTCCTTGCCGCTGTCAAGAGAGAATAAAAGAACCATAATTGCTTTTCTTTTTTTTCCCCAACCTCATATGGCTCCTTAAGTGAAGTGCTATTAGCGTTCATACTGCTGCTCTACTTGAGAGCATTCATAGTGGTGCTCAACTTGTGAGCGTTCATAGTGGTGCTCTACTTGTGAGCGTTCAAGATGAGCATGTGTCCTGAGCAGCGGGAGGAAACTCGCTATGGGGGCCGGAAACTCATGGAGGAACCCGTCAGAGACCCAAACAGACGGCCAGCGCTGCATGGGGTGTTGACGGGTACCTCCATGCTAATGCCGGCACTTCAGTCTCCAGTTCAGTCCCCAGAGGGCCATGCAAGTGGGTTTCTATTCAAGCCAATTTCACTGACTTAATAGGTCCAATTAGCAATTCATTATCTGCTATTTATAGCTGTGCACTTACATTCAAGCACCACAGTGGTGTTTGCTATGTCTCAAATGCTAAAAAAATTGTTTATGTTCTTTATAATTAAAACGGGGATTTAAAAGATGGGTTTAAAACAGTTAAATGAACCCAAGGATACCTGATGTTGTTTCATACCTGACTTCTAATTACCTTTTTGGACAAATTCTACTTAACGTAATTCAGATTATTTTGTCAAAGCTCCTGGCAGTACAATAATTCCTGGACCCAATTTAAGTACCACTGAGGTACTCTATTTAGTTCTGATAATGCTGGAGTATTTTTTAAGACTAAAAAAAAATTTTAATTATTGCCAGTCAAATTTGGACCGTTCCTTATAATCACTTATTCCTAATGATCAGTTCACTGCTGCGCAAACGGGTAATTCAGAGTCATATAAAAAGCAAAATTGGTTTGAGCTCCAGTCTACTTGAACATATAAGCACTGAGTTGAACTGATTATGATGTTCTCCACACTGGTGAGGCCCTATCGCTTGCGTCTGAGGTCGTTGACAGTTCAAAAAACCTGGATGGAAACTTGCTGGCAGGGAACGCAGGTGCAGCACCTCGGTCTTCAAAAACTGCAAATTACTGTACATCCTTTCGGGATTTTTGATGGTACAAAAACAGAAACGCACTGCCAGAGTGCTGTGCTCTTTCCTAAGCTCTGGGTTTAATTTCTGTACCTCTTGTAGACCAAGGAAAGGTGTTATATTATGAGAGAAATTAAGAAAAATGTAATTTCTTTTCTACTCTGGGTTTTCTGCTGAGTATTCTGCTGGGTCATTAGGTTAAAGCCCTTTTGTATGAATGATTTATTTCTAGTTTGGCTTTCTTGTAGTGGCAAGGGAGTCTGATGTGAAATTGAATATCTTATCTGCAATTGAGGAAATAGAGCAATCTCAGTCAGGAAAATCTAAGAATGGAGATTTGTTTTCTAGAATGTGAGAGAGATTGTTAGACATGCCCTGTGTCTGCAGTGATCTCACAGTGTTACAGCTTGAACTGTCTCCATCCTCCAAGTTCCCTCTGCAGATGTGCAGAGACCTGGAGCAGGCGAGTAATTGTTAGCCTCTGGGACACTTTGAACAGCACCATTCAACATAATGCCAGTTCATCTCTCAAATGCACAACAATAAAACACAAGAAAACCTCTTCAGCTCCCAAGGATACAAACTTAAAATCACAATAAACCGTTATAAGAGGTCTCTGATTAAATCAGTGTCCTTTTGAGATTCTCACAGGTGACATTCGCTATTCCATTCTGAGGCAACAAAAAAAAGAATCCTAGAATTCTTGGGTATTTTTTATTTCTTGATAGGTCAAGAAAGATGCTGAGCTCTGATTGACTGTTTTCCCTCATTGTGTTACAGGTATCTCGTCTTCCTGCAGATCAAGAGGGATCTGTACCACGGCCGCCTCCTGTGCAAGACGTCAGACGCCGCCATGCTGGCCGCATATATTCTGCAAGGTGAAGGTTCACTCTGTCATTCCAGCTAAGCTTGTCACGCCAAGCCGCTTGAAAGGAAACCATCTGACATAAAACCCATCAGAGTCTCTCTATTGTACTGTAATGTATGAAATGACCAATCTAAGGCCAAAATGCTCTTTGCTGCCTGTGAGAAATTCCAGGAGAATTCCCTGTGGGTCTTTCTACAACTGAAAAAGTCTGCATTACAAACCATTATATGTACAGTATAGACTTGGATTTGAGAAAAGGATATACTACTTCATTTGCAACAGAATAATTCAGACCAGTTCAGCTGTTCAAGAACTAATATAAAAATAGTTGAAAAATAGTCTGTTTTCCGTGGGGTCTGCTGAGGACAGCTTTATGTTTGGCCCGAGATCCACACCCCTAGCCTGTTGTGTGACGTCACTGGGTGAGGGGGCATGGCTTTTGCCTCAGGCCTTATTGCCGTTTGGGTCGGGCTGTAGCTTCTGTTCGTTGTGTCCCGTGTGACCTGCGCTAATGGTTATTACTGGCCCTACGTTATCTCAGGGGTGTCGCATTCTATCCCATGTGTGTTTCGTAGGGTGACCAAACGCCTCCCTTGGGACAAGAGTTCCGGAACTACATAAACATGCTAAAGATTCAAAAATGGTGCCGGCTTACTGACATCTCTGTCTAATTAACAGATATTTATGGAACTAATCTCGCATGGGGTAACTGGATGGAGGATTTCAGGAACCTCAGAGCAATATCCCAGCACCAGTGAAACACTGTTAGAAAAATGAAAAATTCGGTGCAGTGCTGTTTGTGTGTGCTTTTAACACTCAGTCACATACTGATCTTATTTATTTAAGCTGCCATTGTTCTTTGCCTAGATGTCAGTTCCTTTCCATTTCTGCTTTTGTTGGTACAGTGCAGGACAGCATTCTGCTCATTCAGAAATAAGCTAGTTGCTTAGAAAGATCATTCACATACAGTAATGCTAATGTTGAGTGTCTGCAATGTATCTTGTCCGGGGCGTCCTCTGCCTTCAAGGGCCAGGCGCCAGGCACATTGTGACCCTGAACTGGATAAGTGACTTTGGATGGATGCTGTTGGGTGTATGATGCAGTGCGGTTCACTCGGGTCATGTTGAATTGCAGCAAATGTGGATTTACTTGCTGTGAGACTCACTACCATAACTAAGTTTCAGCTAAGTTTTTGCGAAATGAGGCCAGATTGTTTGAGGGACATCATGGCTGCCTGCGTGTTCTTGTGGCTGAATGTACGTGAGATCCATAAAGAGAAGCCTGTGCTGAGCCCGTTCTGCTACTGGTGCAGGACAACGTGTGCCGAGTCCGGCACTGACGCTTCTCTCTCTCCCGCCTCAGCCGAGATCGGAGACTATGACCCCGGGAAGCATCCGGAAGGATACAGCTCCAAGTTCCAGTTCTTCCCCAAGCACTCGGAGAAGCTGGAGCGGCGAATTGCCGAAATCCACAAGACGGAGTTGATGTAAGGGCACCTGCATCCCCTGGGCTGGGGGGCGCGCGCCACACGCCCTCTCTCGCCCCACATCCGCCCCCCTCTCTCGCCGCGCAATTACCCTGCTTGGTCTGCTTTGGCTCCATCATTAACCTCGTTTGCCTGCTTGCGCTCCACCCTTTCTCCTGGCTTGTCTGCGGAGTTGGTGTGTTGACTTTGATCATCTTTCTCTGGTGTGTTTCAAAGAGATGGAGGAACCATTTCAATAGGAAACATAAAACCTTTAGAATCTGAAGCTGAATTATACCGGTGCCGCTTTTACTTGCCTTGCTGGTGCTACTTAAGGAGAGGAGGGTGACAGTGTGCAGTGTGACTGTGATGTCAGTAAATAAAATCCATTTAAAGAAATATTTCCTGTTTATATTCATATAAGTATGTGATATTTGCTTAGGAATTATCCAGAATGATTTGATTTTCAGCGTTCAAGAAAGGAAATGACGCCTGTCGGGTGTGTACGTGTGTGTGTGTGTGTGTTTGTGTGTGTGTGTGTCTGTGTGTGTTGCCAGATTTATGTTTTCAATCAGCCTGTCAGGAAGTGTAGATGTTTTAATCAAGGTGATTTCCTCAGCCTGTCAGGGAGTATAAAACCCCACAACTTAAAACTGTGTTAAATCTTTGGGGCCAAGTGTCAGTTTTGTGGGTTCATGAGCTGTTCCTTTAACCAATTCATAGGGTTGTTGCTTGAGTAGTGCCTGTTATTATTATGCATCAGTGACCTATTTCATAAGGAACCTTTTCAGATATTTGTTTGAACCAATAATGCTGAAAGAGAATTCACTTCGAAATAAAAAATAAGAAGATATTTCCTAGTAATTAGAAAATTGTAGTTTTTGTACTAAATGTAAGAAACATTGTGCAGGTGTGGCGATGTTTATGGTAAATGCTAAATAATGCTTTGGTGTAATGTTTGTACACCATAGCCACCACATGCGCACTATATTCAGTTAGATTTTCCAATTTCCTGATGTATGGTTATAGTACGATCATCATCATTCTTCATATTTTACTGTCTGGGGCTTATTGATCGTGTGCTTTATGTTTATGCTACAGCAAATCCCAGTTCTGACAGGCTGATGTATATGCAAATTTCCATTCCATCTAAAACACTGTTGAACTAATTCTTTCCCCAAATGAGGTAATTTAGCCTTTGAATTGAATATTGAGGTTCATAGTGGCTTATGCAAAGGTACACAAACTGTCAGCTGGGAATATAACAAATTACTTCCTTGCACAAAAAAAGGATTAGATTAGAGTGGGGTGTGATATTGCTAAAGGTTAGAACAGTGCAACAACAGCAAGGTGGGTCATTTCAAATGTAATGTTTTATTGTATATCTGTTTACTGCCCTAACGCATTGCCACAATAACCGTTACACAGAATAATGAATTGGGTTAATAATCCCCATAATCACCACCTACCACAAATCCCTGTACACAGAATTCCCAGGGTATGCCCTGATTAGTGTGGTGCTCTGGCCGCTATTCTGATAGGCCAATACATATAAGGAAATCATTCCAGAACTCCACCGTTGCTCTTGTATAAATGTTTCCATGCTATTAGAACAGGCAGAGAAATTTCCTGCGTTTCTTCAGGCATCATGTGACGTACAAAGGCAGCGATCTGCTTAGCGACCCGGCCCAGGGGCCTAAAGCGTATATCACTGTGAGGGGAGATCTGAGTGAAAAATACAATAATGAGGAATAGTTATCCAAATATAAGTGGAGTGTTTCGGACATGCCTCAGATGTAAATATTAGTACTATCTTATATATTGTGAGATGAGTGTCACATGACGGGGGCGTATCGCAGATGGGCGTGAGTCAGAGCTGGGCTGCTTATGGGCTGACAGTATTTGCTCTCATGGGAGGTCTTTGAATATACATCTCCTGAAACAGAACCAGAAGGTAGCAAGATGGGTATGACTGCAGCGAGCAAAACCGCACAAACGGTGCAAATGTTGTGTTCACTGGAAATCAAAACCTGTGCTGCCCTCTAGTGGAAAACATGTCATGTCAACTGTAAAAAATACAATACATGTACATTCCACTGATTACAGGCAACATATCAGAATGGTCATTTGAATCCTTCCCATAATATTTCAGTGTTGTGTTTTGGTTTTTAAAGATTTAATGTTCCTATTGCTTTTGAAAGAGTTTCTTGCAAATGTATTTGAAAAATGTTATTGTTAAACTCCTCACTGGCCACTTTATTAGGTACACCTTGCTAGTACCGTGTTGGACCTCTTTTTGCCTGTAGAACTGCCTTAAATCTTTCTGGCATCGATTCAACAAGGTGCTTGAAACATTTCTCGGAGATTTTGGTCCATGTGGAGATGTTGTACTTAATAAAGTGGCCAGTGAGTGTATATAAAACTAATTTGCATTTTGGGGTGTGGGATGTTGACTCGGCAGGTAACACTGTTTCCTCAAGCCCTGTGGGTTGGGGGTTTAACCCAGTCTTTGCTCTGTGTGTGCGGTCGGTTTGCCTGTTCACAGATCTCTCTTGGTAATGAAAGTGGCATTATGCCTGCAGCCCACTGACATCATTTGTGTATTCACTTGAGATTCTTTCTTTAGTCACGTGGTTCTCAGCCATGAATTGGCCCACTGCTGTGTGTGCACTTTCCCTGCTTCAGCACTGCAAAGGTAATTAATGTAATAATGAGTTAGACAGTGCTGAAGTGGACTGACCCCCTACACATATTGTGGTGTGAAAGTATCAGGGTTAAAAGTGCTTTCTGACTTCAGCCCCTACTTCTGAATCAGCTTATGCTCCATGAGATCTGAATGTGTGAGATTTTGCATGTTCTTCTTCAGGGTCTGGAAGCTTTTGTGTTGTTGCCATGTTGAGAGGAGGAGACGACCGTTGAGTCTGGAATCATTTTCTTCTGTGTAGACAAGCCAAGAGTTCCTGTTGGCTTTTCAATCCATTATGTTGCTGTCATCTGTGGTTATGTCTTCAGCCCCAGCGAACAAGTGCGTTTCCGATTGGGCTGTGCATCTGGCAGGTCATGACAGTGCCGCCACCATTCTTCACGGCCCTGGAAATGCTCTCTGAAGTATTGCTCTTTCCTTCACTTCAGCTTTTTTTGTCACTTGCAATTTATCTGATTCTCTGAATTCATCCATGTTCAGCTCCTTTGTCATTGTATGCAGATTTTCAATCCTGAGGCTGCTTCTGGGCAAAATTGCATCTGGATTTCTGTTGTTAGTGCTGAAGTAATCCCTTTTTTAGATGTTGACTTTGAAATGTTTGTGGATTTCAGATATTTTCATTGCTAACCTCTTGGTTACTGTAGCGGTAATTTCTTTTTAACAATAATGTGTTTCTTTACTTTTGCAGATTGACGGTGTTTTTTTTTTCCTTCATGTCCGACACACACAGCATATGTTGTGTTTCCCTTTTTTTTTAGAGGGCAGACACCTGAAACATCAGAGCGGAATTTCCTGCTGAAGGCGCAGATGCTAGAGACCTATGGAGTGGATCCTCACCCATGCAAGGTCAGCCAACAGGTGCTGTTGGATGTCGGCCACTATGACCCTGAAACACTAACTAAGTATTCAGGGGAATGAATTCTTTAGAAATTTTTATATGTAGTCTAAAATGGGGCTCTTACACATGTGGAGAGATGAGTACTTATTCTTCATAGTATTTATATTGTTTGAGTATTTACTAGAGTATTTTTAAGTACTGATTCATCAGCAGTTGTGCTCCAGATATTTCATTCTATTTTACTGCAGCACTTTACATTTTATATCCCATATATTACAGATGTTCTGTGTCCCGTCCTCCATGTACCATAGCTCTGCCCAGGATTGGATGGATGGATATTTGTTTGCTTTGTATGTTTGCTTGTTTTGGAATGAAATGGAACACACAGTTTATGAAAGGTTATCATTTGTAGAAGGTCATTCTAAGTGTACCAGTCCAGGCCACATTTTACCAGTACCAGTCTAATAGGGAGATTGCCTTCCATAAACGACCCTTGACCATCTGCCTTTGTGTATAACCTCAGGCACCACAGTAAAGAGAGTTTGCACTTATGGCCAAAATGTTTCTGGTTCAGCCCCCATGCAGGACCATGCTGTTCTTGAGTCCTTGAGTAAGGTAGTCAAGCAGAAGGGCTCCAGTACTTCATCTAACATGGAAATGGGTTAAATGTGCAACCCTGTTTCTGTTGTGCAAATGTGAATATTTCTCACCAGGATGTGTCTGGAAACCCCGCCTTCCTGGCTTTCACCCCTTTTGGGTTTGTGGTGCTTCAGGGGAACAAAAGAGTGCATTTCCTCAAGTGGTGAGTGATGTGCCCCAAACATGTTCTTCTAATAATAATAATAATAATACATTGTATTTATAATGCCCTTTACATCCGAACATGATATGTTCAGATATCATAGGAAAAGGCATGGTAAGGGAACAGCAGGACCAGAGACTTAACAAAATCACTTTATCATATTGTGGGCTGTAAATTGACCCCAGTGCAGAGGTAGGATCGCATCGTGAAGCTGCCTTCTATTCCATGTGCTGGCATTTACATCTGCCCAGCAACTTACAAGTTATCAAATTGCCTCTTCTAGTTTATGGTATGGAAACCTATGAAAAGTCAAAGTGAAACCTTCCCAGTTTTCTGCTGTTTTCTAAATGCTGCCACTTCTGTAGAATTAACATGACACAGTCCCCGTTTTCAGAAGATGATACTGATGAATATTTCAAGTTGAAATACCAACAGTTATCTCTGTGTGGACAGGAATGAGGTGACCAAACTAAAGTTTGAAGGAAAGACGTTCCATATATATGCAAATCAGAAGGAGGTGAGATATTAAATTATTGAAATACTTACTTGTCTTTAGTTGGGCTGAATAAAGACACAAACCTAATGTATATTATGAAACCATAATCGAATATACCATTATACCATTATTCCTTTTCTTCCAGAACATTACAGTCTACCAGAATTGGACATGCAAATTCATTGTTAGACAAAGAAGTAGGTCTGTGCTGTTGATTCTTAGGTTGTGAATGACTTATCAGGCAGAATCACCCCTCACCCAGCTCTCCTGTGGGCAGGATAAAAAGATCATCTTGACCTACTTTGCTCCCACGCCGGAGGCCTGCAAGCACTTGTGGAAGTGTGGTGTGGAGAATCAAGCCTTCTACAAGTGAGTCCCAGCTGAAGATCTAATGTGTGACACTTCCTGATTGTATGGAAGCTTCTTCTGAGAAAGCCACTCATAGACAGCAGAAGAAGTCCTGAAAATGTAGAGCACATTTTGAAGAGGCCTCCACCTTGATATGGAGATCCTTCAGTCCTGTTGTTATGAGCACACTCCTATGTTTCTCGAAGGTAACAGTTTGTCTACAGTAGCAGAAATGTTTTTTTGCTGTCGCTTCTCATAGCTGGGTGCCTGCTAGCGCTGCCACTGAAGGTGACTCCCCTGTCCTTAAAAATGTGGTCTTTGCATTCGGAAGGATACTTGTCAAGTTGCAGGGTTTGTGCTCTGCACAGTGGTCAGGGTTTTGCTGCTGTTTGATCCACCAACCAGTGGTCTGGCTGGGCTCTCTGTGTCAGTAGGAATGAGGCTATTAAAGTGATGGGTGTTTTTAATGTCGGAAACAGACAAAAAGGACTGTAGGGGTGCTTCAAACAACATTGTCAGGGAAGCTTCTGAAAGAGGTTGTGTGATTTGCCAGCAGGTAGGTCAAGAGGACCTAGAGAGGAGGAAGAACACACTGAAAGTATCTAGCTCATTAGTTTAATATGCCCCTAATAAAGTGCTTAAGGAATGCTGTCTCCCCACTGTGATATGGTTGCCAGGAGACAGTCAACAAGTTCTGTTTGATTAGCACAGAACACAGGGTGCTGACCCCCGCATGTCTGAAAAAAGGCCATTCATGAAGCAGGATGGTAACTGTGAGCCTTTTGAGGATAACGATACATGACAAGAGAGACCCAGCAGAGTCCTTCCGCTTCCATTGTTAGGAAAACAGCAGAAATAACCTGATATGCAGAGTTGTTAGTATCATTTTGTATTTGACCTGTTCTTTCCGCTTTTGCTCTGGCAGGTTGGAGAAATCAAGCCAAGTGCGGACCGTCTCCAGCAGTAACCTTTTCTTTAAGGGGAGTCGATTCCGATACAGGTAAATGGCTAATAGCACATAGAGAACTTTCAGATATTCTGCACAGGTGTTTGTCTGTGGTAATAGACTAATGTCGGTTCTATAGCCATGAATAATTTAGGTATTCTCTGTGTTCTACCCTCATATTTTTAGCTGAATGTGCCATTAGCTACAGGCTGTATTATTTGTCAGAAATGCTGTTGTACTCTTCTTGGTTTTGTCTTGCTTTCTTTGTCCTGTGAAGCCGTACTTATAAAGTGCAGGGAAAACACTCGGTATTTAGCCTGACATTTGTGTGTTTGTTCTTTCGTTGAATCAGAGGAAAACACCTGTGAAGACAGTTATATTCAGAATGTTTATTCGTTAAATTAGAAGAGGAATAGTAGGTGCTGGTCCTGAGACTTGAGGATCATGCATTGTGTTTTTATAGTGCTTTGGGTGTAGACAAGCCAAGTGGATGAGAAATGATTTTCAACATCATGTGTGTCTTTGTCTCTGCATAGTGGGAGGGTTGCGAAGGAGGTGATGGAGCAGAGTGCCAAAATCAAGCGGGACCCTCCGGAGATCCACAGGTAAGGGACTTGGAGGAATTTCTGTCCTGTCTTTGTTGAGGACCAGCTGCATTTTGTTGTGATGAGAAATGCATGAGGACGGTTGCTGTGATCCGCATCGTGAGCCGCTAGTTCTGTCATTGTAGTCCGTCCTTTAAGGAATGTTTCATAAAAGCAATAAGGAACAGTGGATGGTGTTTAATTACTTAGGCTTGCGGTTTCATTACATAAGTGGCCCAGCCTACACTTTAAAGGTCCTTTTATGAGAACGTCATGGTACTCCACTGGCTAAGGCATGTCATCTGGTTGCTGCTTCACCACCTTCTAAATCCCTGAAAAATGGTGGTTGGCGGGTGTCAGAGATCCC
>JAABNX020000021.1:9171164-9183831 GCA_015163995.2 Mormyrus lacerda
AAACTCTGACAGCTGACATCATCGCTGACAGTGGATGTACCCATGGAGTCAAACAAACTCTGACAGCTGACATCATCGCTGACAGTGGATGTACCCATGGAGTCAAACAAACTCTGACAGCTGACATCATCTCTGACAGTGGATGTACCCATGGAGTCAAACAAACTCTGAAGGTTGACATAATCGGCAACAGTGGATGTAATCAATGAGCTAAACAAACTCCAAGGGGTGACATCATCGGCAACAGTGGATGTACCCAGTGAGCTAAACAAACTCCGAGGGGTGACATCATCGGCAACAGTGGATGTACTCAATGAGCCAAACTTGGCACATGAGTCCAAACAGAAGGGGGAAAACCACTAGGAGGGACATGGCTTAGTGTGTTTATTTCTCTATTTTATAATCAAAGCATTTCATATACCCATTTAAGCACTAAAAGACAGTTGCTGTCTTTTCCTGGTCGGCAAAACTTTCAGCTTCCATAGATTCTTAGACATTGTGAGTTTATTGCTAATTGGAAGCAGGAAAAAGAAATGATGCTGTGATTCTCGAGTCAGACCAGTCAGAGAGAAACTGCCAATGAGGCGCCCCATCAGTGCCCATCAACCGCCAAAGCAGAACTAACTGACATGAGGCACCATCTACAGGAGAGTGCCTGGATGTGTGGGCCCCAACCTCCTCGCTTCCGGACGCGCTGCCCTACCTGGCGTGCGTGATGGCGGCCACCCATTCGTCACAGTCCTTGGCATCTTCTGTACGCAGTTCCAGGGGCTTCTGGCTCTCGTGGTTGAAGCTGATCGTAAAGTAGTACTGAACCAGTGAAGGAAAAGAGGGAAACGAAGGAGAAGAGGATGAGACTGCAGCAGCAGGGTGATACAGAAGCAACCACCCAGACCTTCACTTGCGCAGGACGCAGACAGGAAAACCGCATTGATTTAGTGAATCTGAAGATCGACTTGTGAGATCCTGGAAATGTGACCTGGAAATGTAAGTTTATAAGGTGCCTTAGTTGCCTGGGTCCTTTATAAGACAACGGTCTCGGCTGAGATATTTAAAGTTCTGAATGCACAGGAAGGTGCTTCTGGCTGTTTCCTGCAACCTTCTCAACCATCTTCTTTAATAAATGACTAACATTCATTGGACTTCTGTCACAATGGCATTGCTCTAGATGCTCTGCTACGACATTGCAACTCCCCCCCCCCCTTTCAGTCTACAGCAGGACACGCGTCTGACAGTGAGTGGCGACTTATTTTCTCAAAAACCTGCAACCTGATCCTTTGATTCGTTATCATCCAAAGAATTGAAACTGTTACAAATTATTACTACAGGACTAATTCATCAGAACTGCGGGGAAAATGTATGATGAGACAATAACCCTGAAAATACCGTAGGTGACATGTCTTGATGAACCGTGTGCAGTGGCTGATGCTGCCCCCCCACCCCCCCTTACCCATAGTGGAATAGGTTGTCTGCATTATGCATGACAGCCTGCAGGAATACTTGTCATTTACCAGCAGCTGTTGGTTCATACACTGCTTTAGATGGTAAAGAAGGAGAAAATAAATAGTGGTATCTTTCCCCGTCGTCCAGCCCTGTTATAAAGCTTCTGTTAACCCACAGCGCACTCAGCTCCCACGAGTAACCCTATAGGGTACATAAGCTGCAAGCTCAGCTCTGGGATACACTACCTGTTACCTAGCAACTCCTCTCTGCCAATGGCTGTGCTTCCTCCATTTTACACAGGCCCTCCTCTCCATCCCCTGCTCGGAGCTTCCCGCCGACTCGCGGGCAGGTCTCCACGGACAGACCGTACCTCTCCCAGAGCGGGACATTCTGTGCACCAGCACGCAGATGGCAGAAAAAGGGCACATCATTCACAGTTCGTGGTATTTTCATACCTGAGAGAGGCCCTGCTTTTTAACATCACAGCAACTTCTTGCCTTGATCCAGTTCCAAAAAAAAACCAAGAAAGCACCGTGTTTTTAGGTAAAAGCCACAGCAGGAAGCTGAGACTGAGCATAAAAAAAAAAAAAGGTGAGAAGGTTATGACCCGAGTTACCTCTTTCTCTCCAACTCTCACTCACTCTCTCTCACACGCACACACACACGCTCTCACTCTGTTTTTTTTTCTCAATCTCTCTCCCCCTCTTTTGCTCACTCTTCCCCTCCCTCTCCTTCTCTCTCCCCCTGTCTCACTGCTAACCCCCCCCCCCCCCCACCCCCGGGCTCAGTGAGACTCCTCATGGCTCTGCCTGGCCGGATCCCTCTGGAGGAGCTTTGCCTTAGATGGCAAGGGACGTCTGTGATGTGGGGGGGGGGCTCGACACAGGCGGCGCTTCCTGGGAGTGTCCTGGGGAGCCAGCGAGGCCGGTGCAGGTGATAGACGTCTGAAATTATCGCACCCCAGGCATTTCCCCGTCGCTCTGTGATGTCATGGCTATCCTACCCAATGGGGAAGGGTAGGACTCGGCTGCCATCTTTACTCTCTGTACAAAAAAATGCCAGCCTTCAAAAATGAAACCTCTTCAATAGTTTATTTTTGTTAAGCACCACTTAGCTGCCCAGTTCATTCAGTGCCTCCCCCAACAAGCTAACTAACCCAGCCTCCTGGAAAAGATATTGAGTCAGTTAATATATTCTAAGACACCCCCCCACCCCCCATACAGTGAATCCCAGTTCAACAAGCTAAATTAACTCTGCTTGTCAGCTGAAGCATTTCAATAAACGATTTACTTGAGTCACGTTTGCTTTTTCATATTAGCACTTCCATAATCCTTCCATTCTACAAGAAAAAAACATGCATCAAACTGTTTCTCCATTATCTATTGTTTGGGAATTCTGTTTTCCCAAACAAAATGGTGGCTGTTCCTTCCAGGTCCACATTCCTCCGGGAACATGCATCTGTTAAAATGCCACTAAACGTGACAGACTCCTGGCATGCATCCTGTTCTTGCTCTTTTGAGCCAAGGCAGACTAATATGAGAGAAAGTGTAAATGTGAGGTTTCCCTTTCACAGCGTCCCCAGTGTCACCCTCCTTCACTGCTGGCAGCCGCCTGCACACACACACGTCCCCTCATTACAGCAGCATATTCCTTTCAAAATGCTGACGGCGTCAGAAAGGAAACTGCCGCCGGTACAACTTCCTCCTGTCCTGTCTGACCACATGTGTTACGGTCCCGGCGTTTGGATTATCATATGTGCAGATGTCAGCTTTAACCTGACAGGGCAGCGCCGCCCGGACCGAACCCCGCCCCCCTCCAGCAGGACCGTGTCTGGATGGCTTGCTCTGATACTGTCCAAAGCTGTGGGTGCCTCCTTAGGAACTAAATGCCCCCCCCCCCCCTCTTTAGAAAGCTGGTAGCAAGCTATCGGGCTGCATCTCGCGCTGTTGTCAAACTGCAAGGTCACACTGTGCTGGCAGATACTCACATATTTCTATTTTATTATTCATTATGGTTTTATTTCAGATTTCTAACTAATTTTCTTATTGAGGTTTGATTGGATATGGTGCACATTGTCGTGTAAAAATTGTTTCACTGATGATAATTGTGCCAATAATGTGTGTGATGATCCTGTCTGATGGACCATGGTACTGATCTGGACTGGTCCTCGAAGCTGGACCACGATGCGGGATGTCAAAGATTTCCACAGAAAGTAAAAAGATGCAGTTTCATGGACGTTCCAGGCCACATCGGTCAAGCACAGCACTGGTGATAAACACCCTAATCTCCATCACCCAGATGGCCCTGGTGCCGACACGCATGTCCATCATCCTCATTCGGATCTCAGCACAGTATTACAGATTCATCCAGCCATCATGAGAGATGGACGGGTGCTGCTGCACTCAGCCCCTGCTGTTCTTTTCCCGTTTGGGAAGGGAAAGGGTAAACAGTTTAGTTAAAGCTCTCATCTATAATGCATTATAGATACAGTATCTTCACAATGCATTGAAATGGTTGGTATAAGAATTAAGGATGCTTTGTACTGCATTATGAAGGTATCCATAGTGCAAAATTATGGATGAAAGCTTTATAAAGCATACAATGCATAATACTCATGGCTTTAATGTGTTGTGTCTTTTTCTAAATATTTATATGTTTATAATGCTTTATGAATGCGTTATAATGTATTATGAATGTGTTCATGGATTTGTACAGCACGACATTCATAGAAAACCATTTCTTACTTGAAAATACTGGGCCATCACATCTCACTCGGCTTCAGCAAAAGAGGATTTTGGATTATTATTGTTTTTCAACCAAATATCATGAGATTCATATATGATGTGCTAAGTAATATCGCTATTTTGTTAAGCAAGGTGAATACTACACAAAGGACTACAATGATTCATCAGAGAATTGTAATTAGGCTTATTGATATATGCATATATTTGCATATGATTTCAACAATGATGCCATTTTTGGTGTCTTTTCCACATTTATTATTAATTAGAATGAAACTATTTGAGAAAGAAAAAAGCTTTCACCCTTTGACTGGCTGTCACAGATCACTCAAATCAAACAATAAATTAGTGAATAATTAAAAACTGTGACTTTGCCCAATGGTAGAGTTATTACAATGGCAGCACAAAGAAAGGAATATTCAGCGTTGTTACTTATTCATGATGAAAGTACAGTTCTGTGGTGATTCCGCTGCTTTTCTGGCCTGTTCTGCCAAAGATCCTCTTCCTCGCAGCCCAGCTCTGTGGCAAAGGATAATCCTGGCAGAGATGCCAAAGGAGCCACAATTTCTCGTTTTCTTCCCAGCGGCATGTCATGGGAAGCAGCATTAGCATTATTTATAAGCTGTCATTATGTCAAGAGCATGTTCTTCTGAAAAAAATGTCAGTTTCAATGAGGAATTGTGTAAATGCTTCCCTGCACTCAGTTTCAGCCGGATTCCAAGGCATTTTCTTTTTCTCCTTGCCTCTGTCCACAGGTACAGACACATGGGCCAGTATCACCACCTCACCCACTGCCACAAGTGTGATGTAATGTAAATAAATGGCCCAGCTGGTTATTCCCCTGCTGGACTAAGTCTGGTTCATTACCTACTGGGTCCACAACCTAAAGCTGTGCCCAGAACCAATATGACATGCAGCCATGTTCAAATAAGCCACTCAATCAGACTCAGTTCAGATCCAGACCATATATTTCTGAGACCTTTTTCACGTAAGTTTCCCTTATGCAAATAGAGGTTGCCATGGTAACTGTATGCTCAAGCACAGTTATTTTTAAATAGGGAATAAGCATGTTTGAAAAGTAGAACACTCTGTCCAAGAATATCATTTTAAAAACTGGGAGAAACAAGAAATCATCTAAGATGAAGAAAGACGATAGAAGACCTTCTAGTGTCTGGCTTGGATGTGCCGTCTGGGTCTGCGCCACCCAGTTAGGAGACAATCTGGCCACAGTGCTTTTCCAAACATGCAGGCACACACACCTGGGCCATTTCAGGGGCTGCAGGAGTGATGCGATACGGACGCCAGGAGAAAGCTCTCCTGCATTTTGTTCCATCCCGAGTCGCCCTTAGCGATACCTCTCAGCTGAGGTCATGCTGACCATCTCGGATCCGAGGACGCCGCTCTCTGCTGAGCTCGATCCACAAGTGCCACCCTCTGATCCCTGCCATGATAATTAATCCACAGCGTGGCCCCAAAGTCCTGTTGCTCTTTAATACTTAATACTTACACTCAGAGAAAAAGAAGAAACAGCTCTCAGTGATAGTAAAGTGGAAATAGCGGTGTTTCAGAGGAGTGTGTCAGATATGTCCTGAGACTCTGTATGCAGGTGTGTAAAGATGAACTGACAAAGCAAACTCAGCACTGCTAACACGGGCACTGCTAACACGGGCACTGCTAACACGGGCACTGCTAACGGGCACTGCTAACACGGGCACTGCTAACACGGGCACTGCTAACACGGGCACTGCTAACGGGCACTGCTAACACGGGCAGTGCTAACACGGGCACTGCTAACACGGGCACTGCTAACGGGCACTGCTAACGGGCACTGCTAACACGGGCAGTGCTCAGAGAAACCAAACACAACAGACCTTTCAGACATACATCCACTGGCACTCTTGTTATTACATTAGCTTTAAAGTAGGGGGCTGAACTCAATATTTGGGTCTTATTTCTAAGCTTGTAACTGTTGTCAGCAGGTCCTGCTATGTAGGGGGACCTGGTTTATTGATGTAAAAGACACACCTGTAATTACATCACCACTGTAATTACATCACCACCGTTATTACATCACCACCGTTATTACATCACTGACTTTCTGCTCAAGTCCCCTATTTTCTGTTTTTTATATATAACAGGTAGCAAGTAGATAACTTTTGGATAAAGATCGGGAGGGTTGAGGTTTCCACCCATTGATGGGGATCCAGAGGGTTGTATTGGCTGGTTTGGATTATTGGGGGAGGGGCTTACAACCCTCCCATAATTTATGCCCAAAGCAGGTACAGTAGCATAGTCGATATCCGATTAGCATAGGCTAATAGGCTACACCATGAATGTGTTCCAGCTATTGAGTTGAGCACTAATGTTCTTATTTTACCAACGCCTTCGATATTGATAAGACCTTTACATGAGCAATGAAATCCACTGACAAACTTAACAGCTCCAGTCATAAGGAGCAGCTGCCTAAGGCCCCTGACTGCGGCTGACAGGTGCTTTGGGAGTTCTGTAAGGTACTGCATGGTACAGCGGGTGAGCGTCCGGCGCAGACCGGCCCCGGCCGTGCTGAGCGCGGCGGGAGCGGCGCCGCGGCCGGGAGGCGCAGCGTGGGGAGCGCCGGCTCCTCCTGGCAGAAGCACAGTCAAAACAAACAAGGAGCAGCGTCTGAGCGGCTGGCCCGCACCGATCCGACTGTTAAACCCTCTGCTGCCGGGACATGACCAGGCACAGGATCGGCGGAAACGACACGGACTGCCATCAGAGACAGACAGGGTGCCATTACGTCCAGAAACATTACGGACTTATACTTAAGTATTGGCTGTAGACAAAAATCTGTGCATATTATTCCAATATGCTGTTCAATTTACGCTGTATATTTTTTTCAACTATACGATTTTGTTACACGATCTTTAAGTTCCCAAAAAGTATATACCTTTCTGCTAAGTTTAACTAAATAATTGTCGCATACTCAATGTTTCATGTATGTAATAAGAAAATTGTAACAAAATTACGTGAAAACATCTGATTTATGCTGCTTTTTTCTGTAACAATTAGTGCAACCGATCATTCCCCGCAGCTGATACTTGACCGATGTATTACACTGCGAAAATGTCACGCTTTTTGTACAGTCTGCGTTTACACTTTCTTTACGGAAAGCGAGGCGGCTTTTGCCGTCTCATTTACTGGTGATGAAAAAAACATCAATTTTAGAGCGCGTTTATTTCAAAGCTTTCAAAGGGGCCTGCACTTACTGCATTGTTATTTTTAAAGTAAAATACCAATGTCGGCGTAAAATTTATCGACACTCCCAAATAAAAAAATAACTGCGACTATACGCAGTTGCCAAGGTAGGATGCTATTAATATCAACATGCTGAATTAAATCAATACGTCAAGCTGACAGTGACATTGCGCTCGTTATCCGCAAGATGGCGACGTCGAGGCTGCGCTCTCTTTAGCTTAATTTGTTCCTTGAGGAAAATAAGAAAAACAAATCTCCTTGCACGTCAACATCGGCCAAACGAAATCTACCATCATATATTTGGGCTATTTTTGAATAACTTTTAAATTATAGTATAATCATAAAGGCTTAAAAATGCCGTATAATCTTTAAATGTAACATTTTCTATTAATTTTAAAGTTGGTACGTTTATGTCGTATTTATATTGCAGATTTTCTGACTGCAATGAAAACACTGATCTGATTATTTACTAACGGCTAGTCCGATGCTGCTATTACATAACACCGAACACAGTGTTAAAGGCTGAGCACCTCTTACAGGCTGCGATTGCAGCTGCTGGTGCAAGAATCGCAGGAAAAACACAACGATGTGTTTTAAAGATCCTGATAATAAAGGATGGGCAGAAATTGACTTTAGAGTACTTGATCACACATGCAGAGCTGGTGTACATGATGCAAAGCTGATGTGTCCCGCGGTTCTACTCTGTTCTGCGTCTAGTCCGCATATGATGCACGGATGGATGCATGACCGGACACACTGCGCGCATCCACTGGTACTCTTGTTATTGCATTATCACCGGTCTGTTGTGAACATTTCTTCCTTCCCATTTGCCTTTGGTGCTTTTAAAATAAACCCACTTAGCTGACATAAAACGGACAGGTTGCCCCTACCTGTTTTTCTAAGCATTCCTTAGCTGTCAGCGAGGGTTTGGGTGACGGTGCCCGGTCACACACACATCCTTCCAACAGGTATAATCCCGAGGGTCGAGAGCTGGACTCGTTCTCGAAATAAAACAACATGTTCTGCAGCAAAGCGAACCACTTGGTGTGCCATTTTGTGTTATCCGAGCTCTTTTTGCTCAAACATCCCCGTCTCGTTCCATCCTTTTTTGCCAAAAGACCCAAGTAGGTGACATGGCCATCATTGAGTCGCACTCCTTTCTGCATTTTTTTTATTCTGGAGCCACTGGGGAAATGATGTCGTTAATCTTACATCTTCTCAGTGCTGAACCCCCAAACAGGCGTGCACTTTCTCGTTCAGCCACGAACTAAAGTGCGCTCTGCCCGTACGCTGCAATTACGCTTTTGTCTCACGGTAAAAAAGGGTGGAAAAGAACAGGGAGACTCCAGCATCCTAAATTTTACCATTAAAACTTATTTTCTGTTTCAGACGCTGTATTTGCAAACGAGCGTGCTGTCGCATGCAAGTGCAGGCGCTGGATAGAGGCGAATGCTGCACTCCGCCTCACGTGTGAAGTGTACAGCATCCAAAGCGGCGCGCGGTCACGTGACGCGCCCCGGGAAAGAGGCTTATTTCAGCACCGCGGACAGAAGCCGGACCGGCACCCGGCGTACTACAGTACAGCGCGCCTACAGTTAAAGCATTAACCCCCTGTCTGTCTATGCATTTCAATTGCTTTTCCCCCATTTTAATCCGGGGCATCAGAAGCGGAAAACAATTTCATTTTTTTCCTAAGCCTCTGGCGCGCGGGAGGTTTCCACATTCAGGTAGTGAACATGCTATTAATAGTTATTAATACTAAAAAACAATCCCAGTTCACTAGATAGCTGTATTTACCACAGATGGGTGCAAAATATGTGTGTGCATGCAGAAGTATATGCATTTATGTGCTGTCTGGTTCTAACGTATATGCACGTACGTATATGCCTGTGTCTAATTAGTGTACAGTAGGAATGTCAACTGAAAATATTAAAAATCCATAACTGTATGGAATGAGAAGAATTTGGAGCAAGACGCAGTGACAAAATTACAGTGTTCTTCAGCAGTTTAGCATAGAAAATCCTACAAATGATTCGCAAAAAGACCCATCAACCGTAATCGGTTCATCTCAGTTAACTGCATAGGCATCTATGAAACGGCTAATTGAAAGCATTTACATAATTAAATGATCAATGCTGGTGAATTACGTGTTGTTGCATGGTATTGCTAGCATTGCGGGCAATAATCTGTCATTTTACTTGCAGCGGATCAAAGTGCTTATTCTGGCAGAATAAAAGGAAATCCATTTTCTCTACTTCACACACAGGACAAGGAGCTTGGAGTTTTGGCTGCAAACAGTGTCTCCCTGCCTGGCCTCCCGTGCGGTCGGCATTTAAGATTATGCTAATGAGAGGTAAACTCTACTTGCTGGTTCAGTGGGTGTGTGCCCACCTGGAGAAGGGGAAACTCGTGTCACACAGGTGCCTTAGGGCTGGAGGGGGCAGCTGCATTTTGTACCCCCTTTGATCTGAACGGTGATGCCACTGACCCCTCGCTCAGCCTGTGACCCCATGCTTTCTGCAGACAAACCCCAGAGAAACTGTCTGCGCTCCGGAAACGCCGCTGCTGTTTATCTTCAAGGGCGTCCCTTTGATTTGTCACCTTTGCCTCCTCTTCACCTCCTCAGACAAAAGGTTTGATCTTTGCATCCTGAACATGAATGTTATTTTATCACATCTCTCACTGCAGGTTCAGTGCTTAGGAAGACATGGAGACAGAACCAGAGGCATGTAAATACAATAAATCAATGGATAAATACCAGACAGATAAATCCACCATATAAATAATGTCAATGGGAAAAAAGATGTGCAGTTTATGTGTATTTATAGGCAAGATAATCAAACCTTTCAGCAACTGCGAGGATTTTATTTGGAACAAAAAAACGTTTAACTCATAAGGGAAGTTTGTGATATTTACATGTCTGTGAGGGGTTTAAATTAAAGTGGAATGTTTTTTTTCTCTTTAAGAAGCTGTTTTGGTCCCAGGTCTTGGAATGACAGAATGTTCTGGAATGATCTGGACTGTGATGCGAGTCCTTTCCACAGTGAGATGTGTTATTGGATCTGGGGAGGGGGGCTGAGGTCATTCCCCTGTAGAGGGTACATCCTCCACTGCCGGGTGACCAGTGGCCTCGCAGCTGGAGTCAGTGGTACGGTGCTCGGCAGCTGGGAGCAGGACACGGATGCGCAGGCGTCCTGGAGTGGCACATTCACCTTCCATCATCTGGAAATGACATGAGCCAGCATGGAAATGCACCGCAGACGGCGACGGTGAACGACCATATTAATATTCAGTACTTGTTTGGGGTGGTATTGATTAGCGCCGCAGCGGCCTGTGCAGAGGTGACCGTAGGTGTGGTGTTTGCGTGCTGGTTGCATGTTCCTCTCGGTTTCCCACAGGGACTCCAGTTCCTTTCCTGCATTCCAAAAACGTGCAATTAGGTGAACAGGCATTTCGCTGCAGCCCATAGTGTCTGTATGTATGTTCTGTAAGGCGCCTCCATCTGCTGTCCCGTGCCCTGCGCTCTCTGGGATGAGGCCCAGACTCACTGTGACCACATACTGGATAAGTACTGGATTATGGAAGATTTTAAAAACATGATCGGTGACAGTGTCATCAGGCATTGTGATATTTAAGGACCTATTGCCATATGAGTGATGAGATCACCCTTCGCTCTGTGATGGCGGTGGGACACTTGCCCCATTTTCCACTGCCTGGCCTCATGTCTGCGCTCACCTTTACGGCACAATAGACGGAGGAGATGGAACTGAGCTCGCGTATGCCTGCCCCCCCAAAATGTGGCCAGTCCATGAGTTTGCGATACATTCCTACCGGCAACTGGTTAGTTTAAAAGGAGAAGCCATGGATCTGCCGCAGTCAGTCGACGGATGGTCTCGTGGGGCCTCGTCGATCATTAACACCTTCCCTCCCCCAGACTCATGCGATAACCCCCCACCCAACTCAAGGAGCTATTCAGGTACAATAAGCCTTTTTCTATTTTTCATTCTGACTGCTATTTATGGAATTAATATTCCACTATTCTGGGGCTCACATAAGCTCCGGTGTTCATATAGAACCGGGAGTGGTGTGACCAGGCCGGAGAACGTTCCTCAGGCTCCGGGCCCTGCCCCTTCCGCTCGGAATACACTCACATCGATCCTGCGTCCACGGTGCCTGTAGCAAAAACGGCGGGCGAGCCCTGCCCGCGGCCGCCGTCGGCCTGGCCGGGAAGAGCCGGCGCTCGCGGGAAGGGTCTGAATCAGCAGCCCCCCCTGCGGCTATAGCAACTGGCGCCGCGGAGCGGCAATCTGTCGAGCTGCGTGGAAACGCGTGCCGAGAAGAGGACTGGCAGCCTTGGCGGAAGTCACCCCTGCTCCGGGCCTGTGAGCAGAAGCCACAGGGAAACGCGTGGGACCAGAGTGTGTGTGTGCGTGTGTGTGTGTGTGTGTGTGCGTGTGGCTCTCAGAAGCCCGCGCTTTGCCTTAAATATTCCAGTATAAGTTTTTGGCCTTTTTTGTGTATATTCGCACTAATGTGTTTATGAAGTGTGCATACATGTGTGTGTGCGCGTGCGTGTGAGCGTATGTGTGTCTTTCGGCATGTGCATACCTGCGTCAGTGTGCCAGGCATGCCACAGGCACCTCCTGCCACCCCCTGTCTGGGCAGAAAAGAAAATAGCTACCACCTGTTTTGAGGGAACGGCGCTGAAGTTGCATTATAGAACACACGAGCCAAAGTGCCTCCATGTGACATACACTCTTTACAGCCCTCCACATTAACACAGTTAAACCGAGGCTTAAAGTTTGATGATATTGGATGTATCTGCTGTTTTATAGACAACAGGCTGATTCTGTTGCTCTTAGGCATTTCAGTGAAGATGTTCCGGATGAAGAAAATGCGCACAGAAAGAGCCAGCCGTGCACGACCGCTGAGACACATGAATGGCAGACCCCTAATTGTACGATCCAGTGGGCTCCTAATTGTCTGTGTCCTATCAGAAAACACTCACTAATTACCTTTTCCTTTTTTAGCAACCCTTCTACACCATTACATTCCCTTCTATACCATTACATTCCCTTCTACACCATTACATCCCCCCTCGTCTCGTGTGTAGCTCGTCTCCCCGTTTCCTTTGCACTTAGACATGCATAAACAGAGCTGGTCGCCTGTGTCGGGGGGGGTCCGCGTATAAGAACCCCGTGGAGGTGCCCAAAAGCTTGGATACATCTGCGCACCTTTGGAGGCAG
>JAABNX020000021.1:9183931-9201815 GCA_015163995.2 Mormyrus lacerda
CCCCCCCCCCCCCCCCCCCCCCCCCCCCCCCCCCCCCCCCCCCCCCCCCCCCCCCCCCCCCCCCCCCCCCCCGGCAGAGTGAGAAAGGGAGCTGCATTGCAGCAATAACTGGGTGTCATAATGTGCCTGAATGCCCCCCCTCCCGTGTCTGGATGCAGACCAGCTCTGCTGGCGGTGAGGGGGGGGGGGAGATGGGGGGGTGCTGCCGTGACATTTGCATAGCTGCAAGAGAAGGTGCCGGGGCTCCGCAGTTAACCCCGTCCTGCCCATTCAGGAGCCACAGGCCCACGCCACCCAGCCACCTAACTTCCGTATGTTAAAAATCAAAATATAAAATGAAGATGGCGCTCTTTGCCTTTTAGTGAAGGGCTTCTTTAAGTAGAGCGACCTTAATAATGTAACAAGGTGAGGCTGAGGAACAGCACGAAAATGAGGCAAAACCTCTCCGAAAGTGTAAACAAACAGAAGTATGGCAGCCAGTAAGAGAACCAAAACACTGGAGAGAGAACATGGTTATTAAATAAACAGAAACAACAATGGCAGATAAGCGGATGGAGAGACAGTCACTGCACCATCAGGAGTGCTTGTGTGTGTAAGGGGGGCGTTTTGTGGCAGGTGAGGAGTGTTCAGTCACCCCTCCTCAATCACATTAATGCAATCTGACCAAACAAACAATCTGGCTCTGAAACAGGAGGAAACACATCACCCTAACCCTCAAACAGCCGACATTTTTTCAGCAAGTTATGTTTACCATGTCTAAAGCTTTTAAGATCATGCATTGAGATCTCCTGGAGGACAAAATACAACAAAAATCACAGAGTTTGGTTGTTACAAAGCTAGTAGATGTTTGTTTGTCAGTGTGGCGAGGTCCTGCAATGAATGGTGCCCTTTTCTCAGTCTGTCCCCGTTTGCTGCTTGGTCAGTCAGAGTGAAGGTGCGGGACCTGTGGGGTCTTGGATTCGTTGGGGGGGGGGGGGGGTGCTGCTTACTAAAGAGGTATAGAAGAAGTACGGCTTCACTGGATGGTCTTCCTCTTTCACCAAACCCAAGGATACAAACGATTGGCTCAATCTGTCCTTTACGACCTTAACAGCATCTTTGATGTGTCTTACCTGAAATAATTCTGGCCTATACGCACAGGCCACACGAAAATGATGGCGGTTTTGTGGTTAAGCTACACATTTGATTGATGGCTACTTGGTCAACAGCAGCAAACGGACAGAGGCTGTCCTGTGTATGGTTATGAAAACAGCCAATGTTCCATTCAGTTGGCTTTATAGAGACATGGTAAGCTAAACTAACATAAGGTACAGCAGCAAGGTACATATAGGCCATAGATACAAACATAGAGTGCAAAGACAGTGTACATAGTGTACACAAGTATATAAACAGAAAACTGCAAGAAATAATGGCGCGTGTGGAATCAAAGTCTGCTGGTATTTGTTTTAAAGACAAAATGCGTTTCTGTAATTGAGGGTTATTTTGCTCACAGATGCATACATTTCCTGACCCTCCTGTTACTTTTATTCCTATGCATTTGCATTCATAACAGGCACAGTCAACCTGATGATTTTGTTCAATGAGTCTGACTTTACTTTCTATTGTTCCATCCACGCATCCATCCATCATTGCAGAAATCAATGTGCTTGGGCCACCAGGGCTTGTAATCACAGGCACACATGCAGCCTGCAGTGACTTTTTCCCTTGGAATGCATCTGTTTGGACCTTAGAAAGCCGTAGAAATGTTCAACCCAAACTGTACCCCTGAAATGTGCTTGCAAAACAAGCGAAAAACTCACACAAACGCAAAACTTCTTTCTTGCCTAGTCTTTCCTTAAAGCTGATTTCTAAACTTGATTTCTTTTCACTTCGACCAAGTAACAATGCAGTTCAAAGTGTGATACCCTTCTATTGCTACCCACATAGATTAATTCACCAAACGAATCTATTATGAGTTTTAAGATTAGCTCTGAACATTTGCCTAGAAGCTTGCAGCAGGGCTACTTTAATGAAAAAGAAGAGGTCCAATTTCTCAGAAAGCTTTCCATTCTCCTTGTGTCCTGGCTACTAATGATGGAGATAAGCAGCCAAGCACCTCAGACCAGGCCTCACAGTGGGGAGAACTGGCTGGCAGCGCTGTGGAACATCGCTGGCGTGGCCTCCATCATGTGGGACACGCAGTGGAAGTTACCAAGCATATTTAATTAAGCCATTTGGCTGGACATTTTGAGGTCATAACTCTGTTCTTGCTATAACTCGACCGAAAACACAGCATAGAAGCGACAAGGGGGAAATCAAAGGAACCCAATGATATTCAGAAAAATAAAACTCAAACGACAAGCTGAGATTTCAAATGAATTTCTGACAGGACGAGATGGGATTTGTTATGCTATTTAACCCCCTTAAATTAATTTTGCATGGAACCTGAGAGGAAATATTATGTTGCACACATTTAAAAACATGCATACTTCTTGTTATAATGTGTAAACACCTTAGAAGACCATTAAGCAGCAGCACTATGGGAAATTGTAGAGAACAGTGGAAATATCAGTTACATTAATGACAATAGCAAGAAAGTAAGGATTCAAAAAAGCATTAAAACAAGCATGTATAGATCCAAACTTACCAGCAAAGAACAGTCACTTTTCTGGTTTGCGTAACTACTGAATTCTTTACTTCCCTTATGCTTTATGGCCTCAGTGATGTGTTTTCAATCAATATTGCCAGATTATCATGTCTTCATTTATACCTTTTTGTGACAAACACACTTGCAATTCATACACTGACTCTTTGGCCTCTGCTAGTGTGGGGAAGCGTGTGGCTCTTTGGGTTAGTGCCTGTGATAGGAAGGTCGAGGGTTTGAATCCCCTAGTCAGCACAGTAGTCACATTGCTGTTGGGCCTTTGAGCAAAGTCCTTAATGCACAGCCCCTCCAGTCCACTTCAGGAGAGCTGTTTAAATGTCCAGCCCCAAGCTTCACTCTCCTCAGCGTGTGTGTCTCATAGGAGAGGCGCTACGTGCGAAGCACAAGTATAAAAACTTACTTATAAATTCCTGATTGTCCGTTTTCTTTTATAACCGTTATCAGGTGCAGGAATTTCCCTGGCGGGCCGATGAGAGCTAGTCTTTCTTCTCCAGCCCCGACATTGTATAACTATTACGACGCGACGTGGCACCATAAGAAGGAAACGAGGGACGATCTATGACTTGGCTGCAGTAAAAATGGGTTTATTAACAAAACAGAAGTTTAACAGAAGTAGAAACCTGAAAAGAAAGGGAACGTGAGGAGTCAAAACAAAACAGGGAAAATATAAACTAATTACCTGTAAAAGTAACCACAAGGAATCGCAGGTAGGGCACAGGGAGCAGGACTAGGAAACGACCACTAGGAACCAACTACTAACACGAGATAACAGCTTCAATGACTGACCGAGGAACTGAATAAAGGCCAATACATCTGGATGACAAAGCTAAAAAGGGGCAGGTGTTGACCATAACAAATAAAAACAATCATTACAGACACAGGGCAACAAGAAACCAGGTGGAATATATCACAATTAACGGGAATTAGGAAACATTATCAAGCACAGAGGTTAACACTAAGAAAAGACTAGGAACAAAATAAAACAAGGCACAAGCAGTGTAAACTAAAAGAGGGACACAAAGATAAACCATAACAGAAATTAACTATAATTATAAATTACAGTACAGGGGAACAGCCTCTGAGCAGCAGACTCAACCTATCGAGCTATGAGGTCACAGCCCAGGGAACAGGGAAACACTCCTTATGTGATGTTTTTACATTTTTTCTTCTAATAATGATACTAATAACAGTAATAATAATAATAATATATTTTATTTATATAGTGCTTCTCATGTTCTCAAAGACGTTTACGTAGAATAAAGTAAACAGATTAGAAAATCAACAAAACTCATTATTTTACTGTTAACGATTCTAGCCATTCTCCTCTGACCTCCTTCATTCTCCTCTGACCTCCTTCATTCTCCTCTGACCTCCATCATTAACGTGTTTTTTGCTACAGATATGCCATCGACTGTCATGGTCTTTTGTTCACCACATCACTCTCTGTAAGCCCTGGACATAGTGCTATATGAAAATCCCAGGAGGGTAGTAGCCGTTTCCATAACCACCAATCACACAAACTTTCAAAATTGCTTCTTAACCCTTTTGATGCTTAGTCAAACAGTAAGTACATATTTAGTTGCAGACGCATGATTCTCTGTTCTGAGAGGCAGACTGTTTGCATTGGCCAGTCGGTGTACCTGATTAAATGGCCACTCAGTATATACATATATAAATGCACACATATATGTGCATATATATTTCATAGCACGGGCAGCATGGATGAAGAGATTTGTGTCGCTCATAAGATCATGATGTCCTTATTCAAAGGGTTAGTCAAAAGTTAGAATATCCCCCCACTGCTTTCTGTGTGTGGAGTTTAACATGCTGCTCGACTACCCGGGTACTCTGCTTTGTGTGTGTGGGGTTCAGCATGCTGTGTGAGTACCCAGGTACTCTGCTTTGTTTGTGTGGGGTTCAACGTGTATAAGGTTCGACATGCTGTGTCAGTACTAGTGTACTCTGCTTTGTATGTATAGGGTTCAACATACTACATTAGTATTCGGGTACTCTGCTTTGTGCAGGTGGGGTTCAGCATGCTCAAGGAGTACCTGGGTACTCTGCTTTGTGCGTAAGGAGTTCAACATGCTACGTCAGTATTCAGGGGGCTTTGTGCGTTAGTACCCGTGTTCTCTGCTTTGTGTGTAAAGGGTTCAGCATGCTGCGTCAGTATCCGGGTCCTCTGCTTTGTGTGTCTGAGGTTCAGCATGCTGCGTCAGGACTCAGTTACTCTGCTTTGTGCGTGTGGGGTTCAGCATGCTGTGTGAGTACCCAGTACTATGCTTTCAACCATCTGCCCAAAGATGTGCTGTTAGTTTGCCTGGTGTCTTTAAATGCCCCTTAGTGTGGGACGGTATGCGCAGGTACGTGTCCTGTGATGAACTGGCATCCGATGTGTACCCCTGCCTTGTGCACTGTGTTGCCTGGGATAGGTTCCAGGCCCCCAGATGACCCTGTCCAGGATAAGCATTTGGTGGGTGGATGGATCTTTGTTTAACCCTCTGTTACTATTTTCAAGGCCAGTAAATTATAATGGCTTTGAAATATGCTGTGTCACTGGCCCACATATTAGTTTGTGGGGGTTTGTCTCCTCACCACTGCCTTTAAAAATTTGCACAACCATCTGGTCACAGTTTGATTAAATAAAGTTTTCTATTTTCTGTTGTGTACATTGATCTGAAATTCTGTTATAATTAAGAATCCCAAAATGGTTATTAAGACCAATACTAATGGTTGCTATTGCAAGACATCTGTATTCGCTTTCGTTGTCAACATCTATGCATAATAGATTAGTTACAGTATGCACAATAATGTACCACTGGAATGCTGTAATGCAATACTGTATCACTGGAATGCAGTAATACAATTCTGTACCACTGGAATGGAGTAATGCAAGGCTTGAAATGACCTGATCTGCTGAAGCAGCTTGATTTTAGTTTGTTAAGCAAATCTCTATGGCACGCATTCTAGTAATAATGTGGTATTTCCATTTATCCTAAGAAACAAAAGCACTTCTTAAATAGACCAGTCCACGCTTAACTTTTTAATGTTGCTCTGCATTGCAGATTGTTTTATTATCTGGTTCTTAAGTACAGCTTTTCATACCACAGTTTGAACAGATGCAGTCGCCATTTGGACAAAACACACATAAAGACACATAGGCCCTTAATATTTCCAGGGTTTCCATTCGTCTTCTGTAACTGCTGAGTATGAGCAAGGTTGTTGCAAACTTGGAGCTTATCCCAGAAAGCAACGAGCGTCAGGCAGAGGACACCGTCAATGGCAAACTGATTTTCTACTGTTTCCCAGTCTGATCCTTGGGGACCCACAGAAAGTCTACATTTTTGCTCCCTCCCAGCTCCCTACTGTTGGGAGGGAGCAAAAACATGGACTGTCTGGCAGGGAGCTGGGAGGGAGTGCAGTTGTAGACCAGACTGGGAACACTGATCTAGTTTAAATTTCTGTCCTAAGGAACGTTTCAATATGTTTTATAATAGAGGCCCCAGAAAAGGCTCAGGTTGACAGGGATGTGGTATGTATTAGATAATTATTTGTGTTCCCTTTCATGCTCTAATCCCTCTGGGAGGTGGTGTTGTGCAGAAATAACAGCCCCAGGGTTCATCTTCAGCTTCTGTCGTGAACCGCGGAGATCTCATCTGGCCTCCCCTCCCATCTGGGCATGACACCTGTGGAGCGTAACTGACGCTTTGAACTCCGTCAGGTGAGAGTGCCCCCCAGTGGACCGGTTTCGGTCTTGCATTCTCATCGCTGTGCCTTTTGAGCCCAAGGCATATGCAGTCCGTTAGCTGAAAAGGCACCACAATTCTGTGTTCCGTGTTTCATTGTTAATGTTTCTTTCTAAACTGCGACGCAGTAATGTGAAAATTCATCACTGTTTACAGTCACGGGCATTCTGGCGTTCATGCCCCCTTATGGAATAAGCAAACTGCACGTGCCCCCCCCTCCGAGGCCCCCCCGGGCAATGCGGTGGGTGTGAGGTGTCCACTGCCTGGGCAGATCTTTCTCCACACCCACGAGGCTTGAACCACACCTCAGCGGCGTGTCCGTAATTGAATTTCACACATGTACTGCAGATCCACTGCCACTCGGGGCTGGAGAGAGTGAGGGATACAGTCCAACAGATCATCCGATCTGGGCTCTGTAGTCAGAACCGAATCGAAATGATGCTCATCGACTTAGAGGTGCCAAGCAAATTCAGCCTGGAGAAGGACCATAGGATAAATTTAGTCATTTAATCATGATTATGCCGCATGGATAATGGACCGGTAACTACTTAGTTAAAATCCAGCTCTGCGGCCAAATGCAATTTGAACCTCCTGAGTGGAGAAATTACCTATAAGACAACCACATTTGAAAAGAAAGTAATTAAAATATATGAGATATATAATAATATATGTATATGAAGAATAATATACAGTTAATCATGCCTGTTTTATTACTAGGATTTTTCTAATTATATATCCAGTAATATATCCAAAATATATAAAATACAGAATTTAAAAATGTACCTTAAAAAAGAAGGGATAGAAAGTCTCAAAAACGAATCAATTAAATAAATTTAACGAATTTGACAATTTAATTGTGTTTTTCATTTAGTCTTTATTTTATTTAATCTTATGGTTAGCATTGCAGTAATTAAGATTATTATGCTATACAGTAAATGCGGCAGGTTTACACAAATTGCAGCTGACCGTTTCTGGCGAAAGTAGTTTAGGGGTTTAATAAATTTGGTTGTTATGTGGCATGCTTGAAGCAGTGTGTATGTGCGTGTGTGTCCTGCTCTATAAATTCAATGGTCTTACAGTATAAAGTCCTTCTGTACAGTTCTGTCAAATTGCATTATCCCCTACATTTGTGCTGTACTTGTGAATCCTTAGTGAACTTTAGGCACTTTGTTTAAATGCCTGCGTTTTTTTTTTTTTTTTATCCAGAATTCTAATTTTCCTGCACTCTCCAGTTATTTTGTGGCTCTCAGGTCTGACTGTGTATGAAGTGTACAATGCAGCAGCCAATGGCCAGAGTGCTGTCACAAGCATATGGCAACACACTGCAAACAGCGCTGTCCCCCTGAAGGACTGCCACAGAGTCTCGCCTCATGCCATTTCGTCCCCAAATCACTTCTCCCAAGCAGCCGGCAGCTGCAAGCACTCTGTCAGCCTGTATCCCAGAACTGCTGAAACCCCGTATTTAAATGCAAAGCGGTGCACCGAACTTTGTACAAAATGTGAAACACTTTTGCGTGGCTGTTGCTTTATTTGGAAAGATGGATGCAGTGTCTGAAAAAACACACTATATAAAAGCAAAAGCTAAGGTCTAATCTTCAAAATATATGGCAGGATTTAAATAAATATGACACTGATACAATATAAGGAAAAATTGAAGTGTGACATTAGTGATGGATGTGAAGAAAGTAGAAATTAGGTGTGAATGTCTCATTGGGTGGGAGGGTGGGACCTGGGGGGGCAGGTGAGATACATTTAACAAGCCGAGGAATTCAATGGACGGGCTTCAGTGGGGGCCCTGGAATTCCACATCATCCCACAGAGGTCCTCCATCTTCATTCAGTCAAGAATATCCCGGAAATGTGCAGTAGCTCCCAATCTGTCAATCAGAATGTTGTGAGTGAGCTGATCGTACTTAATAAAGACTCAGTGATGGCAAGATCAAATGGGAAGAGTTTAAAAACTGCTTGAATACAAACGTAGGAAGGCATAGAGATAAAACATTTGTCTAGTTAGACTGACCAATGAAAAATGAGTTTTCGTCCATGGAAACAGCAGACATGGAGTAATGCGGTCAGCTAGAACTTCCACCTGAGCTTGTATGTGCAGAAGATCCCTGAACTTCATATGCAATATGTTCTGTGTTACACTGGACTGATTATGCCTCGACTAGTGTATGACTAATGTGTGAACTCTTCCTGTGAGAGGAACTGAAGAAACATGAGAGTTATTGCGTACTATTTGGTTCCTATATGAATGTAATAAGAATTGTGTCTGCATCCTTGGCAGCGGCACAAGTCATTTATAGTGAGTGTTGACCTCTGGAAAGAGTATATTTGTCTCCAATCTTGTTCTTCATAGACAGGATAACAGGGTAGAGCTGGGGCTGGAAATAGTGATGTAGTCAAGACCACCTAAGCTGAGACCAAGTCATTACCAAGACCAGAGTGTATGGAGACAAGACCAAGGCAAGGCAAGACCGAGACAAGGCCAAGACCAAGGCAAGGCAAGACCGAGACAAGGCCAAGACCAAGGCAAGGCAAGACCGAGACAAGGCCAAGACCAAGGCAGGGCAAGACCGAGACAAGGCCAAGACCAAGGCAGGGCTAGACCAAGTCAAGATCAGAAACATAATGTTTGAGTTTACATAACATTCAATTATATATAAAATTGGGGCCAGGCAGTATTGTGCTTGGGTACAAATTTAACATTTTTTCAACTAAGATGCACCTTATTGGTTGAATTTGAACTTTGAAGCATGACGTTTTACACACAATCACAGAACTGTGTTAAGAAACAAATGAATATGAAGCCGTTGTGATATAGAGGTGTTTTGATGAGTGGTCTTGACTGGTCTAGAAATAAAACCTTGAGATCTCTATGTCCTAGACTGAGACAAAACCAAGTCAAAATAAAGTTGATTCTGAGACCTGCCCAAGACTGCAAAATAGTGGTCTCGAAACCAATTTCAAGACCCTGAGGGGACTGGGCGGGGAGGGTACTGTAGGTCACTGCTAGTCATAGCTGATGTTGTGTTTCTGATTTCATCCAACCTGGACCTCCAGCCAACTTGAGCTGTTCAATGCCAAATGTGAAGTGGCAGGGTTGAGAATGAGCAGCTTCAAATCAGAGGCCATGGGGTTCTCTGTGTTCTCTTGTAAAAGAGTGGTTTGGTCCCTTCGGGTGAAGGAGGCAGTTTGCCCTTAGTGAAAGAATTACCAAATTACTCAGTGAAGTGGCTCGTGATCTTAACCAGTGATGGCAAGAGGAAACGTGACATTGGTGGGCAACTCAATTTTGTTGCCCAGGGCACAGCAGTGGTGAGCCCTTTGCATAAGGTCTTCAGGTGGTGTATGACCTTGTTCTTACAGATTATCATGAATTGTGGTTAATGACTGAAAGATAAAAGTTGTACAGGTGACTGAAATGACTCCTTGGAACAGGGTGAGGAGTTTGGAAATCTGTCGATGACACCAAAATAAAGCCATGGCTCCATCAGATCTAGAGGAGCCAGTTGAGATGGTTTCTTATTAGGATGCCAACTGGTCAGAGGCCGAGGGGCAGACCAAGGACATGCAGTTGGGAGTATATCTCCCAGCTGGATCAAGAAGGTCTGGGGATCTCCCAAAAGGAGTTAGAGTTTTTAGTCTTGGGAAAGTAGGTCTGGTCTGACTTGCTTAGCATCTGGTATCTCGATGCTCACCAGGAAAATCATTGTGATCAAGATGAACCTGCTCCTGATTAGCCTGTTTATCGTTTATTTTATTTTTAGAAGCACAGGTCCTGTACAGTTTAAGTAAAATATATGAGAAAACAGGTTAAACAACAAACTACTATTGTGAAAGGTAACAAGAGACGATTTACTTGAGAAATGATCTTGTCACGGTTTGTCTGTCACTCCTGCCATGATCTGTTTTGGTCAGCAGGGGTCTCAGGTGGCCATCCTGTTTCCTCCCCTTTGGCTCCTAATCACTGGCTCTTGTCCCTCATCTGGTCCTCGTCACCCCTGTATATATCACCCACCTCTGCAGTTTTCCTTAGTTAAGTAAATGTTGGTCATTAAATATTGTAAATGTTGGTCATTATCAAGGTTAGGGTTGATGCTGCTAGTCTGTTTCCTTTCATAATTAATGTTCCTTCTGCCCTGTTGGCCTGAACCTTATCCCCATGTTAGGTTAGCCCTGAAGCCTCCTGATTGTTCCTCTTGTCTTTTGTTTTGATCTCTCTAGGTCCTATTGTTTCAGTTTATGTGTATATTTTTGTTCCACTCTGACTCCCTCAAAGCCTGCATGTGGTTTGTTCCTCCTCCCCTTCAAGATGAATCTCATCGGTGTTAAAGTTGGATCAAAGACACTGATCTCTTCCGGATCGTGAGGAGATCTCTTTATATTGCTATTCCAAGGATCTCATTTTGAATTTAGATTATTCCAAGATTACTACTGACTAGACTCATGATTCAAAAGAAGACAAGATCCACATTCGAAACAACAAAAAGAACAATAAAGTTTTAAATGGAAATGACTGCGAGTAATGGCCCAGAGAGAAGCTTGTGGTGATGGAGATGGTTAGTATAAGGTGGCAACCCAAGGTCCAGGCAGCACTGTCCTGAAGAATCCTGGAACTTTTTTGCTTCTGATAGGCTTTGGGTGGTACCTTCATTAAGTATGAGGAGAAACAAAAAGTTATATCAGTACTCCCCTTGGTAGAAAGGTGGTAGGTTTTAATATCATGTCTTAATGTTTTTAAGGCTTTTAATACTTTTGGTAACATGTTTCACTGTTATTTTTAGAAGCATTTTTGTTCCAATACACAGTCAGGCTTTAATAATCCAGTTATAGTAGATCGCAGTTAATTCTAAGAAGTGCTTCCAGAGTGCATGACATTAGTTTGTAGAAGGTGTGCAAAATGAGACATAGCAGTGACCCTCACAGTATGCTGATTGCCACAGAGCCGTCGCATTCAAAGCACGCTGACGTTACATCCTCACTGTCACTGGATACAGTGACCGGGCACACACACATGCAAGTAAATTGACTTTCATGGAGGATTCACATCACAGAATGGAGTATTTACATGGTAGGATGGAGTATTCACTTCGCAGGATGGAGTATTCATATCGCAGGATGAAGTATTCACATCGCAGGATGGAGTATTCATATCGCAGGATGGAGTATTCACATCACAGAATGGAGTATTCACATGGTAGGATGGAGTATTCATATTGCAGGATGGAGTATTCATATCGCAGGATGAAGTATTCACATCGCAGGATGGAGTATTCATATCGCAGGATGGAGTATTCACATCACAGAATGGAGTATTCACATGGTAGGATGGAGTATTCATATTGCAGGATGGAGTATTCACATCGCAGGATGCTTAAGGTCACTGGCTGTTCAGAATCACAGGACTCTTCCCAATTGAAGATACATCTCATGAAAGTTAACAATGGCCGAGCATATAGGACTGTTGCTTTATGTTGACTCCTTGAATTGTGAGGGAGCTTTTTGCCACTCCATTAATTAATAAGTAAAACATTAAAAAGTGATCTATGATCTGTTTTTGGTGCAGGAACACACAGAATGCCAAATCAGGAGTTTCACCGCTGTATTCACACATTTGAACAGGTGGGAATTTAGTCTAAATATTAGTACCCCCATGCAAAGTACATAGTTCAGCACCTTACACAATTAAACTGAAAGCAATGCATAAGCAATGCAACCATATGAAATGAGACTACATTCATTTTATTACACGATATCACAGATAGTTCCATCAAACCAAAGTCCTGTAATGAGTAATCCCACGGTCCTTCAAACACAGGCAGTTTCTTTAAGAGAAAGTAGAAAAGAAAAGAAGAAAAACTGTAACATTTAAATGACATTAAATATAATTTGAATGCCAGTGAACATTTCTATGTGAAACCAAAACAGTGAAGCTGTTTAAAAAATGTCTAACAAAGTACTGTGCCAAACAACACCACCCTAAGAAAGTACTGTGCCAAACAACACCACCCTAACAAAGTACTGTGCCAAACAACACCACCCTAACAAAGTACTGTGTCAAACAACACCACTCGTAGGTCAGTAAAAGTAACTTCGGTGAAGGAAAATATTTTCTGTCTCACTAAACTCTTAGACTTCAATGTCTGTTTCATCACCTTCTGTTTAGCAGTTGATCGGATAATTATGGAATATGACCGTTTTTTTAAGCCCAACCAGTGAAGCGTGCTTCACCTAGCTTTTCCAATTATGTGTGTCCTTAGCATAAAGATGACTGACACACATTTAACCATTCATAACAGTTCAGCCACGGGGCAAAATAAATTCAGTTATTCACCAACATTTCTTGCTGGTTTGTGGACAAACAATATAGGTGTACTGTAAGTGAAAAATTCCTTGATTTGTATATAGCCTACTGTTCTTGTTTGTTGCAGCTAATCCAGTGTATATACTGTATATAAGAATGTAATTTTTTTGTCCATTTTTTATTATACAGGATCAACATATAAGTTCAGTTGTGCAATTAAGGAAATGTGAGGATTAGAGTTTGCACCCATCCCATATATTGAACAAGTGTCCTGTATTGAGAAATAAAATACCATGTCCTGTTTTGAACCAATATGGAATCTGATTTGTCCCATATTTTCAAGACAGTCCAGAGTTTACTTGACTTGCAATCTTGGTCAGCAGCCCTCCCTCGACAGAAGGTACCCTCAGAGCAGGACTCCATGCAGCAATGGTTGACAATCTAATAAGTCCTCATTGTAAAGATTTTTTCTTCACATGAAGATACCATTAAAAAGGGTAGTGAAGGGTTCAGATCATCCCCAAACCTCTGAAAGGCATCTGAAAGAGGCTGGTGGTATGAATATTTGGAAATGCTTTACATTAACTGTGCCTTCATAATGCTTTTATATTGCATTCATACTACGTTCAGTACACCTTCATAATGTATTCATTAAGTATTCATAAAACATTCATAAACATCATGTATGTATAACTTAACATCCTAACATCCCTTAACAGCTGTAATATACATTAATAACAAACATTATATTATAATAATAACAAAGATTATAATTGTATAATCATGTAATGTTTGTTGTTAATGTATACTACAGCTGTTAAGGGATGTTAGGATGTTAAGTTATACATGCACGATGTTTATGAATGTTCTATGAATGCATTTTGAAGGTGCACTGAATGATCTATAAATTCATTATGAAGGTGCACTGTTATTTAAACATATTTATATAGTTATTTAAAGAGCTACAATGCTTGCTGCTTTGTGTAAAGCTTCTTAGGGATCTCATCTCCTTTCCACCTTCACCCATTTCTGAGCTTTATGGGGCTCAGAGTGAGGAGAAGTAACGTGCTTTGATGGTTTGATGATCACTCCTGCAAACAAGCTAACAGCAAGGACACATCCCTCAAATTAATAAAAACTGCTTGGTCTGAAAACTGTGTGTGTGTATGGGGGAGGGGGGTCAGGATGTTTTATATATATACCTTGATTCATTTTCAATCCAGGGGAAGTTGTTAAAATACATTTTAAGCAACGTCACCCCATAGATGCCTTCTTTTTAATACATATCAGTAAGTCAACAGTGGTTCTTCTGTGAGAGGTTTTAATGGTCGTAGCACTATAGTGCTTCTGGGAGACGTTATTTCATGCAGAATAATGGAGGCCAGAGTAAACCTTGCCCAAAAATCTCATCATTTCAGGTCAAACTTAGATCCATATTCCTTTTTCACTAGTACTGAAATATACAGTAACACTTTACTTAAAGCCATGTTTTTGGTCATTTATAAACACATTCATAATGCATTATCATGCATTCATCAATCATTATGAACATGGCTATAAATATTTATAAAAAGGCACAACATAATACGGTATATTATGCATTATGAATACCTTATGAAGCTCTCTTCTATAATGCACTATAGATGCCTCGGTAATGCAGTACAATGCATCCTTAATGCTTATACCAATCATTATAATGCATTTCAAAGGTATCTGTAGTGCATTGTACTGCAGATTAGAGCTGTAATGTGTTATGCCTTTTTATAATTCTTTATAGCCATGTTCATAATGCTTTATGAATGCATTATTTGTCATGAATGTCTTATGAAAATGAAACCATGGCCTTCAGTGAGGTGTTACCAAACATACTTCTTTAAACCCTTAGTTAACCTACTGTGGAATGTGCTGGAAGGATGGGGGCAGGAGTCAGGGGTGGATTTGGTCAGTCTGTCCAGCTATGATGCCCCTGATTAGGGTCGTGCTATACTATATACAAGCAGTTATGGCCACTGACACGTAACTGCTCTCGCTCTGTAACATACAGGTCTCACTTATACATAAAGCAGGGCTTTACCCCTTCAGGGCTTGGGATCTAATCCTCCCCATGAGTATCTCATTTTCCTAAGGCAATACAAAGACAGGAAACAGGAGGAGGCATGTCTCTGTAATTGTATATAGTGTGACAGTGTGCCCTGTGGTGGACTGGCACCCTGTCCAAGGTGTTTCTTGTCTCCTGTCCAGAGCTTCCCGGGAGACGTTCCAGAATCTGTACAATCGTAAATTGGTTAAGCAATTATGGAAAAATGGATGGCTACATTTCTATGTTCTTCAAAAATAATGAAAAACAACAGCACTACCATCTAGTATTATATTGGGAAATTGGGACAATTCCTCTGGAAGACACACTTCTGATTGGGTGAACACATACATGCATGAACCCCCGCAGCCTCATTCTCAGGGTGGGGAGGGAGTGTCACTTTCTGTTAGCGTTCAAGTCCTTCGTTCTCCACGGAACTGCACAGGGCTCATTCCTCTGGATTTGAACATGAGACAATCCACATTTAGACACCTTTTTGTGATGAAGCCTCAAGCCCCCCCCCAATCCTGAGCATGTAGGGCAGCCTTTGGAGAACATGGGACAGGGCGTGGGGGGGAGCTGCCAGGTTTCTCTCAGTCTTCCTTGGTTAGCTTCAAAACCACAGGACAAAGAGGATCACACAGAGAACCCACTACAGAACAGATGGAGCTGAACGAGGAGCTGATCCATCACTGATCCCAGACCAGTTTTTTACAATGCTTTTTAATTTTGCTGACTTACGAATAAAATTCTAGTGGTTGAAGGAGAGGACAAATTGCAAAAGGTTGTGTCCATCATTCAGTTCTCCATGGCATCCACCAGAGCGACACTACAAGCCCCTCCTCATCAATGAGACTCCAATGAAGATGGTGAGGAACTTAGTATCTGAGTGTTCACATCGCAGAGGACCTGCCATGGATTGAATACATTCAAGTTCAGTCCAAAAGGGCAAAGCAGCACCTGTACCATCTCAGACAGCTGAGGAAGTTTGGGGTCTCTCCAATGATCCTAAGGACAAGCTGAGGAAGTTTGGGGTCTCTCCAGTGATCCTAAAGACCAGCTGAGGAAGTTTGAGGTTTCTCCAATGATCCTAAGGACAAGCTGAAGAAGTTTGGGGTCTCTCCAATGCTCCTAAGGACAAGCTAAAGAAGTCTGAGGTCTCTCCAATGATCCTAAGGACAATCTACTTCAGCGCTGTGCAAAGCACCCACACACAGAATATTACAGCATGGTTCGGGCATCATGGTATGAGCAGTTGTGTTTAGGACTGCAAAGCCCTGCAGAGGGTGATTTGCATAGCAGAACGCTGCTGTAGGTCAGCCCTCCCATCTCTGAAGGACATTTACAACAAGAGATCATAGGTCATAAAGAAGTCGTCCCACCCCGGTAACAACCTGTTTCAGCTGCTCCACACAGGGAAAAGGTTCAGGAGTATCATGGCCAGGACAGAGAGACTCGGAAGGAGTTTCTGTCCTCAGGCCATAAGACTCCTTATTCAGGACGTGCCCCCCTTCTCTGATACCCTATACACTCACTGAAGGATGGATCACTCAACACCGTCATTGCTGCTACTGAAGGACGGATCACTCAACACCATCATTGCTGCTATTGTTTTTGAGACATTGTCTTTTTGCGTAATCGTGAATGACTTGCCCTTTCTGGTTAAAATTTGCTGTCGATTGTAAAATTGTAAATCTAGGAATACTACTCCTTTTTAAATTGTAACTACTGTATAACTTCATTCTTATTTTATTTTTCCTACAAAAAATGTTACTTTACTTACTTAACCTACCTACTTAACTTAAATTTTTGCACAGTCTGTAGAGGTCGGTTCAGGATGCATTTTATTGCATGTTGTACACGTATGACTATGCATGTGATGAATCTTGAATCTTGAATCTCTTCATTGCCACCCAGGTGCGCCTGGTCTTATACTTCTGCATGCTTTCCTCGTGGTCTATCTGGCTCCCCCTAGCTGCTACATACGTTTGACTCTGATCCTCACTGTAGCATCTCCAGTGAGCAGCGCAAGTCAGCTTCTACTTTACAGCAATTGATCACTTACAGAAGTAAACCTTAGACCTTAGACCTTCTAAAGAGTGTTTTGCCCACTGAAATTTGTTTGTTTCCTCACAAAGCACATATTCTATAGTCAACTACAGAAATATTGGAACCCCTGAAAAAAGTGAACAAAAGCGTTAATGTTTGGAGAAATTGTTAACTATTTGTTTAATTAAAGGGTGCCACTTTACAATAAGGCTGCCCATATAAAGGGTTTATGAATGGTTTATAATCTGGTTATTAATTGGGTTGTAACACTGTAAATTATTAATAGACAATTTTAAACAAGTAATACTTTTATTTATATATTAATGAGTTACTACCATTTACAAGTGGCAAAAGGGAGTTGTAAAGTGGTACCAGTAAAAGTTATTAGTGGAAATGTGTTGTTTTATCTTCAAAATAGCTTATTCTATCAAAAACTTATGTGGCAAAATGACTGGGACCTTTGAAGAGAACTATAAATAAAACCAAAGGGATTCGCATCTTTAGGGAAAAAAGATGTTTATTAATATTACTTTTAGTCTCGAGTAACTTTATTGTCGTCTATGACCATTTCCTCTTTCACTGCTGTATAAATATGAGGTAACACACAGGCAACATCCTTCAGCCATCACTCAACTCAAAAGGGGAAGGAAGAAGCTGCTGACATGCACACTGCAGATTGGGGATTGGCTACAAAAAAAAATGGTAGTCAGTTGAAATTACCAGTAAGTACACTCAGAGCCATAGTAGAGCAGTTTAAAAAGCATGGAACTGTTGAAAATTTGCCAGGAAGAGGACGCTTCTTTGCACACTGTGAGGAGGATACTAAGAGAGGCGAAGAGGAGCCCAAAGGTCACAGTCTCACAGCGGCAGTGTGGTGGTTCGCTGTTTAAAAATCAACAAAGAGACACAGTCAAACCACATCCAGGACCAGAACCATTTTGGACAAGTTCCACGAAAGCAGCCCTACTTGAGACAGAGACACACATTCCAGTGTCAGCTTTGCCTAGCAACACTACAGTTACAACTAACACTACAGTTACAACTAACACTACAGTTACAACT
>JAABNX020000021.1:9225482-9242978 GCA_015163995.2 Mormyrus lacerda
CATATTGTGGGCATCCCCACAATGTTACACTCACAGACACACTCTCACACTCACACACACACACACACACACACACAAGTGCATGTCACGTATACCTATCCTTATGGGGACCGCTCATTCACTTCTATGGGAAAAATGCTAACGCTAATTATGACAACCTTAACGCCCACCCAGCCCTAACCACAACCATAAGAAACCAAGCAAAATACAAGAATTTTTAGTTTTTTTCATTGCAGTCACTTTTCCTGGTCCCCATAAGGAAAAGAAACGGATATTTATCATGTTATGAGGACATCGTGTCCCCATAAGGACAGGTAAACCCGCTCACACACACACACAAAATCAACAGAGAAAACAAAAGTCAACCTTACAAACTGGATGATGTAATATAAATTCCTGAAATAGATACATTTTTACCTGAAGCATAAAACCTGAATTAGCTGAAACACCTTGTAGAAACTGTGTTCCTAGTATTTTATACAAGTTCAATTAGAACTGACAGCTTCCCGATTATTATCACTGTTAAGTGATTAATAATATTGTACATAAGTGCCTTTTGATAAGAAAATGAATTCACTTAGACCAGCAGGGTTTTTGAATACACTTCTCTGCTAAGGTTTATCTTATTGAGGGTTTAATAGTCATTTGCTAGGTCGCTTGCACTGTCAAGGCCATTAGAACAGCATGTCTTTGGATTGCGGCAAGAAAGCCACATGGACTTGGGGAGAATTCGCAACCTCAGCACTGTGTGAAACTCAAAACTCTCAGCCTGTTGCACCTATATCAAGACAAAGCTTTATTGTCACCCCTGCCATGTACGATACGAAATAACGTTCCTCCTGAACCCACAGTGTAACATTTACGACAGGACAGATATTTCAATTCTAAAGACAATTTACGTAGCACGAGAAAAAAAATTCTAATACAATGCCTTCCAGAGACGGCTTATTATCCTCTCAGATTTTCCGAAATCTGCAGGCTCTAGGACTCAGTAATGCAATGTGTGACTCATTAATCTGAAATCACAAGAGCTTTATAATATGTAGCAAATGAAGCAAAGATATTGCATAATTACCTCACTGTGGCACAATAGCAAAAGACTGTTACGTATTTGTGGTTCAAAATGAAAGAAAAACAAGATCCTGATGACAAACAGATAAATGATGCTACGTCGGCCGAACGAGCTCCTGTGAGGTGAATAAACGTAAAAGCACAGTTTTGGATCTCATACCACTCTCCTAGATTTCGGTATATATTCAAACAGTATCTCAGATTTCATATATGCGCCAAGAATTTAGTGACATACATACGCCTGTGAGCTAAGCCTGCACAATTATGCAATGCTAATATCACGTCTGTGGGGTTCGGATGCCATTGTTAAATGGGCTTCCCGCTGCATGTCATGCGTGGCTATTGGAAAACCTGACGCAATCAAGGATCAGGTCTCAGCAACCCCAAGTTTAGCTGAATTAAACATGATGTAATCAAAATATTACCATGGCAATGTTTTATAATATAGCTGGTATATGAATCTTTCCCATCAAAAGAATTCTGCGATGAGTGCCATCTAGGACCGAGGGAACCTGCAGGATTTTATCTCAGGGTTTACACCCGCAGCTTTGCCTCCCGTGGTTGAACTGCATTACATCGCGTGTCCAGAAGATGGGATGGAAGAACAGGTGCTATGATGAGGAGCAGATGAGGTTTCATTTCATGTTTAGCATTTCTTGGAAATATTTTGTTTGCTTAATGCCGGGTGTGCTGCTGGCCTTTCCACTCGGCACGGTTACCGTGACAGTCCCCTTTCAGTAACAATCATATTGTTAGTGGTGCACTGATGCGGACATTTTGACTGATACTGATATATTTTAGTTTCATATTGCCAATATCGGTGAAACTCGCCTAGCTTGGCGGCACAGATTAGCGGAATGACATTCCATCATGGATGTTTTTTATTCTGTGGAAAATGAAACATAAATCTGCGGCCCAGGCTTAAATAAAAACTAATAAACATGTCGCAGGCCGGTATTTGAGACCTCTTATACGTGGTTTGTGAGCCGATGAAATCCCGTGCTCTCCACTATGGAAAATGACTGATCATCAAAGACTTTGGGGGTCAAACGTGCTCGGTATGGGTCATCGAGAGTAAGAACGAGACTCAAGTAAAGTACAAATATAGAAAAAACGTGTTTAAGTACATTAACAAAGTATTTGGAGTTCAAGAATACTGAACTCCATATCACACAGGGCTACACTACTTCATGCTGAAGGGCAACTTTAAATCTTCCGTTTCTGACTGGAAACCCACCCCCAAACTCGTTAGAAGAATATGTATAAGGTAGCTAACAGCAGATATAAGGAGACAACAAAAAACATGTAGCATTAGCTTAATAATAATAAGTGTATTGTAAATGTCAAGGGTAAGCAGAGTGTGTACATCTCTAGGACCATTTTATAGACAGTGAATGACCTTGCATCATTATTCATCAGCTACCTACCATTCAAAAAAAAGTATTGTAGCTTTTTATACATTAGTTTGATTACATTTTGATTGACTGTTGTGTGGTTGCAGTTGTCATTGGGACCAAATGTGATTAGCCAGAGGTCGACTAGCCACCTGGTATCCCGGGCATTTTCTGGGTGGCTTCATGGGTATGAGGGTTGGCAAAATTTATCGTGGGAAACCCCAAAGTCTAGGGCAAAATTTTTATCCCAGTACAGCTCTGTGGTCAACTGTCCGTTTGGATCCCCAGTAAAAGAATAAATGACTTATGACTTATGACTTATGAACCCTCTTGATTCTGGCAGATATTTTCCTTGCGATAGCAACCTCCATCCAGTGTCTGCTCCCAGTTTCATCCAGCTTGACATGTCCTCAGCAACCCCTACTGAGATGACTGGAACACGAATCAGTTCACATCTCCTGGACTCAACTGGAAGGCTTTGCAAACAATCAGGCTGCAAGACCTAACTTGATGCAACACAGGTGTGATGCCTTTATGTGGAAAAATGCAGTGCCTGTACCTGCAAGTCACGTTTTGAGGCCTGTCAGCCATCTCAGGAGCCTCTAGCCAAGGGCAGCTCAGAACCTTTTATTGACGTAGATTTTGGTTTGGTTTTGCACTCATGTTCTCCCTGCTCCCTGACAGAATGTCATCCTGTGCCCCTCGCTAGGGTCCCCCTTATGAAGTGCCAGCCGGCCTGAATCTACCAGGGTCTCTATGCCCCTTCTGTGCCCCTGTATATACTATATTTTAGTTTCAGGAAGGTAAGGGGGTCACAGAAAGCAGGAGAATGCTTAATATTAACCTCAGGCTGTGTTTGCTTACTGAATAATTACAGAATAAGTGACCATCCTGGGTTGAGCATGGTTAGCTACTCAAAATTTTATAATTCATTTCTGGATTATTTGGATTCCTTCTTTTCTAAATCCAAGTCTTAGGAAACTTGCACATTTTGGATCACAGCTACAGCACAGTATTTCTACATTTTGGGGTTCTGCTTCAGTGCTCAGGTAACTACATCTGCAGAAACCCCTGGTAATGTTCTCAGCTTCATTTTGTTCTGGGGGGCGGGGCTTGGTGTACGGACCTCGATTTCGCCTGTGAGATTAAATTTAAGAATGTCGGCGCGGACACAAACTGTCTCTGTCATTGTAAAAAACGCCTTTTTCGGCCTGTGCAGTGCTTATTGTGGGCCTTGCTCCTTGTGACAGCTTGCGGTGCTCATTCCACTTTTACCATGTATTTTACCATGTACCATGTATATTGTTGAAATGACAATAAAGCAACCTTGAACCTTGAACCTTTTTACCATCATGTACAACTAATCAAAGGAACAAGGAGGACACCTCAAGCGTGCCCTAGTATGCTGAGTACGGTGTTTGCCAAGTAATTTGTGATATTACTGGCCCTGGTGCAGATGTGACAGATCGCTCGCAAAATGAAAGCACAAGGTCTGACATTATCCGTACTAGTGGGTTTCATTTCAATTCAAGTATTTTGTAAGTTAGTGTATTTAATATGCAAGGAACTAAATTTGGATCACTCATTGGTTAGTTATAATTATATTCAGTTGTAAGACTATTCAGCTATATATATTGTGATATCTAATTATGCTATTAATTGGTCTGCTGTTTGTCGGAGTAACAAGTGATTTGCGTCTGCAGCTGTTTTTCTTGGATCAGTTCAGACGTGCTTGTTTTCGCTTGTCTCCCGTCATTCATTTTGCATTTTGTAGCTATTAGCTGGGAGGGAGCAAGAACATGGACAGCGGAGGGTACAAGAGAACACTGTATTATGGGAAATTTCAAGGCGCCAAGTCAGCTATGTTCATGTGCTTAGGCCGCAGGAGGAATCCAGCTTGTGCGGGGAGGCCTGGGGACATTACCCTGTGAAAAGGAAAATAGTGCTTAAACTCTGTAAGATTTAGATTTTATGATAAGCATCTGTATGATGCATTAGAGAGGACAACCTGTGAGCAAATTTTGGTTTGGAACCTTGGTATGGTATGATGCAATAAATTTTTTTCAGAGTTTTTATTGGATGAGCAGATGATTCTGTTGGGTTAGGCCATGCCAACCCCAGCCCACCTGTAGCCACGCCCCTGACCACCCACCATGCTGGATGTCAGTACTGTAGTTTATTATCCTGCATTACTTCTCACACTCCTCTGGGTGTTATATGTCTCAAAGTTGCCCTTATTATGCGACTGTGTATGTGCCCTGAGATGGACTGGCGTCGTAGCTGGGGCGTGCCCTACCTGGGGCCCTGTGCTGCCTGTCACCCTGTATTACACAAGCAATTATGAACATTTTATAGATACGCCTTAAGCACTGATGCGACCTAGACAATAGTCCCCACACTATATGTAAATATTCTCCTCACTGTTTCAGAAAAGCAGCAAACAGCTCAAAATGAACTGGACTTTGCCGAAAGGAATTTCATGATTATAATTAGACAGTTTGTCAGAATAGGAAATGGCCAAAGTTTCCAGTTTATTGTTTGGCAGTGAAGGATGTGACAGTAAGCAGAGCGGTTGTCTTCATCTTCGCTGAGCCTCAGCCAGCTGTGCAGCTCAGGCGACCTCAGATAACCTGCCCACTCACAGTCAGAATTCCTCCAGGATCTCTTTGAGCTGCCAGCCAACTCCAGATGAAATCAGTTTATTCCAGGCTGCTTTCGCAACGGCAATTCTCACTTAAAAAACTCATCTGATTTTTCTCTACATGCACATCTTGTGTGGTATCATTCAGGCATGTTAGAGAAAGGGAGCGTTCTTTGCATTGTAACATCACCTTCGCCCTAAATTAGGATAAAACAGCTTATTTTAAATATTGTGTGCTGTAAATCACCAAGAAAAGCAGCGTGCAAAATAGTCATCCTGGCTTTTCCACCTCCTTGCATTTTTCTGTGTTCCATTATAACATTTCACCAGAGTTTATTACAAAAACATAAACCTCTGATTCAGAATAAAGCAGCAGTTTTGATGCATGAAAAGTGACATCTGGTAAATATGCACTGGAACTACCTCTGCAGCGATAGAACTCCTCTGATCCCGGCCATGTGACTGTGTTTATATAGGAGATGTGTGTCTACATCCTAAATACACTTTAATGGCTCCATTTTGGCCCTGTCCTCTTTTCTAGCTTTGTGGGCTGTGAGAGTGTATATCATTCTCTTTGAAGGCCAGTTTATGAAAAATAAAAAATGCGAAAGTAAACTATAAAGGCGTAGGTTTATAGACACAGAGAACACTTGAATCTGGATTTATGACTTACTCTGTCTCTCCTCTCTTTCCAAAGAAAGCAGAACTGTAGAGGTAGGAATTATGAGGGGGGGGGGGGGCAGTCAGATAAATGGATGCTGATGAGATTCAGAATGGCCGCTCCACAACTTAGAGCGGCACAGCTCCCGGGGAGGGGCGTCCCAGCTGTGGGACTGGGGCAGCAATTTGTTAGGAAGACACTTGAAATGAGGACCGCTTGCTGCGGCCGATTCCAGCGCGGGGGGGCGGGGGGGCGGGGGGTGCAGGGTCAGCGCCCTGAGCCGATTCGCTGAAGCGCACAAAAAACATTCTGTGGACGTCAAGTAAGCAGATGCTGACGTCTCAGTTGTGCCAGATGTAGTCCTGTTCAGCTGTGCAGCAAATGTTGCTGAAATGCACGGGGGAAAAAAGCTTGTGTTCAGCCGTCGGGTGTCCAGGTCTGGCCCAGCACCATGCAGGCATATTAATCTGAGCAGTTAGCAAGGCCTCCTTCAGGTCCTCCTCAGCACCCATATACCGGCTGTGTTACTAGATTCTGCCAAGGCTGTCTGCTGACCAATCAGGACAGACTACAGTTTGAGTCCTACTGATAGTGAACAGAAGCCTCAGGCTCTGACAAACACTTCCAATAGTGTGTTTATCCAAGACAAGTGTGCGCATTTCCAAAAAATGAAAAAAACACAATTGAATAAAAATAATTTCAATAAAATAGAACAGGAACGAAAGTCCTCATACAATGAGCAAAACTGTATTTTCATTTATATCTGAGGAATTATTACCAGAAGAACTAACAATTAAACAATATTACTAGTTTTATATTTTTGATTTTGAACATTTTTCATTGTTCAGTATCTGTACTTTACTCTGTTATAATATTTTCAGAATTTGTATTAAAAATATATTTTGTGAATCCCGTGTATTATCTCTGTTTCCTTTCCCCGTGTGGTGACATGTAACTGCAGTTTGAGATTATAGCAAACTTATAATGGAAAAAATCACAGAAACATACTCAGCAAGGAAAAGATACTAGAGTTTGTGGGTGTGATAGATTGGCTAGCACTGTATTCTGATTGGACAGGAGGTCGGGCTGCTCAGCTGCCTGTAGAGTTACTGCCGGTTTGGGAACAAATTGCTCAGCGACTGGACCTTCATCTGACTTCAGACCTGTAGAGCTCTTAAAGTTGGTTTGTTTGTGGATAGTCACATTTTCATGGCTGAGTGACTGCTGATCAGGGAACAGATTACACTGAGATAGCACATTTATCCAGTACCATGTCCGTAGCCTATTTCAGACCTGCAGAGCTCTTTGGCTTGTGTTGTTTGTCAATGGTCACTTTTTCATGGATGAGTGACTGCTGATCAGGGAACAGATTACTGAGTAATGGCTCCTCACCTCATGTGACGCACAGGCAGCCAAGTTTTCCAGCTGAGGCTGATCCAGCAATGGATGGATGGATCTGTGACCGGCCTCAGGGGAAATGTCTGTGTGATGCGTCCCCATTCTGTCAGGGAACTGTCTAGAAACAGAATTATCTCTGAGTGCCCAGAGCATTTGTAATAGTCCCTTGGGACGTCATCTCTCTCCCACCCCCCCACCCCCCCTAGCCCCCCGACCCCAAAAAAAATCACTGCAGTCTCAAAGTTGTTGTTCCTATTGAAATTTATAAAACACTTTCTTATAGAGGTGTGACTTCCTTTGATGGGATGAGATTACAGTGATGTTACACATGCCATCCTTTCGCATAAATATTATTACAGCAACCAAATGACAGAGACAGCTCTGAGACTCTTGAAATCTTGGTCTACATCGTGGCTTCCAAGCTGTCCTTAAGCTGCAGGCTACCTTCCAGCTGAGAGATGAAGGTGAATGAGTCCCGTTAGGGACACAGTTAATTTAATTTAGAGATGAGATTATATCATTTTGCCAGAACTAGCATTGTAGACTGTGTTGATATGAACAAGGGGCCATGGAAAATGGGGGCCTCTTTAAAAGAAGGTCATGTGATTGGTCAGCTGAGACAGTTTGAAAGTCAAACATGGGCCCAGCCTGCAGAAGGTTACCACAGTGCTGTTGAATTCTTGAATCTGATTGGTCAGAAGGGTGTTAATAAAAATAACAAAAGAACACAATTTAATATTTACGCAAACTGTAAAAGTAAAGACATTGCTACAGCTCACTTAGACATACACATTGCTTCAGACTGAGGGCAGTGATTTAATACCAAAGTGATTTAAAATGTAATACAGCTGTAGATTCGTCATACTTTATAGTCCTGTATTACCTGTGTAAATGGGATGGCACGCAAGTCTGGTTTTAATAACTGGTAAACAGTAAAAAGGTAAAAGTAAAAAATAGGTTTTACCCATATTGCAGCTGAATACTGAGAGTTACATAATACTAAATTATTAAAATAATATCTATGCCTCTGCAAAGGTTTAAAAATCTATAATGCACAATTTGTACAGCATTAAATTTGGCTTCCACATTTGGCTTCCACATTTCTAGCAAAATACCAGCCTTTGCGATTAGCAAGGGGTCATTTCAAACTAAAAACTAATTTATGGGCTTAGCGTGGAATGATTATTTAATTAATGATGGTGTCTCGGGTCATATAGGCAAAATCTTTAATTGCTGCCAAAAGCAAGTTTTACTTTTGGTTCATAAATGTGACGATGATGTGGCCGTAGTTTTAATAGCTTACTGCTATAACATGGTCGTGTGTTTAGACACGGATGATGTACAGTGTGCCGTAAATTAGACGAGCACTTCTGCTGAGGTGTCACCATCGCCTGGCTGGGAGAGCGGCAGAGATACAGTGACATTAAAGCTTGTTAATGCTGTCTGCCTGCCTTTTCGCAGCACCGTCACGCCCGGGGAAAACTCACCTGGCCTATAGTGTTCCTCTGACCACTTTCAGCGTCAAGGAGATGGAGAAGAGGAGATGGATAAAAGGATGATAAAGGATGACTGGGGGGGGAGTGGTTGGAGGGTCGGGTGGAGGTGGTGATGGAGAGCAGGGAACAGGGGAGATTACATCAGAACCACTATCATCTATACACCATTTTCCCTTAAATATGTCACACTCCTAAAAATGGCGATAATTAACATTTCCTGATGCTGTAAACCAAACAGACAACAATCCTGCTTATGTTTGTGTCATTTAGGAGGACTGCCAGTTGCCATTTGGGAAACGTCAGGCAAAGTTTTGCTCCATTTCATAAATGTAGGTTATTTGCTGGTAAATCCCTGCTCTATAGACTCTCCACTAAAGATTTGGGCCTTTATTGCAGTGTTGCCTCCTCACCACCGGCACAGGTTCTGAGCCCATCAGCAGGCCTTTCTGCCAGCTCCCCCCCCCCAGTCTCTTACACTCTGCTGTTTTTCCAGGACATCTGTCACATTACGCTTAGTTTCGCTGACCCCTGTAAGTGTCTTCAGCTGTTGTCAAATGTGATACCTGCGTTTGAGACACACTGGGGAGGGCAGACAGGAGAAGGAGAGTGAAGGACAAAGCTCTTCTGTCACATGCAGCCTCTGCACATCCCCCCCAGGAGACAATGCGCTTGCTTGCCAGGGCAGCCATCCGGTCACGCCATGCAGCGGGCCGTGAGATTAGCCTGGTCTGCTAAGGCCCTGATGCACCCATTGGTCTGTTGGCACTCTAACATCAAATCATTGCCACAGTGTGCCAGATGGGGGCACTGTAGAGCTCTCCCTTCAGGCACTCAGACGTGCTCCCTGTTCCGCAATGGGCCCCGCCCCCATACCAGAGACCTCATTTTCTGCCATAACGAGACAAATTGTTGTCTTCCTGCTAGACTGGGCCGTGGAGTTATGTCAATACTGGCTGGGGCAGCTGGGCCTGAAATTGCTTTGCTTAGACATGTCAGATCTTAGGTAGGATTTGAAAATGGTTTCATCCTGAGGCAGTGAACGAGCAGATGCCGTCGAAGGAAACAGCCTGTTTCTAACGCCAGTGGGAAAATCATATTATTTCTCTGCCTGCCAATAAACAAATGGTGCTTCTGAACTTTATTTGGACTTGACAAATTCCCATTTGCGTTGTACTTATTTTTATTAAGACATATTCATCCTCTTTTATATCTTTAAAGAAAGATGAAAGTGAACAAAACAGTATAAACTTCTTAATGCTTTGGTTTCATAAGACCAGCCCCCCTGTAGAATTTGCATGTTCTCCCAGGGATGTGTGTATTCGGGTGTCATCCTGCAAGTCCAAAAATATGCAGTTAGCTTGGCAATGCTGACTTGCCCATAGTGACACTGAACGTCCTGTGTGACACTGAGCGTACTGTGTGACACTGAACGTCATGTGTGACACTGAGCATCCTGTGTGACACTGAATGTCCTGTGTGACACTGAATGTCCTGTGTGACACTGAGTGTCCTGTGTGACACTGCCATCCTGTGTGACACTGAGTGTCCTGTGTGACACTGCCGTCCTGTGTGACACTGAGCGTCCTGTGTGACACTGCCATCCTGTGTGACACTGAGTGTCCTGTGTGACACTGAGCGTACTGTGTGACACTGAACGTCCTGTGTGACACTGCCATCCTGTGTGACACTGAGCATCCTGTGTGACACTGAGCGTCCTGTGTGACACTGAGCGTCCTGTGTGACACTGCCGTCCTGTGTGACACTGAGCGTCCTGTGTGACACTGAGGGTCCTGTTCAGTGTTCCCATCCTTGTGGCCGGTTTCCTAGAAAGTGTTGTAGGCCCATCCTGACACTGCACTGGATATGCAGATGAAAGCTAGACAGATACAGAGTTTCGCAACAGAAAGATGAACTGCTTCCTGGCCACAGGGTGATATTGTATTTCCTCCAGTAACCATCGGAATGACGTTGACACCTCTCCTTCTGTGGATCATCTGAGATCCGACTGGTGTCATTCGGTAAGTGTGATACTTTGCTCCGCGATTTTGCCCGGGCAGGATGCAGGATAGCAATGGCTGTGTCTCTGGCTGAAATTGGTTCTCTGGAAAACCTTATGCCAGAAACACTCTAGTTGGTTTCACTTGAATTCCAAAATTTAGAATGCAAGAATTCTGTCTGCGGCTGGTAATTGTGTATGACTGAAAAGGAATCCATTGTCTATCAGATTCACATTCACAAGTCCAATAATTATTCCCATCTCGTCTCTTGGAAAGAAAGACTGCCTTTGGAACAAATTTACATTAAGTTCCATCAGACACTAGACTCCTAAAAGATAAACTACTCATAATAATCTGCATCTGGTTTTAATATGCAACTCTAAACAAGCTCCATATTGCTGCATTTTACTTTGACAGGGCGAAATTCACCTTGATGTATGACACCAGAGCCAGCGAGCTTAAAACGTATGGGACTCCATTGCGCCTTGGTTTTCTGCTTTTTGCATGTAATGCAAGTTGTGTGTGTTATGAAAAAAGAACAGAGACAGAAATTCAGGCAGACAGAGAGGGAGACAGAGCGAAAACCTCCAGAATATGTGAGCAGATCCCAGGCAGGTATTCAGCCTGGGGATGTTTTGCAGAGTTTTGATGAGGTTGCTATTGTATAAAGGGCTTCTCTCACGTTCACGTTCCGCGTTTGATGGGGGAGCTGGTTCTCCCTTCCATACCTTCGCACCAGGCGGTACCACCCTGGCGTAGTATTTGGGACTTTGTGTGGGAGCCAGAATTAGCTTGTGTGATGTGTTTTCACTGTTCTGCCCCAAACGCCCAGTTTTAAAGGAGGTTCAACAAAAATAAAATGAATGTTAATATTGTTTTCTACATGCTTATTTTGACACCAAGGAATACAAAAGGAGTGCAGGAAAAAAACAAAATAAGAATACCTGGTGGCATACTTCTTTTTTTTCCACACAATTCTTAGGTAAATATGTACTAATTACTAATGTAATTAGGCGACTCCTTCAAAGCGTTCTCCTGCTACACACATCCCAGATGGAGCAGTCCACAGCTCCCCTTATCACCAGTCCTTGGAATATAAAGATGGATATTTCTTTTTTACACTGATCGCTGGTCCGGACTTTCCTTCGCCCACCAAAGTGTGACGTCCAGGCCAAAGCGTTCGCGGTGCGGACCGCGATACACCATCAGTCACATCCAGCTCCAGGTAGAACTGTTAAAGATATTTGAGAAGAGAGATGGGACAGCTTATCCTTTCTACTTGCTGTACGTTAATCTTTTATTTTTGCTCGGTTAAACTGACATTTCCTGTTTATACCAGAGCAGAAATATTTGAGGGGTCAAATAATCCAGATGGATAAATCTGGTTAGAAAGAGCTAGTCACAGCACTCTGTGAGGTAGTCTCCCAGTCCAAGCCCTTAAACCACAAAATTATAGTATCTACACTTGTGGCTAGGGTAATGTCAGTGGGGCTGCTTAAATGAGGGCCTTGACTGTATGTATGCTGTGTGCAGCCACTAAGCCAGCCCAGTCTGCAACCACCAGAGGGCGCTGCAGTCTCTAAGGGATGCTCCAAGGCCACTCAACTGAGTTGCAAGGTCTGACATACAGTGTTTCTCTCTAAGAGCAGAGTCTTATCTTAATTCAGGACCGCTCCTGAAAAGTCCTTTATTTAGCTGCTTAAATTTAGCTGTGGTTTCCTCACCAATGACCTTAGTCTTTTAAGTTTTTTTAATGTTAGTCTCACTTTTTAAGATCAACATATTGGTATAGGTACATCCATTGTTTCCAGAGGTCGAGAGCCAGCGTGTACCTATTAACAATTTTATTTGCCTAACTGAACACTGATCAATATCAGACGTGATTCTGGTGATTGGACTGGGAGTCACAGCCAGGCTATAAAAACATTCTAGCGCCCCCCAGAGACCTTGCTGGGAAATGCCACAGTTGTGCCTGATGTCCTGATAGTTTCCTTGGAGAGAAACTGCCACTAGCTCAAATAAAAGCCAACTGTTTCCTGTGTATATTTCCATTTTTAAATCTCTCGGTGCTACAGACATTTAATCTGCGGTTGTGTGTAATTTTAGGTTCACTTTGTGCACATATGCGTAGGGTATAATGTAAAGCATCATGCAGGCTGCATTGCATGTGTTGCATGTCCTAGCTGAAGTGCATTGCTGCTACAGACAATGCATCGGGCACCGGTGTTGTTACTGGGCACTGCTTGCAGGCTGTGTCTTTTCCCAGGGAGGTCTCCTTTAAGGCTGAGCGACATGCAGTCTGAACACTCACATCCACTTGCCATTAAATTATAGTCCGTTTATGACATCACTGGCAAGGCGCCCCAGTTTACTTAACCCTGGGCCGGGGTGATTCCAAACGTGAAGAATCAGCCTTGGGTGAGAAGGGATCGTATCACAGAGGGCAAGGCCAAGCCGCACTGGAGATCTTCCTAAACATGTCAGTGCGTCTCTGTCAGTGTGTCTCAGTCAGTGCGTCTCACTCAGTGCGTCTCTGTCAGTGCGTCTCTGTCAGCGTGTCTGTCAGTGCGTCTCTGTCAGTGTGTCTCTGTCAGTGTGTCTGTCAGTGCGTCTCTGTCAGTGTGTCTCTGTCAGTGTATCTCAGTAGCGACAAAATCAAGCTGCTACCTTTCATCATATCTAAGCTGATAGTTTATGTTTGTTACATTTAATGCTTGAAGGACTAGATTTTGCACAGTTCATAGGTATAACAGTGGAAATGCCACTTATATGCAGAAAGGAGCATTCTCTGTGAAAGGCCCACATATAATTCTTCCATTTTTTTAATTCATTTGTTCTATTATGGCGTCATACCATGCTATATCAAGGTATACCACAAGGGTTTGCGTTTCCTTAACGATCATATATGTGACGGAGAATAACGGACCACGAAGACCCAGCTGTAATTGCCAATAGCAGGGATGGCCATTAACGCTGCCATTCCGATGGCTCACAAAGCGGGGCACCGCCCTGCTGGTCGGGATGCCTCAGCACCTCTGTATTCATTTTTCACAACAGTATCTAGAAAAAGTCTTTGTTGAGCTAGGGGTTTCCATCTTGTGGCAAGAAAATAATACAGTTATTACGTTTAGTCATTTATTTCAGTTTCAACTGAGAGTCCCTAGAGGGAAGCTGAGCTATTAATATTCCATACCTTTATAACTAGGTATATAATTTGCAAATTAAAATCCCAACGTTTTTCTGACGGCAGTAAGTGACCAGCCAGGCTACTTGAAATCTAGCCACTACTTCTAAATTTAGATGTTTGTGCATTTTTTTGTAGAAAATCTATTACTCTTTTTATCTGATAGAAACTAGATATTGTGTTGTGGGATTAGTTGGTGCTACAGAAATTTTACAGCTATTTTATCTAGGCTATCTGTGTGACTGGGGCTTGTTTTTTACACCGTCAACAGCCTGGACACTCTACCAAATTCAGTCTAATTGCATTAGAGATAGATGCAGCCTCATTCATTGTTGATAGTGCTGAATGGCATATTTATAAGCTATCCACTCAAGACTTGATGCTCTGTCTTATAAAACTCTAATAACGCACCCAAGCTCCACACAGCAATCTCTGGTTGTTGAAATAAACATTTATGTGTGGCTTTTCAATGCAAAAAGTGCTTTCAAAGCTATAAAGATCTTATGTAAGGCCATTTCTGCGAAGTTGTAAGGGCGAAGCACTGAGTATGTCCGACGTCAATACAGCACTTGCCCCATGCTTCTCTTAAGAAGGTCTTGCAAAGGGCTCAAGTGTGAAGTACTGGTAATGCTGGTAATGTGTGTTGACCTTGCAGGAGAAGGTTAAATTAAACATGTATAATTCATGGCTATTACCTTTGACAAGAAAGGAAATAGCATTCATGACTCGAAAGGTCACACACTCTCATCTCAGTTGAATAATCATAAAAATCATTATTATTATTATTATTATTTTCAAGCACTGCAGCACCTGCAGCTCAAAGCTGATTTACGCGACAGTCCACTGAAAAACATACGGCCCGGTAGAGTATTGTAATGCTGTCGTTGTAATGCTGCAATTTTCTATTATTTATAGTTCTGGTGACATTCAGCTCCACAGCAATTATTTTCCAGAACATTCTCCATGTAATTACTTAAGTGACACTGCAGCAATAACATCTGGGTTCACAAATGTATGGCATGGGCCAGATCTGGCCAGTGCTTTGCATATTGAGAACCTTGTGTCAGACTGTCTGATCCTTTGTTATAAGTGTACTGTGCTGACCTACGTGTCTTTGGAAGGAACATTAGGGAGTGAATAGCCTGTTTTATATATCAGACTGAATTTCTGGCAATTTTACCCCCAACACCCCCAAATGTTGAGTAAGCAACATATTAAAACATGATATCCTTTTAGACTCAATACTTAACATTCCAGAGCTTTTAAAGCTGGAGTGTGTCACTGTAGTATTTGTTCATAAAATGCAGATATTCTGTTCTACAAAACATGAGTAAAGGTGACATGTGGGGGCACATGCACCGAAACCACCCCCCCTCCATGGGAGACTTCATCAGCTCTGATATGTGTTGCTCGTAATTATCATGGTGATTTATCTTTCCTTTACTAACCCACTTGCATATCTAAAATATATCAATTGTGCTATTGCACTGACCAGGATGCTGGATTCCAGAAGCACTGGGCTTGAACTGGGAGCTTCCAGAGATTTTTCCGTGGGGACATTAGGCATCAGTCACCGTGCATCTCGACTGGATCCAAGTGCATTTTCTGAACGAGCCATTAGCTGCGCGGAAGGGACTCGCTGACTGAAGGTAAAAACAGCAGCGGGGCTGTCTAGCGCCATGTGACCGTGGGCGGCCAACTTTAAGATTAGTCAGAAATTTTGGGATCCCTGGTAAATTCAGCCTGGCCATATGTCAGTCTCAGGGGGCTGGAGATAGCTGACAACACTCTGGGAACCAAAGAACCTGTTGCAGAAATTGCTGGAGGGAAACATTTAGTGTAACATAGTCCCTTTTCTGCGCCTTTCATTTTTTTTTTGTTGCAGTGCGACAGTATAATTTGACACCTGTAACTTTACAATGTGCTATGTTTAGCGGCATAGTACAGGAATATTCAGGAGGGAAAGAAATATCCTGAAATAAATATGTGCAAATTAATCCTTTTAAAAGCCGTTTGTATTATGTTCCTCTTTAATGTGGGAGGAGTATTTGAAGGAAAAGAACAGGAACTTTCTCACCAAACGAGAAAAAGGGAGTAATGAGCCTCCCAAGCTGGACAATGCTCACTTTATAAACAATGACATTTGCGATTAAGCTGTCAGGCCTGGGTCCTTCTGCGCTCAGAGTGAAGGGCGGAGCGGAGCTCAGGGGTGAGGGGGGCAGGGCGGGGGGAAGGGGATCTCCATATGCTGTGGGTGTCCACCTGAGATACAAGGTAAGAGAATCCCTGGATGCCCCCCCTCGCCCATTAACCAAGCCTTCATTAAGTAATTGAGGATGATTATGGGATATTTGTTTTCTGGGGGTCACTTCCACAGATTCCAAATGCCAGTCCCGATCCTTTCTTTATATAGAAACATTCCCAAAGAAGGAAAAAATGCTCAGGAATGCATTACCTTATTGTAAGGAATTCTTCTACGCTGCATGCGCACATGTAGACACATGGATGCATGTTTGAATGCATTTGTGTTTCCAGAATTCTGTTTTAGAACAGGAACTTTCTCACACAACCGAGAAGAAAAAAGTAATGTAATGCAACGATCACTTTACAAACAATGACATTTGCGATTAAGCCGTCAGGCTTGGGTCATTCTCCACTCATAGTGAAGGGCTGAGCCCTGCACAGGGATATTTTCTAATTACAAATGCATATGTTCCTTAGATGGAGGGAATTGAGTGGCTGTGCTTCTAGCCGACTGGAAATGTAAGTATAATCCGCCTGGTCCCTCAGTGGGGAGGCGAGTGTGGGGGCTGGGCTCTGAGTAATTTGTTGGCTCTAACAGAAGCTCAGGAGTGGTCCGCTTCTTTGCGGACAGCTCAGGGCTAATCGTGTTCTTGTCACAAGGGATATCTCACACATAAATGTGTCAGGATCAGTGCCCGCCTGGCTCTGAGCCATGTGTCTTGTCGCTGTCTGGCCAGCAGGTGTCACTGGCCATCCTGTTCCCTCCTTTTTTTGTAGCCCCTTAGTCCCTAGTGTGCTTACCTGCTTCCTGGGTCGCCTTGTGGCTTTATTGGTTAAGTGGTTGGCCACCGTTCAGTTGGCTCTCTTTTGAGGTTCAAGGCTAATTGTTTTTTTGTATAATATTTGTTATTTTATGTTCTCTTGGTTTATTTGCGTATGTATTTCAGCTTCAGTCCCTGTATTATGGTCTGTTTTCCTTGTTTTATTGAACCTACCATACCTGTTAATTGACCTCTGCTGCTCCTCATTGCCCCTAGTTCTGTATGGCCACAAATGCCACTTGTTAGTTGTTGTCATCAGTATATTTAAGTGCCTGCCTTTATTCATCTCTTCAGTCAGTCATTGTAGTTGCTATTTTGTGTGTGTAGCTGTGGTGTCTCCCAGTTCAGCTCCCAGTTTTACTCTATGCCCTAGTAGTGTTACTTTGTGCTACTTGTAGTTCTTGTTTTCTCCCTTTGGTTCCTGACCATCCGTGGTCCCTTTATTTGGTGGTTTCCCCTTTTCTCACTTTGGTTCCTGACCATCCGTGGTCCCTTTATTTGGTGGTTTCCCTTTTTCTCCCTTTGGTTCCTGACCATCCGTGGTCCCTTTATTTGGTGGTTTCCCCTTTTCTCACTTTGGTTCCTGACC
>JAABNX020000021.1:9248762-9265472 GCA_015163995.2 Mormyrus lacerda
GGTGAAGGAGAGGGAGAGGGGAAGACGAGACAAGCAGGGAACGGGAAAGGGGAGCAGAAAGGTGAAGGAGAGGGAGAAGGGAAGACGAGGCAAGCAGGGAACGGGAAAGGGGAGCAGAAAGGTGAAGGAGAGGGGAAGACGAGACAAGCAGGGAACGGGAAAGGGGAGCAGAAAGGTGAAGGAGAGGGGAAGACGAGGCAAGCAGGGAACGGGAAAGGGGAGCACGGGAAACAAAGGGATCCTTTTTTGCAGTTTTTAAATATTTTTTCACAAGACACTTATGGCAAGTCCCACTTATCTATCAGTTCTATTAACTAATGTACTTGTATACTGATGTCATGTTCATTCATCATTAATGAATCCTAATGGATTTTTTTTTCAGACAGTTACAGTTTATTACTATACCTATTAATTCTATAAACCTAAAAAATCTATAAAACTACTGAAGGAACAAGTAATGAATAACACAAGTGAAATACTGATGTTATGTTTGTTCATCATTAGTGAATCATCAATTTTTTATAATTTAGAGACTTTACTGCACCTTAGCTTTATGTCTATGAGGGGACCCCAATGAAAAGGGGGAGGGGGAGCCAAAGGGCTGAGGTCGGGAGGTGTGAGGCTACGTCAGGCGCCTCCACGCAACGCGAGACGTTCAGCGTCACTTCATAGTGATACATGCACACTGCACAGTGGCTTGCAGCGTAATTTTGTTCTCTGTCTTTACACAAAGTTCTCCTTCAGGGCGAGTGATCATGCCCAGGTCCAGTGGGTTGTTTACCGGCTAAAATCTGGCGGTGACCCCAAGGCCGCAGGCCCACAGGGCTTCGAGTGCTGCAGGAGCCAGTCTGGATTCTGTACGGATGCATTTAGGAACTTACCATGTAGCTAGCTGCCATTATGTTGTGCTGCGGGGGGGCAGCCCTGGTATAGGAACCCCCCCTCCCAGAGCAGTCAGAAGGAGCAAACAAGGCTTGGGAACGGCCTCTCAGGCACTCCAGAAGGACCTATGTTTCCTCCTCATACCAGGGAGCCGTGACCAAGGCCAGTGACTCAAAGAAATTGCCAGCTTTAGTTGTCTGAGAAGAGGTCAGGCTGCACAGAATCATCAGCTTCAGTTGTCTGAGAAGAGGTCAAATAGCTGAGAATCACCAGCTTCAGCTGTCTGGGAAGAGGTCAGGCGGCACATGAATCACCAGCTTCAGCTGTCTGAGAAGAGGTCAGGCTGCACAGAATCACCAGCTTCAGCTGAAATATGAAAGGCATGTAGAAGGACAGGACAGACACAGTACACACAGACACACATATCAGTCACACATGTTTAAATGTAGAAATGCACCTCACTTCCCTGCCGCTCCTCTATTGCTACACTGTTTTGATAACTTGTTTCATTCCTAGATTTAATGTAGGTTGATTTAAATGGTCTAGATTGAGTCCCCCTTTGAAAAATTCCCATTTTATGCAGAAAAATGTCTTAGTTTTGAGCTGCTCTTCCGTTCAAGCATCTGGCAGAGAGAGATACTAGTGTGGGTAGTTACATCATGGTGATCAATGTGATTTACAGCATTGACTTTTTATCTCTTGGCACGCAACTTGTGTTCCCCATGAAATTGGGAGCTGTGCCAGTTTCAGGCACCATAAACCCTTTGCGTATTGAGCCCCTCCTAATGCAGAAACACCCAAGCAGCATTCATACCTCCATGACTTACGTGTTGCACTTTCGCTGAATAAGTGTCTTTAACAAGGCCAGAGAAACATGTGAGTAGCAAAACATAGTGTATTGTGCCTTAAACTCCTAAAGCTTGATTTGAAGACAGCAGGAAATTACTCCATTGGTTCAGGGGACCCGTATCCATGGAAACTGCCTCCCGCACATCACAGGGAGCTTAAATTAGAAGATTTCTCAATCATAACTGCAACAGCTCTTACCACAGTTTGCAGTGACCCGTCTCGTCGTCTGCACCACAAGATTAAGGATTAATTGACTTTATCAGATAGCCAGGAGTTATCTGGCAGTCAAAATACCATGTACCATACTTATAGCCCTGACCTATTTGAGTATTGGGTGTGATTTCCTTTCAATTCATCCACAAATCTAATTACCACTAAAGTTTATTACAAATATGACTTAAACACAAAAAGTCACCCATTAAAACCGAATTTCTACATGTCTCCTCCAATTTGAACTGTGATTTTAAGTGTAGCTGCAATAAGAAGGAATTAATTTTGCTTCCGTTCAGGAGATAATTAAAAGCCTGAAAGGGTTTGTTGCCATGACACCGGTCCCCATGGACACCAAAGGAGATTGTGCGCATTGAACTGAGCTGAGGACTGACTTGCCTTTAGCACTGATACAACTTTATACCTGACACTGTGCAGCAGGTAAGATACAGTATCACAGTCCACTCCAGCGACGAAAAATGTATTAAAATGGCGTCATGGGGGAAATGGAACTGGCATCAGTTTCAGTGACAGTATATTTTGAGTATTACCCTCTTTTGTGTTTTACAAACTATTCCACTTCCCATGACTATTATAGTGCAAGCGTCAATAGTTCAGCAGTGGCTGGGTGGTTAGCGGCGTGGCGGGGGCGGTGGGTTTGATCACCCCCCCCCCCCCCCACTAGGTGTATTTGCAGTTTGCATGTTCTCCCCATGATTGTGTGGGTTCCCCCCCGCAGTCCAGCAACATGCGGTTTAAGTGAAACAGAGTCTCGAAAATGCTGGCAGCGTTGTGATGGACTGGCATTCCTGCCCTGTGTGTCGTGGGATTGGCTCTGAACGCACCACCATCCCAACAAGGATATATGGTTATGCAGAATGGATAGATGGATGTTAGTATACTAGAATAAAAATGCATTACTTAAAGGTCACATGACAGCTACGTTTGAGTCGTATTAAAACACTTCAGCTCCAGTGGCCACATTAGACAGAGAAGCACGTTTCCTGGCCTTTGCCGTCGTTTTGCCGTCGTTTTGCTGTTGTTTTGCCATTGTTTTGGCGTTGTTTTGCCATCGTTTTGCCGTCGTGCCCTGATGCAAGCCGCTGGCTCGCTCACCATAAACTGCGATGAACTGAGATCAAAGGAGTGGATGGCTGTGAGCATAACGTCCTTTGCCACCCGTGTCGGAGTTTGGGTCGCCCCAAAACCGCATCCCACAGCTCTGGTGCGGCAGCGGTTGGCCGAGGGCCCCTCCGACATGTGTGTTGCATTTAGGACTCCGCTCAGACTAGACAGTGTCTTCTGATTTCCACAGTGTGATTTAGGGACTGTGACAGCGGGTTTTTAAGTTTGTCCAACACTCTTTCTTGTTGTTTCCCTAGTTACTCAGTCCTCCTAGTTAAGCTTTGAATGCCAAATGTCCTTTCACCCTTCAGCTTTCTAATTGTTCTCCAGCTCGAAATAATGCCCTTTCAGAAGTCGAGGGGGTCACCATCTGTGAGAATCTGTTGCATTTTATTGATGGTTTTGTGCTCCAACTTTAATACACTCCATGGTATTGATAAATTCTTTTTTGAAGTGTTGCTGGTATTTACAGCCTGGGCCATCAGTATGAAATAATTATTTTCTCGTAAAGCATAAATGCTCAAAATCCAAATAAGCAGTTTTTTTTCCTTTTGGCTTCTACTATTTGAAAAATACCCCTGAGTAACGGACCATGGAAACATGCTGAAATTCGCTTTGCCCTTCTCACCTGGACAGGCCGCTTCTCACACTGGAAGGAGCTTGTCTTGGTGACAGAGATGTGGCACATCAGAGGATTCAAGTCACTCAGGGCGCTGTCGACACAAGCGCTGAACCTTCTAGAAATCATGCATTGCGGTTGAAGTTGCAATTTTAAAAAAATAGTGTATTTACAACTGGAGTGGGGAAACTAAATGGAAAATATCTCAAGCTGTCACCATTATTCGACACTCACTGTTATTTTATTTGTCCAGAAGAATTTCTCCTGATGGTCCACCAGGCCAGCAGGACCACATGTGTACCTGTGACCAGCTGTACGGTGCCACTCTAGTCCCCTAGAGTTTCTGTAGGACGTAACTGCTGGAGCAAAATTTATAAACACAGCATGACAGAAGCCCATGGGAGGTCATGTTTCTGTACAGTCCTGCATACAGCTCCTCACATCCGAGCTGAAGGTACTATATGCTCATGCGATGTGTACACAAGCCTGGCAGAAAAACACTGGTGATGAATTGGAGGGCCTCTGTGTCATTTTGAACGCTTTATGTATACACAGATTGTTTGAATAGGGCATGTGTAATGTTCAGTTACATAACATGTTTTTATTACCTTTCATTATGTCCTTTTTTTAAAGACTTTGTGTGCCGTTTGAGTTTTATTGTTTTGATTGCAGATTGCATTGGCCATGAAATTGCAAATTGTACTTTGGTCGGTGTTGAATTCTGCCGCTCAACCTCTATTCATCCTTGGCTTTCAGGAGGGTAACTGATAAAGCTATCTTGATGTCCCTTGGGGCCACAGTGATGCATATCTCCCACTCCCTCCTAATGTATCACAAACATTCGTGCAACACTGTCGTTTTTCAAAGCGACAGTCTGAGGCCTTGGTCACTGCCAACAACTCAAACCATTTATTTTTGGTTATAGTCCCAGACTTGCCAGAAAAAAACGGGCACGGGAATGAAATTGCAAAATAATGTGTATGTCAGTATGAAGGTGCCTTTTCTTCCCAGATTAATATGGTTCTGCTTTTTCTCGGCACTGTGCCCTTTGGCCTTCTTCAAAGTCACCTGCAGAAGCGATACCTAAGTAATAGGTGGGACAGACCTTTCACGGGTGTCACTAAGCAGCCAGGGAACAGGAAGAAACCATCTGGACTTCCAGTATAGGGGTGAAGTTTGTTTGAAAACTGTAAGGAGTTCTAGATTATACAAGAAGCAGTTTTAAAACTGAATGTTTTTGTGTCTTTTTTCCTCGTATTTCTGTGTAATGACCTGTACACATTATCCTGAAGACACTTGTATATTCCATGACTTCAAAGCTAACTGTTTTTAAAATGAGACTAAATGAGCTGGCATTTGTAGATGAAATGGGTGATTATTGTTCTGATTGTAATTAACACTGGGGGGCTGGGCGGGTGGAGCGGATCCCAAACAGCGCAGGGAACAGAGCAGGGATTGTCCTCAATGAGATGCTCTCCCCTCACCGGGCACACATGCAGAAATTCACACACTGTGGGTCACTTACAGAAACCAGGTCACCTAACTGCATGTCCTTAGTCTGTGGGAGGAAGTCAACACAACCCAATGAGAGTAGGAGTGGGATTCAGATCCCCCCTAACGCCAGGCAAGGAGTGACGACGCACGGAGTGGCTTTCAGGAACGAGGGAGTCTGGTGTGATACGTATAAACTAACAAAAATGACGCTAGAAACCAAGGAGGATCAAAACAAAGATGGGAAATAGCGATAATTAACCTAAACACAGGGAAGAGCTGAAGGAAACTCAAGCAAGGATCACATAAAGCAACTTAACAAAAAGCACATTAACATAACATGCGAGAGAGTAGCACACAATGACCGACAGAGCAACAGGCTACAGGCCACAGGCCACAGGCTACAGGCCAAAGGCCACAGGCTACAGGCCACAGGCCACAGGCTACAGGCGACAGGCGACAGGCCACAGGCCACAGGCTACAGGCTACAGGCTACAGGCCACAGGCCACAGGCAAGCACATATATACATGGGACATGACTAAACGAGTGACAGGTGTGGACTATGAACAATTAAAAGGCACTAAACATACAAACACTATGAGACAAGGAACAGGATGTAACTACAAAACTAGACGTGGGCAAGGAGAATGAAGGTGCAAAACTAGAATCGATACAGAAATATAAATACACAACAAATGTCATAAACATAGAATCAAAATATAAAGTGTCGGGGCACAACATCTCAAAATATCTACTACAATGGTACAAACTTCATTACAGGGATGCACCATAATCAACCATGTGGCAGCCTGGGGAGATGGGCTAAATACTACAAATAGTAGTAATAACACAGGGGAACGAACGGAATGGCCGGCGACACCTGCTGGCCATATGGGAAAATGAACAGGATGGGATGAGGCAGGGACCGATCCTGAGAATAACAGTGCTACTGACTAAAACACCATGCTGCCCTACTGAAGAAGCCATTCCATGTACAAAAAATCTTATATATGCAACAGAACAAGGAGAAAGTCAATAAATTTTATAAAAAAAAAAAAAGCTGAAGTCTAGCAACACTCAGAAAGAGAAGTAATATGACCCCTTTTCCAAAGTAGGTCAAATTACATCTTTTAAAAGATAAATAATGTGTAGTTCTTTATGTATAATTATGTGTACTAGGTTTGTCCGCGTGGATCAAACCTACACCTGTCCTTCTTAAAGAACTTCTTTTAAATTCAAAACCCGGATGAATATCAGTTTAATAATGCATACTGCCAGGAGGCAGGGCAGAAGCTTAGAAGTACAATGAAGTGGTAGCCTTTTATTTTTGGTCATGACCTGACCTTACCCAGCCTGAGGCGCTGAGAAGCTTCCTTCTCCAAAGAGCCTCGCCATCTGTGCTCAGTGTGCACTCGCGCAGTTGCGGCGGTTGTTTTCGTGCTAAAGCCCCTGCCCTTTGGCCCCCCCCATCTCCCCCCCACCCCATCCCACCCCTCCTCTCCGTCCCTTAAAAGGGGAACTGCTAAACTACAGCTCTGCTCCTCTGAGAATTCCCTGTGTAACGTCGGTCTGTTCTGTTCCCAGACCAAAAGAGGCTTCTCTCACAATCTGGTACATAATATTTTTTAGTAATAACTGGCATAATAATCTCAGAATAGAAAAAAAAACAAAGTAATAAATGTACTTGCTTTTACCAATTACTTCCATCGGATTGTAAATCACGGCATTTTGAAACAAATAGTTGTATCAAAATAATGTCATATACAGACTAGTGTTTTTCATATTTTGTTAACCTGTTAAAAGGCTTTATTTTAAAAAGGGGAAAAGATGAAATTATGGGAACCTGCCTTTACAATGACGGTTCTCATTAAATATCTGCATTTTGTAAAATAATTTTCTTTTCCTTCGCAATGGCTTGCATTTCCCTGTTTATATCTATGTTGTTTTATTAGTGCCCTTATACGGCCTCGCCCCTGACACATGAGCGCTCTAAGTGCAAGGCACCTGTTCAAGGTAATAAGAATCTTTGAGAAAATGTCTGAGCGCTAACATGAGAAGAAAGCATGCATACATGTTCTTGATTGTTCGTCTATTGTCATGTTTGCTTTTGTGTTTCTGATATGTTTCACTTTAAGTACCTGCAAGGAAACTAGTTAGTGCTACAGCAACATAAAGGCCCAGGTGACGCAGCAGCCATGGTTGGCCCTTTGTGTGCCCTGATTCATGCGCTCCCTCACCTGTTACCAGCTTCACTAATTGCTCAATCAGTAAGATAATTGCCATTGCCATACTGAGCCGGTCCACGCCTAATGTTCAGGCAGCGGGCCAAAGAAATGGTTTCAGAGAATCATTTTTGGTAGCTGTTTTACCGTAAAAAGCTTTATGACTGGAAAAACTGTTATGCAGCAAAGCACAATTAACGTGAAAACATAGCATGAAGTCACTTGATGTAACGTAAATAAATCACCTGACCAGAAATGCCATGATGGACATTTCTCTCTCTCTCTCTCTCTCTCTCTCTCTATCACTGACATTGTTTTAATCGAGAGTTAGGGTCACCTGAGTAAGTTTTTATAACAAAATAGTTTAGCCTAGTGAATTATATCATGTTACAGTCAAGGAGCAACATTATTCATGCATCCATCCATTTTCTGAAACTGCTTTTCCTATTCTGGCAACATCGCATATGAAAATAGTAAAAGAAAAAATGACATTATGAATCTGCATAATGTTAATCTGGAGTGTTTAGACTTTAGTTACGTCTCTGTAAATGGCACTTTCAGTCCCCTGGAATGCATGTGATTAGAGTGAAATGTGCCTGGCTTGGTGTGACACGTTCACTTGGCCATGACTGAATGGCTGGAAATGGCAGGACTCTGGGCCCAAATACACTTCAGTCACTTCTAACCTGGCGTTTGCCCTCCTGCCTGCCGCCCGGGGCAACCCCCCCCTTCCCGGGGGAGGGCCTAAGATCCCTGATTAATCAGCGGCTCAGAGGAGGCCAGATACCCGCTGTGCTCCACAGCCCTGGGCCTGTTTTTCCTCCCTTGATCGACTGGCTGTACTGTATCATCACCTATAATTACACTGACTTGTTTTGCATTTACGTTATAAATACACATATCCCAGTTTTAAGGTCATTGCTTGCTATGTATTACATGACAGGCAAGACAGATAAATATAAAGACAGATGGACAGATACATTTGTTTATGTTCCATTACATCACATAGCTGGCTGAACGGCCATATTTGCTCATAAACTCTATTCATGCATGTGTGATAATTTGAAAGATATGACACATCATTTAAAGTCCCTCCAAATAAAACTAAGAAAAGACTAAGATGTTTAACTTTCTTTTATATTTTAAGCTTTTATCTAGAATGATATTCTTGCTCCTCTTCATGCGTTTTCTCTTTTAAATTTCTCCATATTCTTAGGTCGATTTTTTAGGCTCCTGAACCAACTCTTATCCGACCTTCCATGCAAGGGAAAGGAGGCCATGCAGTGCGATATCTCTGAGAAATGTACTGTTCTGTCCATGCTATACCGTCAGTGGTTATTCTCCCAGGGTTTGCTGGTGTCATACTTCAGGATCTCACTACATCTCCAAGTGTCTCAGATCTTATTGAGTGCTATCTGCCTGTGGGCCACACTATTCCCAGCCATCGGAGCCTCTTCAGCGACTCTCTGACTCTGAACACTGCAGTGGTGATCTGATGAAATTAAAGAAAGAAAAATAAAAGAATCTATTAAATGTCGCACAGATCAGAGATCTTGGACAAGGCTGTCTCATCACTCGCCGGTCTGTAGAAATCAATATCTTCTTCAAGATAAGAGGTCACCGTGTGGAGGTTTTCAGGTCTTCTGCCAGTCAGTGAGATGCTTCACAGGAACGCACATAGAAAAATGGCCAGATGCTGCCACACATGCTCTATACCATAGTGCTTCATCCACTGGACTATCTAGGTGGTAAGGTGTTTAAATGCATTGCCATTGATTATCTGCTGCACGTATCTTAAGAAATCATCACTTCCTGCTAGACACAGAGCTACATAAATAGAGTGTGAAGGTGAAAGAAGCCACTCGTTCGTTAGAAAGCCAAACTTACACGCTTCTGCTGGAGTGCTTTTCCTCCATTTGTAAAATGAACCTTAGACATGGAACAGTATGTACAACAGTCAAAGGTTATTATGGGATGCAGGTCAGCACTGACTGTTCTTTGCTCATAAAATGTAACGTTGCTCCTTCTGACGGAAATGAGGAGAGGGAAGTATACTGTGCCTTGGCAGAAAATCGATATCACCACATGGATTGTTGTCAAGATTAAGACATCTTTCAAATGTATTAAATAGATATCTAATAAATATTTTAAGCCCGTCTCTTTCAAAGGGCCTTTGCAGGCTCTGAAGTTCAAGATCGTCTGTGTGGTGGTGAGTGTGTGTGTGTCTTTCTGTGTGGTGGTGAGTGTGTGTGTGTCTTTCTGTCTGTGAGCATGTGTGTGTGGATTAGGTTTATGTTACATTGTGGGGACCAAATGTCCACCACAATTTAATAAATACCTGTTTTTGACCATTTTCTGGTCCCCACAAATATCTGTGAATGCAATCAAAAAAAAATGCCAGAAGTCTTGTATTTTGTTTGGTTACTCATGGTTACGGTTAGGGCTGGGTGGGGGTTAAGGTTGTCATTATGTGAATAGAGTTTACTGCGTAGATATGAATGTCCCCACAAAGATATAATTACAAACCTGTGTACGTGTGTGTGTGCGTGTGTAGTCCAGATACACGTCACATTTACATTGTGGGGACATTTGGTTCATTACCAATAATTACCATTACAGTACCAACATTTAACACATCTGTTTACCATTACCAACATTTTCCATTACCAACAATTACCATTACCAACAATTACCATTACTAACATTTACCATTACCAACGTTTCTCATTACCAACCTTTATCATTACCAGTGTTTACCATTACCAACAATTACCATCACCAGTGCCAGTCTGGCTACAAGCCATACAGTTTTTTCAATTTTCTTTTGGTAAATTATGGAGCATATATACATACATTATTGTGCTTGGTGCAACACCAAACGGTTATTGTGGGATTTATTGTTTGGTTAATTACAATAGTGATACAAAAAAACAATACCATTTGATACTATTTGTACAGAAATCATAAAGGATACTGGGCATTCAGGCTGATTTCTTTTATTAATGCAAAGGTGATGGGAAAAGTGTACGTGTGCATGAACCAGTCTGTGTCGTCCTGCATGACTCTCTGTGGGACAGGCTGACAGAGGACAGTCATGAATGTGTTCCCAGAGTCTCCTTGGCACGTCACAGTAATCACTCCCATCTCTGAGAATACTCAGGGAAAATTTCTTGACAGGATTAGACTTACCTCCAAATAGCTGTCAACAGAACAATTAAACAGGAATTTCTTATTACCGTACTGAAGCAAACTGCATTCATTTCCCTCACCGTCATTTGCGAAGTGAGACTGTAAGGAGACAGATAGCAGTCATTTAAGGTTCAGGCAGAGTCGTTTTGACAAAGTTAAAAATGTGTATTTTGTGCGAATCTTATCAAAAGGAGGACTTGCATGCTGCTGAGATCTGAGAGTGGGCATGTAGCCATTCGCCTCAAATCTGGCAATTCCAGCTTCACAACAAAAGACAGCTTTTACAAGGGGATGCAGATGCCGTGGTGCAGCACGTCAGCGCCAGGCAAGGCCACACTCGCAATTATTCTAGACTGAGCTGCCCAAATCCAGGATAGCCTGGCAATCTGGATATAAGTGTCCATTTCCAGCTGGGGACGTCCCCGGTGCCGGTGTAGACCTCATGACCGCAAGCGCCTCGCGTCACCCGCTAGCCGACCAGCACGTGCGCAAATGGTCATGCGGGATTCCTCCGTGAAAGGGGAGAAGAAGCCTGAGACCATCCAGCGGCAGGATTTGCTCTCTGGAGCATCAACCAGCTCCACCCCCCCCTCCCCCCTCTGCTGAGTCGACTACGTTCACTATGCACTGGAGGACTGTGTGGGGAGGCAGCTGTCACGGCTTGGAGGAGAAGCAAACTGATTTAGGTGCACACAGTATATACTCCCCTCCTGCCCCCCCACGCTCTAGTGGAGAAAGATGACCACAGTGCACAGCTGTGCTGCCAGCAGCATCGCGGAGCTGAGGTCACACACGGCTGTGAACCTGCCCCTCATCCAGCCTCTCCAACGGTCACAACAAAAGTGCCTCCACCTGAAAATGCTGCACAAATTTCTTAGGGCAGACGGGAAGGATGCAGAATCTGACACCCATTAGTTTAATCTTGTAATAACTATTTATTGTGCAGGCCTCTAAGATCATGTTTCCCCATAAATTGGCCTCTTGGAGATTATTCGACCCTGATACAAATAGAAAGCATTTACTGTCAGTCTCTGTTATGTGCTGTGTGAAAGTGAAATACATTTAACTCTTCTCTGTTTTCATTCTTGTTCTGCTGGGGGGCGGGGAGGGACATGGGAGAGGCATTGCTCGAGCATGGATATTTTTCCTTTTTTAAAATCTAACCATAATTTGGCCAGATTGTAATTTATACCCAGTAGCACCTTTACTGACTTCCTGGCTGGTCTGTTAGCTGCAGATGCATTTTGGGTAAAATCTACTGTTGTGCACTTATCCAGTTAGTCACCTTCTAAGAATACGTTTAAATGTAATTATGTATTTTCAATTTACATTTAAGAAGCATAGACAGCCGGGCTATCAATGCGTGTTATATATTAGTGTTTGTGATGTCATGCGATAAAAAAACCAGACTCGATTAAAATTTTAATCTGCAAAGAAACATGAAGGTACCATACACCTACCACACATTTTTGATGTTAGACTGTTTTTTTTGTCTCCTTTTCCTTTGAATTTTACAACAGCAGATGAGATTTATTAGGCTTTGGCATCATTTATTCTTTTTCTGTTTTAGTATCATGGTTTTCAAGCTGCATCACTAATTTATCACAGAGTGAAAAAATGTGTGTTGGTGAGGAAGATCGACACGAAAGACATGCAAACAAGCAGCCGTCTTTCAATTGAAGGAGAGCTCTAAGATTCACAAGGACAGTTTGAATTACACATGGGTTTGGGGGCAATTCAATAGGAAGTGGAACAATCTGAGCATTAATTGTTACACCACATCCTGAGCAGACACCCGATCCAGCCACAGGGACACTGCTGTAATGGAGCAGAAACATGCATGACGTAAGAGGTTTAACCCTTCTGGAGTCAGTTCACACCTGCTGCTGCTGCACAGCCACAATTAGGGAGTGTGTGTGTGTGTGTGGGGGGGCAATACAAATTCAATTTTACCTTTATGACATGTGAGATATACAATAATGTTCTGTGTGTCAACAGATTAACCCCATTCAATCAGTTAAACTACGGTCACAATTCAGCAGAAGACATTTTCACTAAAGCCATGATGTTCTCGTTATTGATTGTCTCCCTGGCTTTCATGGATCCAGAAGCCTTACTGCCATTTGTACAAGTACAATGAAATACTTGCCTGTGTATCTTCCTTCACAGCGTTTTCACCCAAAGTCTTAGGATGACTCACACTGTTAGATGTTCTTATTGCATGCACACAAAGCTGCTGTCTCTATCAATTAATTCGTATTCAACTTCATCTTTTTTTTTTGAAGTACTATTCTGGCTTAAAATGACCTGCCTTAATTAAAATATCTTAATCAGGTCCTGAAGTCTCGTCTTTGAAGGCCAGCGTTATACGGCGAAACACCACCCTGATCCTCAGAATCGTTTCTGACCGGCTCTGTTCATACTAATAGTAACCGGTGCTTCACCTGCACCCCCCCTCCCCCCATCTCACAGCACAATTTAAGAGAAAACCAGATGATAGCAGCAGCAAGCTGCACAGGTCCCCGGGGGCCTTGCAGGTCTCCCTGTCCCCTTCGCCTATTGTTCAGCCTTGTTTCTAGTCATCCTGTTTACAGGGAGGGGCTGGACTTTGACACCTTGCACACAAAGGTGGAGCGCCACACGCGTTCTGCACTTTTCACGCTAGGCATTCTGGATGGTGGTGCTACAGACACAGTCAACAATGCTTCTCTGCCAACCGTAAATAGCAGATATCTCTCTACTGATCTGATCAACACCGTGGTCATCAATCAATGTCAGAAATAACAGCCCCCATTAAATACCATTATTATGCAGGTCATTCAGTCAAATGTTTCTAATAATAATCTTTGTAATATACTAAAGTATAATTTCAACACAATTTATCTTATGTGATCCATCACTGGTTGAGTTAACTAGTTTAACTTAACTGCAGACGGCAGCATATACAGATTAGACTTGTCCCTGTGTGTCCGTATGCTTTTCTTATCGACGCTGGTTTCCCGGTGCTGATTTCATCTATTATCTGGACACTTTCATAGCACCAAGAGTTCATGGGAAAGTAGCACTTTTAGCTGGGGATACGTGCAAAGGTGTTGGGATAGTCTGCGACATGTAAACATGGGAAACAAATTAAACATTATTATTACTTAAACAGAAATGTGTGTGTATGTGGGGGGGGCACGCAGCCACTGGAATGTAGAGCCAGGTGACTGCCTTTGTCAGTAATCAACACTCGTAAACATGTTCACAGACCTATTTGTATATGTATTGCTTTATTTCCACAATTCAAGACCTGACTATGATTTCTTTCTGCCGCCCCACCCCCCCGCCAAAGCCCCTTTTTTTTCTGGCATGTACTTTTCTTCTGTGTCGGCCTTGTCCCTGCCTGAATGGGGGGGGGGGGCTCCTTTCAACGCTGCCAAGTCATGTGGTTCCGCTCATCATCCAGACCCAAGGTTCTGTCATGGTCCGATTTTTCAGAAAACAGAGTTGCAGCTTTGAGGGTCAAGGCGCGTGTGCTACACATTCAATTTTGTCTGGAGGTAAAAATATAAAAAGCAATTAAGGAAAAAAACAAGACCAAATGGAATCCCTCTTTAATCTAAGCTACGAAGTTTCCCCTTGGATACGGAAAATGATTTCATCAGACACACCTGCTGTTTTCTGCAGGCCTCAATTCACAACCGATTCTTCAGTGGGGCTGTCGAAAGAAATAAATGAAAATTGATTTTGTTAACTAGACAATAGCAAAGTTGATTCTGCATTGCATGTAAAGGATTAGCATTGGCCGGCTTCTGTATTTGGGAATATCACATGTTTGAAAAATATTGAATGAAAATTTAACGATAGATCATATTTTAATCATAGTTATGGGCTTATATTTTATAGACTGTACTGATCTATTCATCATGTGATGATTCTGCTCCTAATATTTCTGAAGCATTATCTTCTACAGTGTAATGACCAGTGTAATGGGCATCAGTTTCTCCTCTGATTCCATGTTGCCTCTATATTTGCAGACGTCCTCCAATAGTCCATGAGCATGATGATAAGTGAATGGGTGTCTCTGAATTGCCCATATTGTGTGCATGAGTGGTCCTGTAGTCTCTACGATAGGCTTCAAGCTGGCCAGAAACATGCGTGAACACTGTAGACCATCCCTGCAGCTGATGTGTCGCAAAACGCTGTAGGTTAAACCCAGTATGTGAAAGCGTCAGCCTCAGAGAAAGCAGAACGAAAGGCCACGGCGTACACATTCTCAGCCTCACGCGGCCGCCATTCCCAAACGAATCATAAACAAATTTTCATTCCATCTCACATGAAAGAAATGCGTTCTTAGGGTTAAAGGGATCACGCATGTGTAAGTACTTTGCCTTCCAGAATATTTGGCCGAGACTCAATCATTTTCATATGCTCTCACTTAGAGTGATAGATGTGCTCAACGCATCTGTGTTGAGCAAACAAAGCCTGAGCATTGTTCAGCGGGATTGTTCGCTTCGGCTCTGCAAATTTTCTTTGTGCTGTGGGGAGAGGGTGATATTTAGCAACCTGTAATTGCTGCATATTAGAAGTGCTACAGACAGGCTGGGATAAAAACACGCATGTTGACCGCAGTCTGGGCCTGAACCATCAGCTCCAATTATCCAATCGGGCTATACGGTTCACAGAGGAACCCGAAATATATTTAAAAAGAGAAAACAGCAGCAGGAGGCACTCGTGCCGAGGGGGTGTATGTAGTGTAATTATGCTTTGTGTCTCCCCCCCCGTTTTTGGGCAAAATGACAACTCATTGAGTTACAAAGTGAGTACAAGCAACGTATCCTTAGGAAAATTAGCTGATGCTGGTTTTGGAGAAGCTGACAGAGCAGCATTAAAAGAGCCCGGGTCCACTAGCATAAGCGAACGTCAAGCGTTTGCACCAGAATCCTCTCCCAGCTCTGCTGAAAAGAGTGATGAAAGACGGGCTTAAGAACATAAAGGATCCAGGCTGATTTAGTGTTGTGTTGACACATTGGTCTCCTGCTGGAGAGGGTATGAAAGAAAGGCTGTACCCTCTGGGAGCATTAAAGAGGGCGTCCCTGAGCCATCCGGACCTGCTATAAAGGTATATATGGTGTCATTTGTCATTGAGTTTCCAGAAGAGTTCTTCTGGGAAAAAGAAGAAAAACAGATTGGGGTTTGGTTGGTGAGAACATTCAGCTTCAAAGTGATTATCCCCTTCACACAGGGAAAAGATCTTAAGACCACAGTGATACAAAAACTGAGAGATACGTATTAAAGATGGTGAATGAATGAGAAGTTCATTAATGTTTGACTAATGTTGTAAAGCATGTTAACTGCCACTGTGTAGGTATGACATGTAGACAACCGCGTCTGCAGCGTCTGTCAGATACTGTATGACACTTGCTAGGCAATGAACTGGCATTTATAAGTCATTATAAGAAAATATGTAGACAGAAAAATATTGCTTTTTATTGTTTTTTGTTCATGGTTATTAATGGTAATTTCAAAATTCACACTCACCAGCTGTCATTTTTAGTATCTGGTAAAACAACAAATTTGCAAACTTTTGAATGTAAAAGAGAATGTTTAATGTATAATTTAGTTAGTCTGCTGAAATCATCAATGAGTGTTTCAAGATTAATCAGAGTAGTGCCTGTTGTATAACAGAGTTTCATTTCATTATGTTTTTGTTTGGTGATACTTTAAGCCAAAGCAATACTTATCATCACAGTCTAACTTCTATGTGATGATGTAATATTATGTCACAGCCTGATAATTGTTTACAAATTCGACAAAACAAGTCATAACAGACTGAGTAGTAAAGGCTAGCTGGCGGGCTCTTGGAAAATAACTAAAAGTCCTCTACCACCGAAATTGCTGTCTTACATACAAACTGGGCCAAACATACGGTTGCCATCTTGATGGTCGAACAGGCCGCATAGGCATTAGTGCTCCCAGCTAACTCAGAGCTACTCGGTAACACAGAGTTCCCTGCTAACTCAGAGCTACTCGCTAACACAGAGTTCCCTGCTAACTCAGAGCTACTCACTAACATAGTGCTCCCAGCTAACTCAGAGCTACTCGCTAACACAGAGTTCCCTGCTAACTCAGAGCTACTC
>JAABNX020000021.1:9320213-9330901 GCA_015163995.2 Mormyrus lacerda
GCCCCCCCCCCCCCCCTTCGTCATCCTTATCAGATATTTGTAGATGCTACTCTTCTAGGATAGGGGGTTACCACCATCTGACAAACTCTGCCAAATGACAAACTTTGTTTTTGGCCAATCGTGACCAAGGTCCCCGCCCCCAGCCCCAGGCTGCCACTAGCCACACCCCTTTCTTTCCCCATCTTGAGACTCTCATTCTCCCCACTTTCGCTCCCTGTGCCATCCGCCCCCCCCGCCAGCCTAACCATGGAGCTGTCCAGAGCCAGGAAGTGACCGCAGCGAGGACCAGCAGTGGGAGGCGTGGGGGGGGAGTGGGGGGCAGATGTTTTTCTCCATGGCAGTGTCGCTGCTTAGCTACGGGGGTTTGGAAGCAAGGCTGGCAAATGCCACTTGCACAATAAGTAGCTCCATTTGGTCACATGACCCTTTCCACCAATGACCTGAGATATAGACTGGAAGAGGGACAGAGAAAAAGAGACACCTGTATAAAAACTATATGATAATAAGCATTGCCTTGGGGCTCAATGTGTTAGGACCTTGTGTCTGCGATCGGAAGAGTGGTTTTATAGTTGGGTCCTTGACTGAGGTCCTTTACCCTAGATGCTTCAGGGACTGGCTGACCTGGCCTTCTCGCTTTGGATAAGAACATCTGTTCAAATTAATAATTTACATTTAGATTTTATCCAAGAAGAAACACAGGAGGCATGGCAGCTCAGCCATTGGCACTGTAGTCCCTCCGCATCTCGTCCTGGGGGCTGGAATCCCTCCCCTGCTGTCTATGTCTGCTGTTCGCATGTTCTCCCTGCGTTGGCTGCCGTTCCTTCAGGGGTGTCCTCTCCTCTCTGCTTCCACCACGACCTTGAATGGCTGCCTATAGGAGGCAGATGATTGTCTCGCACAGGGCTCTTGAAATCCAGGCCTTGTTTTCATTTCTCCCAAGTAGTTAGTTTAATAATTACTGATTCTGATTGGAGGCTTCAGACCTGACTGACAGGTAAAGAACTGGAAGATCAACAATGCTCAGACCTTGAGGGCCGTGATTTGAATAGTCCTGCTCTAGCAGATGCTTTTTTCCAAATTGACAAGGTACATACCGTATACCAGGCAATGTGGTAGCAATGTGTTAGCTGCTCAGGAAGACATGCCACCATTCAGTAACGAGCTGTGTCATATTCACCTTTCCGCAGTGTAAACAATGTACCATCACCGCTTCGGTGACTGTGCTTGGGCCGCGTCCGTCGCCATGGCAATGTCCAAACAGAGATGATTCTAGAGTCCCGATAGACGTGCTAATGGAGAACCAAAGGTGATGTGGCACCTGAAATACGATGCAGGACGGAGGCCATCAAACATGAAGTCATGCCTGTAATTAAGAGTCCATCGGCGGAGCAAATGAGTCCTTTGATAAAACAGGAGAGAACATGAGACTGGGTTTTATGACACGAAGGTACACTTTATGGCGTTGGAAACGGCCCTCGGTTACGTGGCTGCCCTCAGCCAGCTCCCCCGGGTTTACGACATCCGTCCCCTGGCTATCAAATATCTCCTGTTTATTTCCAGCGTTCCACCCTGGTGTGCTGGTAAATCAGTGCACGTGAGGGTGCTGATGTATTAATGTCAAGATGGAGGGGGGGTTTTAATAGGCTCAAGGAATTTACCTGGGCTGCTGGTGACTCCGTGAAGTGGGGGGGTGTCCAGCCATTGGAAATGAGACAAAAAAACGGGAAGCTGACCGCCGGCCACCCTCCACCCCCCCGCCAGGTTGTGATGGGAAGCTGAAATCAGACGGCTCTTTCATCTCATCAGAAATGTGAAGAGCGTCATTGCCGAGCCGAGACACCCCCGGGAATAAATCACAGGAGATAAAAGATCTGCCGTCTCCAAGCAGCTTCTAGCAGAGTGCCACCCTGTGATCACAAATTTAATTAATCAAGATGCCAGCTCTGAATATCTTCCCGATCTTCTCTCAGATACGGTAAGGCAGCGTCAGGAAGCTGTAAGAGACCAATGTGAAGAGGCTCTGCACCAACCATCACTGTCGCTTTCTGGGCTTGAAATGCGTCAGTGATGATTAGCAGCAAGATGGCGACGTTTTCCTCCCTCATCTTACAGGGTTGCTGATTGGCTGTTGATCTTCAGAGCCAGGCCACCTTCTCCAACCCATTCTGGAGTTTGATGTCCACCAAAAAAGTAGTCGAGTCTGGCAAGCCGTAAGGGTCAGAAAGGGCCATAAGCCCGTCGGTTGCAGTGTGATTGCAGAACTTGAGTGATGCACACACACCTGGCTGGTACTCCGTAAAGGTCATGCACACTCAATACCCCCCCAGCACTTCCCAGGACAGCCTGTGGGGGGAGCGTTACGGTGCTGCTGGGATCGGTGACAGATGCATGGGTAGACAGCAGACATGCAGGCCCGCTGGAAACACAGATGCTGCAGATTTTCAGCATGTTTAAGCGTAAGATTAAGTGGGAAATGAATTCACAGGGTAAATGCATCACATGGAGATTTAAACAGCCCTAGGGTTGCACATTCAGAACGGCGTCTCTATGAGGACAAAAGGAGTATTTTATTACATCGATCAATCAGTTTTTGCTATAGTTTGAATTGATGCAATCAGTGTACTGTAACTGATATTTTACCATAATGACAACATTATGAGTATTACAGTATCAGGACAAAAAATTGTATATGAATCCAATCTCGCTAAAATAGTTATTTCCTATTTTTATTCATTTACGGATAGCTGAATGGATTTACTCAGTTTGTTTCTGTCTGACAGTCAGGCCTATATATAGAATGAATAAACTTAATAAATACATATTTTAACATGTTTGATCTCAACTCTCCTACCAGAAAAACTGAAGATCAATGTATTTTTCTTAAGGTAACCAGAAAGCCAACTCGACCACCATAAACCAGGAGCTTTGCTCTTCCAAACATCTGCTCGCTTTTTGACTTTTAAAATTATTCAGCAATTTGGCTGCTACCAGGAAGTGACACGGTAAATCCAGGCGTGCTGGCCAAGGTGCAAAACAAGGGCAGCTGTCCACCGCCACGGCCTCTCTGGCAGCAGCCGGCCTCCCGCCGCAGGCCACCACGCATAGCTAGGCAAGCCAAATAAGCCCTACTCATCCAAGATCGGTGCTCTCACCTGATACCGCACGTCTGGGTTGTTGCCATGGCAGTGGAGCACTTCAACACAGAGCCTCAAACTGGGTCTGCAGCAGTCTATGGAGATAAACACACATCAGGGGTTCCTCCAGCTCCTCCATTACACTGAGTTCTCCATAACTGGCCATCAAAAGCAGTCTTTGGCAAACTCTTGATGGGAATGAACAAAACGTAATAGGAAGTAAACAAAAACAAAAAACTTCAGCTTACAGCGAGAGCCGCACCTAAATTTACTTTGTTAGGAGACGCTGTTTTCAGTGGGAGAACGGGACCTGTATCAGGGTTTGACCTGTATCAGTAATTTGGTGGGACGCTGCACAGTGGAAGGAAGGTTCTGGAAAGGCTACAGAGGGCCGCAGCTCGTAGCGGCTCTGGTGTGAGTTGTTATTTGCTGCCTGTGGCCCTAATGAATATTCCTCCTTTCGGCTTGGGGGTTTGCATCAGCCAGTCTGCTCCTCCGCAGGGCTACTGGGCTCTCGCCAGCTGCTGGCTGTCGGCCTTCTGCCTCTCAGTCAGCCGGACAGCGGTCCCTCGCACGGAGACGTGCGATTCCCAGCGTGTGTCCGGAAAGCGGATTGCCAGGCCGTGAAATGGAGGAGCTGACTGCGTCTCTTCCTGGACGACGTTAATTCAATTACTGAATTAGTACTTGCAATAATTGCAGAGCAAATGTAAAGGTAACCAGCAGTGAGAAAAGCCCTCGTGACCAATGGAGTGTGACATCGTAATGTGTTGGCTCCTCCCATGGCTGGCGGGGAGATCTGCTGTGTCGCTCTGGATCTTCAGAATTGTACTTATCGTGATGATGCTGGTGAACAGTGGTACTATGGAACCCTTCCTAATATAATCCCTTATTTTTGGAACTAGATGCTTAAGTCGATCGACAGCCAATTAATTAGTCCTATCTGGAATACCGATTGTGCGGATGATGTACAATATGTGCATCAATGGCTTAGCATGTGTGTGCAGAGCTTCAAACATAGCAGGGGAACTATGTCATCTCCGGTCTGCCAGGTTAACAGATATTTATTAAAGATGAAAGATTTCCAATTTGCACAATATGTGCAAAAGAAGTTGCTCATGGAGAATCATCTACTAAAACATTCAACGCCACAAACCTCATTAGACACATGATCACCAAGTTTATGTTTGTACAAGAGTAGAGAGTGAGCTGTTATTTAGTATAGCTGGGCAAATTTTGGATGACCTTTTTTACTGGGAAATGCATAGGCTAGTCACCGTTCGCCCAAGCCTGAGCTCTTTCTGCGGTAGTACGTGGGGACTGTCTTTTTCTTAAATATTGAAAACATTTATTTTAACCGATTTGGGATTCATTCTTAAAGCAAGCCTTTCAATTTCATAATTTAATTTTTTGGCGATTAATAATCAGTATCGTATCAGCTAATTCTGCTGATCTGCCCCAAAAACCCTGACCCCTCATCCCTGCTTGGAACCATTATCACCTCATAAAGGCAATTCATACAACATGCATGCACATTTATTGTCAAGACCCCTTTAATGACTCCATATTAAGACCAGAACAGAAAGACAACTGAAGAGCAAGAAAACTGCACAAAATGTCTATGCACGTAATGTTCATTACGTTATAGTATTTCTCTAAGCAAATCATTGTTTAAAACAAGACATAATTTTTAAGGTATATAATTAAATAAAGGTGACTTTAAATGCTGGCCTGGAAAAATAAGCTTTGACAATAACCCTAACTGTAAAAAATTTATATGCATGAGACACTTTCATGTAATGAGACACTTTGGGGAAGAGTTTAATGAAACGAGACAGAGCTCTTTGGTGGAGTAAGAGAATAGTACTTTCGTTGTACTTACAGGTTTTTCCATAAATTACAATCTCACAGCCACATGCAATTGACAATCGAGAGCTACCAATTTACTTGGAGAGCGTGTTTTTGGAACATGGGACAAGGGACAAAGGTTATTACCTTTGAATGAACACGAGGAGAATGCAAATGCTCAGGCACTGGAACGGGCAAACATTGGGCCACTGCCAAAATCAAACTTGACATTCCAAAATGAAAGACTTACATGGACCAGTGCAAGCTACTACAAGAGTTAGCCAAAGTGCATATCTTAGCAGTGCCTCTTTTCTAAGGTGGCAGGACCAGTGCCTGTCTTTGCGGCCACCATCCGATATAGATGATCTCCAGCCAAACCAAATTACTAGCTGGACTGCAGCAAACTAGTTGTTTAAAGGTTTGAACTGGTGCGTAGCATGGTCGATCATGGACAGTTATGGGATTTTCAAGTTCTCTGTGAATATTTCCATCCAAATCCCAAGAAAAGTTGGAGATATTTGCTCCACAGAGTGTAGTATAGACAGGCAGGGGCCCCATAAAGGGTGGGGGAGGATTTAGACGATTCCAAGAGCCCCTGAGTGACATCTGTGTTACTTCAGTAAAAACTGCATAAATGGATAGAAGATGTGCTTCACACTTTTTTGGAGTAAGTTTTGCTACTTTTGCTTTTCATGCAGAAACTCATAATCCTAGGGAACTAGCAGTGTTATGGTCATGTTTATCCCTGGTAAAGGATGTGTATCAGTAGCACACGCACCCAGTAACCCACTTCAGGACTCAGAGAGACACACACACTCGCTGTCACATGCCGATGAATGATGTCTCCCCTGGCATTCTCATTTCATCACCATCAGAGCTGAGGTTTGCAGAACACCCGCAGGTGTGAGCATGTCAGCACACACTTCCTGCAGCCGCTGGGGGGGCTAGGGGGCTCTTTTTTTTGCAACATAAAGGGAAGTTCATTCTGATGAGTGATGTCCTCTTTTCACAAGAGCGTGTGATTCCTGCCCTCCTCCCCCAGTCTCAGCGGTGCTCACACACCCTTGTTTGCACGCACACACCAAGAGCAAACGCTCCTTCACACAATTGCGTACATTGACCGGGGCAAAACCTCGAGGGGCAGAGATAGCAAATGAGCTCTGGGCCACACTTTCCCGTTTCCACCCTGCGGTGGTCGACCTTCTCCTCCGAACTCGACGCTCACTGTGGCGTCACTGATACAGCACCACACAGGGGCCCTGAGCCATGTCACAGGTCGCTGTGGCCAAGCAACTCTGACAAAACCTCCGTTCAATAAGGTTTATTTTACTCTTATGATGGTGTACTTATTTACAGAAGTCCAACAGGATTACACATATAACGGACCTTATATGTGCGCCCTTAAAAGGCCTTTTCCCTCCTTACCAGTAATATCTGGTGGGGGGGGAGACCAGCATCCCATTCAGAGTATGAACTTGAAACTGAACATAGAATAACTGTGCAGAGATGTGCTGATAAGATACTGCTCTTCACATCTCCTTACCTGACGGCCCTGCTGCCCCCCCCCCCCCACCAAAGCACCTGCACCACCATGTTTTCGCAGACGTCTCAGGTTTAACACCGGCCCCCCCGCTTCCCCAGCCAGCCCCCTCACGCCTAGCGGTCTCCGGGCAGGCCGTGGCTCGTCTCGCGGCCGAGGGAGGAGGTTCTCGACGGCGGTGGGGGCTCAGTGCGGTGCCCCCCCCCGCAGTGGACAGCGCCTCCCTACCTTGTGACTGGGACTAATCGGCACGCTAAATCACGAATTTGAGGCGACTGAAGCCGCCGTGTTCGTTGCCCATGTGGACTGGATGTCCTGCTTCAGCAGCAGGACTCCTTCATTTAACTGTGACATCATCTTTCCTAATGTCACTTGTTTCAGTTTTGCTATGAAACCATGAGGCTGAGGACACCCTGCTTGGGAGTCGGTATTATTGTAATTTTACCACTTTATAAACTTCTTATTTTACTTTTCGCCGCCAGATAAACACCTGAAAAGGCTTCTCACTTATTCAGTAGCCTAACAAGTGTAGCTGTTTATATTGGTAATTATTTTATAGGTCATAGGCAGATAATCGGGAATTTCAATCCCATGTGTTGTGTTTACTAAATGTTATTGTAACTCTGCTTTGGATTAAACAGGTATGTACTTAAGATCTCTGCGAGTCGAAACAGGCTTCGCATGTTAAGAAGGACGTCATATCGAGGTATTAACACGAGCAGGAGAAAGTACTTTCATCCACAGCATTGTTTTTCATTGTAAAAAGAAGTATGATTCCCAAAATTGAAATCTGGCCCTTTATAGCTTGCTGTGTAATTGATATATGGATGTGTGTGAGTGTAGAATGTAAGACGGCTTGTATGGTGCATCTGCAGTCCAGACCTTTGGCATACATAATGTTCACTATATGCATGCGTGAGTGTTGTAAGTTTGCACAGAAATCCACCTGATTCCAGTACGGGGTCACTAGGCCAGGAAGTACGGTACACAAAGGGGAGCACCTTGGATGGGATACCAGTCCATCATGGGACGCACACACACATACTGGGGGGGAATTCAGGGACACCACAGAGTCTCACCTGGTGTCTTAGGGCTGCAGGAGGGGGTGCAGAAGTCAATACCCTCAAGCTGATATATACACTTCTAATTTAAAAAATGCCCATTGCATTACTTCATATGACTCTGAACTTAATGGAAATTATTAGGGGAGGTACCAAGTCATGGGGGGTGGGGGCTTCCACTCTGTAGGTTTTGTCTACTGGGGTTGGGGGATGGGAGGGTCTGATTGTTACTATGAAGTGGAATATCAACCTGTCAAATGCAATCAACTGGTTGGCAACGAGAGACACCTTGTGTGAAGTGTGAATATGTTGTTCCTCATAAATTTTGTTCCTCATAAATAGAAATTGTCTGTCTATCATATGTATCTGTGTGTGTCAGCAACAGAAAAACAACAGACACCAATTAGTCACAGAATGATGTTTCTCTGGTTAAGACTTAACGCCATGGAGCTGCTAATTGCTTTATGGTACCTTTATGACGTCTTCCTGAACAGCAGCCTAACAGCTGGGGAAATTTACTAATTGCCTTCAGAATAACGTCTGCCAAAGGAAACAGCGGCAGGGCGCTATATCGGGTTATGGGAAGCAGGGGCCCAGCCAGCGTCCCTTCTTGCTCTCCTTTGCTAGTCCAGCTGCTGAGGGATACAAAATTACTCATTCGAATGCCAAGACGCGTCCCATCGTCACGACCCTCTGCCTGGTGTTTCATGGACGAAAGGGTGAAAGAGTACAGAAAACGCCATGAAATAGAATGAGGAATGTATGAGCTTAGCGGCTCATCTGTTGGCCCTGGAGCTTCACACCTGTAAGGTTATGGATTTCACTCTCATTCATATGGGTCGTCTCCTGCAGACAGAAGGCATGCAGTTTGGGGAAAATAGGTGCCTTAAATTTACCCACAATTCAGCAGGTGTGTGAGTACTATGTCAGACTGGCATCCCAAGGACCTCACTTGTACTTTGCTTTGGATAAAAGCATCTGTGTAATGTAAAGTAAATGTCTGGGACTCTAAGCTCACCATGACCCTGTAGAAAATATTCCTCTGGTTTACCCGACGCCGCGATGAATGTGGGCTTCGCATTCCGTGGCTCTGGGAAGGAGTTAAATTGTCAGGAGTGTCGCTCTCGGGCTTCCCTGGGGCACGTCGGCGTGAGTCACTTCCCACGTCCACCGCACAAGACTTTCAATCATTCCTTGGGGGGGCGTTGCCGCGTGCCGGGGCGCACAGTAAAGCCATTAAAAATGACGGCCATTTCCGTCACTTTTAGTGAGGGAAAGAGTTACTCAACAGCATGTCAGCATCCGTCAGAAATGCGCTGACATAACCACCCATTTTCAGTTACTTAACTGCAACAGACCAATGGAGGTTTGATCCAAAGCTACCCCCAGTTCTGAAAGCTGTACCCTCACTGAGGTAGCTGAAGATTTCAAAGCAAAGACCATCCTTGTCTATAAGTATGGGGCTTAATTCTCATATGCAGATGCATGAATGGTTCAATTAGCATGCAGGGTAAATTCAAAACGCATAAATATCACAAAAAAACACCGTCCCCCTACCAAAAGTTCTCCCTAAAACCTGGGGTAAACTTCCTCTTAATGACTCAGTTTGCAATTAGCCGCCTCATTTACGACGCTGAGCCAGGCATTAATAAACGAGCTGGCCGCTCATTGCAGTCCCTTTGGGTTTAATCACGGAAAGCACATACTTTTAGGAAAGAGAAAGGTGAGGGCCCCTGTGGGAGGCTGCTGAATGCCTGCCTGTCCCACTGCTGAATGTGCCGCGTTTTTCCAGACCAAGAGAGAAGTGCTAAAATCCGTTGCTTTGTTTACTGACGCTAACTGGGAAAGTAAAACAGAAGAGGTCCTTTGTGATTATCAACAGCCCCCCCTCTGATCTAACCCCCCCCCCATACTTTCTATTGGCCTAGCCATTTGTTCTCAGGGTTTCTCCCCGATCCAAGGGAGGTGTTCTGCTCCCATTCCGATTGGCCGCACACAACGGGCCGGTCCGGGCCGCATTGTCTGGAAGGATTTGCAGGTGCAGAAGGAGGACTTTGGAAATGAATGGAGATGTGGGTGGATGGAATGAGAGAAAGGGTGGGTGTAAGGGGGAGCAAGGGGGGGGGGGGGCGAGTGAAAGGGAGAGCGACAGGGCTATGCGGGAGAGCGAGCTGCCTTTTTAAATAAACAGGCGGGTTCTCCAAAATAGCGGCACTTCTGGGAACGAGCAGAGCGTGATCTCCGTATAAAGCAGAGCAAGTCTGAGCAGGAAAGCTAGAAATATCCTGCTGCTTAACGTAACAGTAAAAGGTCATTCACCAAACTTTAGGCAGACACCGGGGAAGGCGTCACATTGACCGCGGCAGCGGGCCGCTGCAGGACGCAACATGTGCAGGCTGTCGTATCGGGAGTGTGTTGGGTACCGTGGAGGAGCTGGATGCTCTTGTCGACGAACCTGGCATGTTTCAGCCTTCACCAGCAGCCCGTGTTTTCAGCTCTGCGGATGCCCCCCCTCCACCGCAGCTCTCGCTTTCGGGCTCCTTCCACATGGAGGAGGGCCGCTTGTTCGGCACCCATATGTAGACCCACCGGGTGATTCCGAATCTCCCCGGAGAGGCAGCTGCACTGAAACATCTCAGTGTTTAATTTTCTGACACCCCGAATCGAGCCGCGCTGGCAGCAATGTGTCCTAATCACAGCTGTGCTGACATGCACACGTGAACATGCAGACAGGAAAGCACAGTCCCAGACATGCAGACACCAACACGCAGACATGTACATGAACACAGACACCAACACGCAGACATGTACATGAACACAAACACCAACATGCAGACATGTACATGAACACAGACACCAGCACGGCCACATGAACACAGACACCAACACGCAGACATGTACATGAACACAGTCACCAGCATGGCCACATGAACACAGACACCAACACGCAGACATGTACATGAACACAGACACCAGCATGGCCACATGAACACAGACACCAACACGCAGACATGTACATGAACACAGACACCAGCATGGCCACATGAACACAGACACCAACACGCAGACATGTACATGAACACAGACACCAGCATGGCCACATGA
>JAABNX020000021.1:9336621-9356294 GCA_015163995.2 Mormyrus lacerda
GTGGCATGCCGACTATGCAGCAGGCTTGTGGTTGGCATGTTGATAGGGTGCTGCTATGGGGGGGGCTTAGAATCCCACCGCAAAAGGTTTAATTAAACCAGCAAATATTTTAACATATTGACTTTGGAGTTGTGGTTTGCTCCAGTGGTGCAGTGTGCTTGCTGAGCCTGTGCTGTGACCCCAAGCTTAACTGTACGTGTGTCTGTGTGTCTCATGGAGAGCAAGATAGGGAAGGTGACGATGGCCAAAATGCTCCACAAGGATGAATAAAGCATCACTACTTAATACAGGCAGTCCCCAGGTTAAGGGCATTTGACTTATGGGCAAACCGTACTTACATACAGAAAAGAATGTACACACAACTTTGTGAAGTTGATAAACTGCTGAAGCTGTACAATGTTTTTATCAGCTCGAGGTACAGTACAGCACCATAAGTACTTATTATTATTAGTACTAGTATTATTATTATTTACTGTATTATTATTCTGACTTACAAATTCAACTGAAAGACACACTTAGAGAACGGAACTCGTTTGTAACCTGGGAACTGCCTGTATTCTATTCAAATCTCATTCCTGACCCACTTGGGTGAAATGTCATCTCAAACACTATTTATAATGTCTATTCATACTGTGTGATTGCGTGTGTGCGTCTCGCACTTTCTGACAGCCCACAAGATCACCACAACCCTGCACCGGATAAGCCTCTGTGGATGGATTGATGCCCTGCACTGGATAAGCCTCTGTAGAAGGATTGATGCCCTGCACTGGATAAGCTTCTGTGGAGGGATTGATACCCTGCACTGGATAAGCCTCTGTGGATGGATTGATACCCTGCACTGGATAAGCCTCTGTGGAGGAACTGATACCCTGCACTGGATAAGCCTCTGTGGATGGATTGATGCCCTGCACTGGATAAGCCTCTGTGGAGGGATTGATGCCCTGCACTGGATAAGCCCCTGTGGATGGATTGATACCCTGCACTGGATAAGCCTCTGTGGAGGAACTGATACCCTGCACTGGATAAGCCTCTGTGGATGGATTGATGCCCTGCACTGGATAAGCCTCTGTGGAGGGATTGATGCCCTGCACTGGATAAGCCCCTGTGGATGGATTGATACCCTGCACTGGATAAGCCTCTTTGGAGGGATTGATGCCCTGCACTGGATAAGCCTCTGTGGGTGGATTGATGCTCTGCACTGGATAAGCCTCTGTGGGTGGATTGATGCCCTGCACTGGATAAGCCTCTGTGGATGGATTGATGCCCTGCACTGGATAAGTCCCTGTGGAGGGATTGATGCCCTGCACTGGATAAGCCTCTGTAGATGGATTGATGCCCTGCACTGGATAAGCCTCTGTGGATGGATTGATGCTCTGCACTGGATAAGCCTCTGTGGGTGGATTGATGCCCTGCACTGGATAAGCCTCTGTGGATGGATTGATGCTCTGCACTGGAAAAGTCCCTGTGGAGGGATTGATGCCCTGCACTGGATAAGCCTCTGTGGATGGGTGGATGCCCTGCACTGGATAAGCCCCTGTGGATGGGTTGATGCCCTGCACTGGATAAGCCCCTGTGGATGTATTGATACCCTGCACTGGATAAGCCCCTGTGGATGTATTGATACCCTGCACTGGATAAGCCTCTGTGGATGGATTGATGCCCTGCACTGGATAAGCCTCTGTGGATGGATTGATGCCCTGCACTGGATAAGCCCCTGTGAATGGGTTGATGCCCTGCACTGGATAAGCCCCTGTGGATGTATTAATGTAACATTTGATAACATGAAAGACGAAGGGAAGGTTTCACTACTGAAGCTTTTACAAGATATGAGGAATCATTGTAGCCCTTGAGAGCAAGAAGGAGCAATTCCAGATAAAGCTGCCTTCTCCATGTCGGTATAATATTTGATATCTGTCTCTTCTGGTGACATTGAACTTAAACAGGCTGGAGTTAAAATGACAGTATATCCCATTCAGCTCCGTATTCGTTCCTCAGATCAAATTGATGTTTTATCTCAGTTCTGTTAGTCAGGAGGCTGCGGATGAATGGAGGTGCATAGAAACATGTCTGGAGAGGAAACCGCAAAGCAGCAGGCAGTTTTGTACCCTTTGTTGGTGCCTCTTGACGTAGTGTGGGACATTTTGTCAAGCAAACTCACTCTGTCAGCAGAGTCACTACTGTTGCCAAGCAGTTTAATGCTTTTATAATCCTTTAAAGATTTTTCTCTCTTAACTGAATAGAGTCATGTTAATTACAGCAGCGTTATGGATTACTGTGATGCTTTGAAGTGACAATTAGCGTCTGTCTCTGCTCCCATGATGCACCTGAAAGCAGCTTGTTTAGTGTTTCATGTGGAGGGTAAAATAAGCTTTGTGGCCCCTGCTCCTCTTCATGAGAAAAAACTTACATGTATGAGAAAACATGTCCTCAGTCCAAAATGAAAGAGAATTTATTAAAAACAGCGCACTGAGATCCTACACACCTGCATTTACCCAAACATCTCTCCATATAAAGATTTTCATTTGTTACAGATAATTTTGCCTCCCACGCACTAAAATGTTAAGCAGTTATACAGGAAAGAGTGTAATTCTTTGGAGATTAATGGCATTGCTAACACTGCAATTTCACTAATGGGGTTCTGAGCCCTAACTGGCACATCAGTCGGGTGTCAAGACCTGGTTCATCTGGAGTGTAATTACTAATAGCATGCTCTTGATGTGCTATTCTTTATTGTTTAGGTTATAAATATAGCCTGTTTGAACACAATGTAGTCACTAGTTATTTGTAAAGTTGTTTAAATGTACTTATTTCATTGGTATTGTACCCCTAAAGGGACAATACCAATGAAATAAGTACATTTACTGTATCTGGTGTATCTGTTGTGCACCAGATACAATAAAAAAAAGAAAAACGTCATCACTTATGTGCCTTTAGGGGCTCCGTAGTATTGCTTATTTGACTGATATTACTTTTTAAAATAGTATTCTAAGATGATATGTTGTTATAAAAAATTGGTGTTGTAAATAGTTGTATTTCATGGCTTTTCCTTATTCCCACTAAAATTCCACTTCCCATTATGTCATATTTTCTTCTCTTTCCTCCCAGCTGTCTTTCCAAGAAATTAACATGATGCAAGTGTGCAATTGCAGATATGTTGTGTCCCATGATACACCTGTCTGGCTTTTACTGCCTGTGAAGTGTGAGGAGCACATGGCAGTGAAGGGAAATGGGTCTGTCCTGTGGTAAATCCAGACTGATGCAAACATGACACGTGTAACTGGGCTGTCGTGAGGTAAAATAAACATCCTTAAAGCATAAGCATGTAATGCCCGTAACACTCCTCAGCTTCCCCGCATGTACACTAAGCAGGAAATGTAACAGTTATTTTGAGTTCTTACATATTTAAACTCTTTTTAGCTCTGTCAGTTTTCAATATGAAGGTTTCAAATGAAAACCATAATGTAAAATCAGCTGTTTGTGGGGCAGGCAGTTACTATAGCAACAGAACTGAATTTAGGCTTCCTGTCCAGCTTATCCTCTTTGTTTTTTTATCTAGGCCAAGTTGCCTCATTAATATGTATTCTCTCACAGAGATAATTGTTCAATAACTTTTTGGCACATTTTTAAAGATCTCCACAGGCCCCTCTTTCCCCACCCAGCAGACTGGGCCACACTGTTGTTATTAAGATCCTAACTGACTTTTAAAATTACCCAGGAATATCGGGGCTTGACATTTGGCTGAGTGAATGGAACAACACTAGCTTTGGGAGAGGGTGGGGAACCGTTGTAGAGCTCTGTATGTGATGATCTGTCAGCCTGTGATGTGTGTCTGCTAGAGGGGAGCTTATAAACATATCAAACAAGTACAGCCTGTGACATCATCTCTCGTGTTCTTTTTGAGCATATACATTGTTATTAGTGACAATACACTACTGTGAACTGCATTCACCGTATGGCATTCTTAGCCTTCTTAAGTTCAAGCTGTGACAGGCATCTTGCTTTAGTTTTGGTTCAAGTGTGCAGTCCCACAGATCAACTTTGTGCTGCACATAGCATTTATCTGACCTTAATGCAATGTCAGGTACACACAGTTTGCAAGTGAACACGTTTACTTTTGTCCAGCTGAATATTTAACTAAAGATGTAAAGGAGTGTTATTTGCTTAGTAGTGTTAATGCACCCTTCAGGCTGAATGACATTTAGACCGGCCATAATATCTGGCTAATAAAGGGTAATCTGAACGTTGCTCTTGGCATCTGTAAATTGTGATTGTTCAGTGTAGAAGCACGTTTTGTGGCCAGAGGGTAACAACAGACACTCCTGCTATTTTCCTTATTTAGAGTATCATGACAGCAAGTTCAGCTGTTATATTTAAACGATATTAATAATATTGTGAATGTTCAGCATAAATATGTGATCAGTCTGAGAAGCACCCATTCCTGAATAAATAACCCATCCCGAGCTTTAGGACAACGTGTGTGATGTCATGACAGCTGCCTGTTGGTCCAACACGTGAAGTACTGGAGACCTTCCTGTTTTGCTGCGAACATCTTATGAAGCAGGCAGACTTGCCTCAGCTGCCGGCATAATTAAAATCCTGTGTCTGTCTCGGGTTTATTAATGCCTTGGTACCAATTCCTCACCCTCAGTTCATGGCAGCAAGATAAGCAGCAATGGGAGAGTTTGGCAGGTCATCAGTTTCAGCTCCATTTGCCGATTTCATCACTCGGGAGATTAAGGCACTTTGCCGGACTGTCACCCACTCTTAGTTAGACAATAAATATACCATCCCTGGAGTTAAATTGTCCCCCTTAAATTAAATTGTCCTTTTACCACAGACTGTTAATAGGCTCTGGCAAGTTAATCTTTATGAAATCTGTATGATTTCATTTTATATTTTCCGTTTTGCTTGTCTTTTTACTTTTTATAGTGGTGTTGGGCAGAGGGTTTGACAAGTTATGCTGTAGCCATGACCATGGTTTTGAAGTAAATACTAATATTAAACTTCATTGTATATGTGATATTACTGCTCCAATTTACGCTATGAGGCCTTTTGTGTCTTGGTGACACACAGCATCCTTTCTACACCATAATGGAAAATCTAACCCAAATCCTAGTTAAGACTCTAACCCTAATCCTAGACATAGCCTGAATGTTGACCCTTACCCTAGACCTAACCTTAATGCTAAACCTAATGTGAAACCTCAATATCAACTCTATCCTTAACCCTAATCCTCAACCTAACCCTAACCCAAATGCTAATTTTAGTAAAGGAGTAAACCTAATGCTGACTCTCAGCCTAGGCCTAAATCTAAATGGGAAACCTAATATTAATCCCAGGACTAACCTTAACGTCAGCCCTATCCCTAACCCTAATCCTCAACCTAATCCTAACTCTAACTCCAACTTTAAACCTTACCCTAACCCTAAGCGTAATGCTGACTCTCAGCCTAGGCTTAACCCTAACGCTAAACCTAAAGTCAATCCTAGGTCTAACCTTAATATTAACCCTTTCCCTAACCCTAATCCTCAACCTAAGACGAACACTAATGCCAACCATAAACACAATATTAATCCTGGGACTAACCCTGAAGCCAACACTAACCATAGGTCAAATCCTAATCGCAACCATAATGATAGGCCTAACCCTAATGCCAGCCCAATCCTAAATCAAGAATAAACCATAATTCCAGCCCAACCCTGTCCCATTTGATCACTGTATGACCCCTCTGGGAGGCACCTAGCCCTGCCCTCACTTGAAATGCCATTATATATCCACCATGGTACTAATTTGCAAAGTTTTATCAAGAATAATCAAAAAAGCTCAGAAGTCTGCAATAAGGATTTTTGTCTTTAAGGTTTCAGTAGTCTTACACCTCCTTTACATCTGAATGAACTGCTTGGGTAGGTTGAAGTTCTTATCTATTACCTTGAAAGTGCAGTTTGTTTGTTTGAAGATATGTTGAAGGCTTGTCCAAAGCGCCAGGTCTGATGTTTCCCAATGACTCCTGACTGTTAAAGCTCCCGCAGTCACATCAGGTTTGTTTTCATGTTGTGTGTTTTTTACAGGTTATCTAGTGGTAATGAGGAGGTCCTGCTCATATCTCTTTCTTTCAATTTGCATCAGGTATTTCAATTCGATTTGTGATGTGAGCTTTAATTGGGGAGGGGGGATTTCTGCTCTTCACGCTGACTAACGGGTAACAAACGCACCGTGAAATGACTCCCTGGGGACGTTTCTTTTTCATGCCAGTCATCCATTAAGGGCCATTTTAATGAAGCGTCCATTTTTGCAGTGCTGAGCGGTTGCAGTGTCCAGTTCCAGTGAGCCTCATGCATTCACACGACATCCCTTCTCAAAGACAGTGTTTTTAGAAGGATTAATAGAGCTAAACATGGTTTTTATTTGAAATAAACATTGATTTGCTTTTTCCTACCATTTCCTTTGCTTGAAAACCTTCAAAATGGTAACTGGCATACATGAATACATCAATATTAGATTTGAGTGTAAATGTACCATTCGGCGTTAAGCTATGATCACTGTGTATATACTTTTTACTGGCAAATCACTAACGAATCACATTACCCATTAAAGTTCGGTAAGCTTTGAATTCCTCTCTCTTCAGCCTCGAGTGTGTGATGAAAAGTGTGCAGAGTGAAACTGAGAAGGTCTGCATTGATTTAGCTGGTGGTGGGTGTGAGGTTCTCGGGCTGGTCTTGGGAACACCACGCCAGAGATGCTGGACCTCATAGCCATGTCAGGTTAGGTTAGTCCAACGCCAGAGTCCGGGCTGTTCCGCCTGAACTACAGCCACATTCGGAGACTCCTGTGCAGAGCTGCCCCACCTTATGGCGAAGCCCCACGGTCACATGAAAAATTGCAAAAGCGGTGAATACATCCCCAGGCGTCACTCTGGGTTTGATTCCATGTTCGGCTCTGATACAATCATAACACCAAGACTTCCCAAATAATATGGCCCAAAATGTATCGATGTAATTTTAATCAGCACCAACTGTTGTGCCGGAGTGGCTTATGTATTATTTATAGGGTCTGCAGGAGGGGATGATCCCGTCTCAGGCTGGGGGAAAGCGAGATGGGTGAGCATCCAAGGCGACGTGCACCTCCGGAAAGAGCTTGTTCTCTTCACCAGGTGTCCTTTGCTGCTTTCGGGACAAGGTCAGTTATGGTGGCAACATCGCTTAGATTTAACTCTTATTACCTTTTGATGGCAAGTAGTTTAGAGGTCAGGAATGATCTCAAAACTACTAGAGGAGATCAAAGAAAATAACCTATATTGCATCAGTTAAAATGACCATCTATATTAATTTGTGAAATGTATTTGTATCTATATATTCAGTTATTATTTGTGTTCTGCTTTCCGTTCATTTCTTCTTTGGTATGTTCTAAGTGGGTGGAATAGTGGAGAACCATACGGGAGACCTTCATGGCCATCTACCTGCTGTCATTCACGCATTGGCTTCTACTGGAGCTATGCCCGGCTAAGGATTATGTCACAGTCCTGAGTCTCCTTTGGTCCCCATGCCTCGGTCCTCAGCATGAGACGGCAGGTATTAGCGCTCTCGTCCATGTCCTGTACATACCCTACACGCCTCCCAACATATTTTACCATTTATGATGTGGTCTCATTTGCCCCACACTATTGGCTGGCGAGAATCACATGGTACACCAGTTTACATTTAATCTCTGCAGTCAGCGGTGTGTTTAAAGTCGTTATTTGGATAAGAAGTCACCTCTACAGCTTTTCCGGGTGATAAATTAGAAGGTGACTCTCAAAGTGGGTGTGCTGCCAAGGTTCCTTCTTGCTCTAAGGTAAGAACCATCACTCCACATTCACCTTTGCCTAGAACACTGATCAGGGATACCTTGTCAGCAGGGAACTCTTAGGTGCAAAATTTTTAGGCTTGATGGTACGTGACTGCCCAGCAAAAACAGGCGATTCCCTGAAATCACTGCAGCAGTGCTCCATGGTAATACCTTAAAAGCAATCCTCTAAAATGATATGCATTCATACACTGTGGCTAATGGAGTTTATATGACCGCAACTAACATGACAATGAATGTAAACATAAGACTGGGTTTATGGGAATTTGGGCTTAATCTTCGAATAATGATCCTCAGATGAAAGCAGTACTGCGCATATATCAGACCTTATTTGTTTTTACAGAATTTATTTTTACACAAAAGCAGTTATTCATGGCCAATTAAGGTTGATGGAGACAGTCATTATGGAGCATGAGGAATGGGAGTGAAATGTCACTGAGGAGAAATTCTGTCACATCCCTCTCAACACTATCACTCCCTCTGATGGACACGCCTTATTCACTGCAGCCACCAGTAATATTCCGTTTCCATTGACCTTTTAAAAAGGTGTTTAAAACACTTAACATTCAGGGGGCAGCTGTTTGGTTGGTAATGGCCTTAGATTTTTTGTCTTATTTTAGTTTTTGCCTACTCGGTTCTCAAGGGTCCGCAGACAGTCCACGTTTTTGCTCCCTCCCAGCTCCCTGCCAGACAGTCCACGTTTTTGCTGCGAGGGAGCAAAATCATGGACTGCCTCGGAGTCCCCGAGGACCAGGTTCGGAAACACTGAGTTAATCGGCCTTTCTCTGCTGGTTTGACCGCTGTGTACTCTCTGCCCCATCCACCAAAAGCTGCCGATCCATTAAGCTTGTCACTTATTTTGCTCTTCTTTTTTTTTTGCCGTAGCCAGGGCGATACCAAAGAGTAAATATAGGTTTCCTTTATCCCCGAATGCTGTTTGATGTAGCTGTAATGAACTTGCATAATACAGCGAAGATAACGTGGAGACAAGCTTTTTAAAAGACCTATTGAATATTAATTCACATGTGGATTAAGGTGTTGATAATACCCAAGAATCCTGGAACAGAAAAGTCTGAATTGACCATTGTTAGGGCTTATCAGCCTAATTACATTTAACGGAGGGACAATTAGATAAAGGTGTCTTTGAACATCAGAAGCTCGGAGGTGTGTTGTCGTCAGTAAGTTTCCGGTGTTAGCGTGAGAAAAAACAGTCGTCCTGTACAGTCAATATTTCAGCTATCAAGATTTCCTGCTCTCTTGGAGTCAAGGAATAAACATTGGCTGAAGCTGAAGTCAGACATAACTGAGTATTTCAGACCACAGCCACTACAGCACACGTTCGAAAAATAAACAACCCACAGAGATGAGGAACTTATGATCTCCCCTAATTGTTTATGGAGACTAGGGACTCACAGTGTGTCCAGCCCTCCTCATCACTGTTAGCGCTGTCCTGGATAGAGTCCGTTGTCTCCTGTGTCCACAGCACCAGCTGGGGCTGAAAATGCCCCCAGGACCCCGAGGACAAGATGGATTCAGTGGAGCGTAATGAGATTCTTCTCCTCAGTATTCATGAGTAAAAGCAAATTAAAGGGGATCTGGGGAAATGGCAAAGCATGCAAAAGCCATCATTGATTTCATTTCCTCTGGTGACGGTGATGATTGTTACATAGCAGATTAGTAGATTTCTGAAACAATAATTGCAGGAATGCCACCTCCGTGAAGCTGTTATCTTCTGCCACTGAGCATACAGAGCATTGTGCCTTTTTAGCTTTCAAGCTGGAGCACTCAATGTAAATAAGACCATTTATTTAACATGTTTAGAGATCTGTATTTACAGCATAGTCTTAACTATTACTTTGGCTGACTTCGTATATGGGGAGCAGGTTACGGTTTGTAAACACACGATTCCCTCTCAGAAGAACACCTAGTGTGTGGTCATTTTCAACTGTTTAGACACAGAGTGATTCAAGGCTTCCATGTTGATGAGAGCTCACGGATGCTGCCCTCGTGTCGTGCGTGACAAATCGTGCTAATTTCTGTCACAAGGCCGCACATCTCGCACTGCTTGCGTCGGAGTTTCCTTTCACTTAAAAATATAAATGATTTAATCTTGAAATGTTACCAGAAAGCGACCATGTGACATTGATTGCCATTGTTCTACCTGTGTGAAAGAGGGCCATACCAACTCCGAGGGTCGTACCAACTCAGAGGGTCGTACCAACTCAGGACAATCATCTCTCCACTTAGCTGCTCCATGAGTCTTATCTGCCTGTCCCAGTTACAGTTCAGGGTTAAGGTAACATATCTGAAGATCCACAAGAGAATGATGAAGGCCTGCACTTTATCTCTTCTGAAATAACAGGTAATCAAAGAGACTTGTCTTATCATGCATGCTAAACGTGTGCTTAGTGCTCAGACCCTGAGCAATGACCATTGTTTAGCTGAGCACATTGTTTCCCAAGCAGAGACCTCTGTATACAATCTAGAGCGTGGATCAGCTCATTAGCCAGCCATTATGTGACTCTTTAATGACCTTTTTGCTCCCAACCCCTTGCCCTCTCATGTATCTATATCAGAGGTTGATAGTCCAGTCACATAGTGCTCAACTGGTTGGTCGAAATAAAATCTTGGTCTGGATTTTTGTGTTCTGGACCTGAACTATCCACAGCTGGTCTATATGCTGCAGGTCCAGCACAACACAGTCTTACCTTCTGCACCTGCTATGTCAACTGATCCTACTGGAGGACCTGTCAGCTCCCCCCCCCGTCCCCTGACCTCTGAACTCCAACACCCGCCCCCCACTCCCCTAGAGCTCCCTCATCCAGCTGTGTTTGTTTCTGAAAACCTTGCATCTCAGTGGGACACTGGGCACGCTTCTCCTCACAGCGCTGCGCTTTCTGGAGTGTGGGAAGGACGTAGAGGTGAAGTGTTGTGCAGCCGCCGCTTCTGAGTGAAAAAGCCCTGTTCAGGTGACACATTGGGATGGGTAGTAAACATGGAGCCCTGGGCCTCTGGAACACTGCCTACACCCCCCCCCCCCCCAACGGGGTCTTAGCAGTGGGGGCTTGTGGGGATGGATTGGTCTGACACCGAACCACAGGTGTGGAAACATCTCCTCTGGCTTTTTTCTGCTGTCTTCATTGCGGTTGTCATTGCTGAGAGCCCCTCACGGACCGCTGTGAGCATGGCGGCTTTAGCATAGCATAGAGTCATCTCTCGTCATTACTGTTTCACGTCTGGGACCTATGAAAACTGTATGCACCCATGTGGATCGGGCGCGATTCCAGCTGAGGCAGATCCATTCCTACAGAAATTACAATACTTAGTACAAAACTGGATTGCATGTATTTTTCTCCATAGTGTAAATGAGTGCTGTGCTTGTAAAACGTTGTTTCTGTATGTATGATAATTGTGACTAAAAAGCTCGTCTCTTCCAACCTTTCAGCGATTAAATTTCACAGTGTTCATTAGGTGTTCATTAGGTTGATTTAATGCAAAGACACACAGATCAAACATAACATTAGTATAAGATCCTTTATTAAGAGCAGGTTTTATCTTCAAGTAAATGAAACACGTTATATTTTCAAACATACTGAAAGAAATTATATTGTTTTTATATAAATTATATGACTAAACATTTTCTTACCATTACTTATTGCTTACTTGTCTGCATTTATGTAATGTACAAATATTAATTGGTAAAAATACAATCAATCCGCAATAATAGTATGCCGCTATTACCCTAGACGTATTTAGCAAGGTGATTATTACGTTACTTCACGTGACATATATACGTAATAAGTCTTGTTTTAAGACACAAGTGAAAATATGTCCGTTGTCCATTTCACCACATGAAAATATGGACGTTATTGAGAAATATTTCCCCGATGTTTATTTTAGCATGGCGATTCTGTATATGCAGATCCATTTGCCGTTAGACCACCATCTGCGTATGACTGTTTTGGTCACTGGGAATGACAGGAAAGCAGTTGTTTTCACGGGCAGTCTTTTGTCATTTTTGGCCATCGCCGTCTTTGACTATGGCCTGCATTGCAGTCCTTATAATCCGAGTTGTCTTTTTATTTATTCCACCTGCCAAACTGAACCACAAAATGCTGGGTAAATACGTTTCTCTCATTCTGACAGCTTCCTCAGTTTTCAGCTTCTGTCATCAGAAATAAGCATTTTTTGCCCTTTGCTTAAAGGCATAAACATTTATTTCTAGTCAGGTGCACTCTATGATTAGGTACGGGATATTGTTTGAATTGATCTGCAGTAGTTTATGAGTGTCAATCATTAGTCGGTCATTTTGTTTGACATTATCATAAGATGCGTGCGTAACTGACCGGGGTAAAGTTTAATATTAAATATAAAGTTTAATATTCACCATTCATTTGACATTTATCATAAGAGGCTACGAGCCTATTACGCGCTTCAACTTTATATACATCTATATGTAATTTTTAATCCTAAAAAATGACCGATAGGAATGTTTCAAAAACTAGCCCTGTGGCACATGGAGCATAGTAGTCTCTATGCTGCACAGCTGGTTTGACATCATAAGGTCACATGGTTAGGGAGCATAATAGCTTTATATTATATGTGCAGTACATGTCACTTTTAATTCTAAAAATATGTATAAGAGGAATATTTCAAAAAGAAGCCTTGTGGTACATGAAGGACATTTGTATGCTGCACAGTTGGTTTGACATCATCCACTAAAATGGTTGAAGCGCGTAATAGGTTTGTATTTTGAATGTTAAATGAATGTTGAATATTAAATTAACTCTACCGTGGTGCAAAACTGGCATAAAGTTACGTATATAATATTATTTTGACTTAATATTATGACCCTATTATTACTGTTATTGTACATATTAGTACTAATATAAGAACGCTGACAATTATGTTCTTTTGTTCTGTTGTTTTCAGTCAGATCTATAAACTCTCAGTGTCCTCTGCTGTCGCAGGACCAACTCCTGATCCGCGATAGACTCCCGGTGACAACACGCCGTGTCTCACATTTCCTAACTAACCATTTGACAGCCCAGATGCGAGCAATCGGACAAGCAGTCCAGCAGGAGCCCGCTGCGATTCCCCGAGGGTCCCCCCCCCCTAAATGCAGCGCACATTAACGGGATACGCGAACGGCAACGGGAAAATCTACGCCGACCTGACCTAAAACTTTCTGTTCTCCGATACGCATGTCTACATTTAAATGACCTCAGTTAATTGATATACAAGTCAACGACGCGAACGAAACACCACAAGAGGAAACAGAATCGATTTATGAAATTACCGTCTACAATTCCTTTTCATTGCGACTATCGACGTCAGGGCGTGTGAAAAAATCACTCTCGTTTCACACCTTTTTATCTAGGATCCTTGGTGCCTGGCGGCGGTCACAATGCAAGATATACGGCACTACTTTCCACCTAGTTGAACAGAAAACGCTTATTATTATTATTATTATTATTATTATTATTGTGGATTATAACGAAACCCTGCATCGTCTTTGCTTTGCGCCTGACTCGGACTCCTTCCCCTCTCTCCGTGATCGTCCGCCCCGCTTCTTTGGCTGAGCTCCGTCCCAAACCGTGCTGGAAAACCTCATGCAGCCGCCAAGGTAAGCTGCACAGAAAGTATCATGCACCTCCGTTTCTTGCATTATTTCACTCAAATAATTATACATACATACATATATAGTAAAAACTATTTGATGTCGATACGGCTCTACTACACGCCGAGCTCAATTCGTCTTCCATTTTAAGTTTTAAGTTCAATTTAGTTGCAATTTGAATGCATAGTCTGTCAGTGGTGACTGTCTGTTTCAGACTGCATTTTTTCCCTGTCGGCTTTTGCATTTGTTTTGGAAACCAGTACGAATAACCCTACTGGGTACATATTTACACGCAATGTGCCGTTTGCAGGATTGTAGAGCAGGGTTGTGTGACAGAATCAGACGTTAAACTAGTTCTATCACCTCGGCTTTTCCTAAATGAAAGGAATTCATTTACCTAGAGAACAAACACGACGTGTTAGGTTTTACATTAAGCGCTGAACTGAAAAAAACACAATCGCTTGTTTTAGAAATATATGTTGCAGTACTTTTGTGCTCTGAGATAAATTGTTGGAGTTTGCTAAATGTAGCTTATGTGGTTTTTAAAAAATATTTTAAAATGAACTTTGTTGCACGAAATATTAGTGATGATTTGTGCGTGTATGTCATTCAGTTAGATATTGGGTAAAAAGTAAAAACAAGATTTTTTTCATTAAAAGTCTGTGCAATTAAATGGTATTAAAGGAAAACACGAAATGTCGCTTGCTCTTTAAGAGTGATATATGAAAGTTACGAAGTGTTGGAAAGCAGCAGCGATCTCTGCCTGTTGGTGTAATTGGCTCAAACTGCTCAGAGGGGGTATCAATATGACAAAATTGAGATTTTAATGGTCTGCCGGCTTGTTCTGACTTAACCCGTGTGGATCGGGCGTGATACCGCGACACCTAAACATCCATCCGTCAGACGCTCATGCTCTGAACGCAGATGTGGGGGCTAGAGCCCATCCTGTGAAGAATAGAGCACAATGCAGGGGTACACCCTGGATGGGACAGCAGTCATCACGGGGCTGAGAGAGAGAGTTTTTAGGTGTCTATACCATTATGGGGACTCTCCATTAATTTTTATGAGCATAACCATAAACCCAAATATGACAACCTCAACCCCAACCCAGCCCTAACCTTAACCACGAGTAATCAAACAAAATACAAGACTTTTGTTATTTTTACTTTTTTGATTGTAGTCACAGATCTTTATACAATTGAGATTTTAATTGTGGGGACCTGAAAAAATGTCCCCACAAGCTAAAAAAGTAACCGGTTGAACCACATTATGGGATGTACAAACCCACACACACTCGCGTACAACTGCGCGGCACGGGGAAGACATGGAAACGTCACAAACACGGGAGAGATGGGATTCAAACCCTCAGCCCTGGAGGCAACAGCCCTAGAAACTGGGCAGCCTCCACCTATTCTCTTACGTGCAGATAGAGCAAGCGCCATCTATTGGGGAATTATTAAAATTCCATTATATCCAATTATATCCAACACATTGTCTGTGTTATAGGCTTGAACAACTATTTCCTTAAAAGTCAAGTCAAACAGAAAAAAATTATCGTCTTGAAACAGATGTATTGAAATTGCGTAGGACCGAGAACAATGTCTTAACGTTTTTTTATACATTCAGTTTGTCAAAGACCTACAGGGACCGATGTTTAAAATAAAAAATAAATGAGAAGTTGTTGTGTTGGTGACCATATTGAATTCTAAGTTGTTTAAAATTCCTGCAACATCTATAAAATAGTAAAACCTGAAAGCATATAACAGCTATTAAAATTAATGGTTGAGTGCACTGCAATCGGTGAAAAGATCTGTATAATAATGACTAATTTGGCATTACCTATGGATCACAGAGCAGACACTAAGCGTATGTTTGTTTTGGTCTAATTTTCGTTCACTCAAACATTAAAGAATCAATCTTCGCATCACACTTTGCGGAGGGAATGGGGGGGGGGAATCAATTGCACAGCGATCGCTGTTTGGGTGAGAAGGCACAGTGGTTTGGTGGTGAGTGTCCTCTCTACACGCCTTCACAGCCACTACCGAAATGTCGGCCTTATTTGTGTACTCCGGGTTCCTCCAGCGATGCAGAGGCGTGCTGCTCGGGTACACGGCTGAGAAATGGCGGAATGCCTTGCAGTACGTTACTGGCCCTTACACGGCTGAGCTTGCGCCGTGCCTCATGCTTCCTGGGACAGTGTCCAGTTAACCTCAAACTTAATTCAATAAGTGGTTATATAGAGTCGATGAATGAATATTCTTATGCCTACACTGTAAAATAAAAGAACATTTAAACACATAGTTTAAAACTGGTTGAAACCATTTGTATTGTAATAAAACATCAAACCAAAGCATTATTCTAATTGGTTAAAATGTAACTGTGTGCATAAAAATACCCATGTACTGGCAGTTTGAGGAAATCTGAATAATTGTGGTTTTTCTCTCAGGCTTTCATTATGTCGCTTAAGCAGTACTTTTACCCTAAGCAGTCTACCGTCTTTACCAATTGGTCCAGCCAAGTATCAATTCAGGTCAAATGCCCCACTGAGGAGTGTAGGGTTCTGGCCCTGGTCCAGATTAAAAGTCGACACTTTCACCGAGACCTTTTTCCACATCCGCTTCCTATGCGAATCATCGTTTATTTTATTTTCTTTTATTAGCAACCTTTTTGCTTGACACCTGTCATCAGTTCTTTCTGCGTCACATGTGAATCTTACAAATAACTACGCCAGACCGATGGATCAAAGGTAAGGGTACCTGATACGATCTCTCTGCCAGGCAGTCGCACCTTTACACACTACAAGCCGCAAGATGCCGTTCTACTGGGCTGGCTGTAATAGACTGGAGCACCCGTCTCAGGACTGCCTGTAGTAGGTGCTGGTGGTATCTATGAGCATGATAGAACTTTTATTTTAAACACTGTTACTGAGCTTTTGAGATATTTGATAGATTCATGATGTACTGCCATATCTGTTTTTATAATCAATCAATAATAAGAATTGGATTAATGAACGGGGAAATGTGGTCTATCTATGAAAATCATTAATGAAAGCTATTCTTTTTTTTAAAAAAAAAAAAAAAAAAAAAAAAAAAAAAGTCTATTGCTGTCATAGAAATAAAGATTAAAAAAATTTTTATTTTCGACACTACCAGAGGCAAACAAAATGTTCCCTAGCTAACAGCAAATAATTCAAACAATAAATAATGCTCTTTCTAGACTTTAAAGGGCGCGGTATCATTGCTGTGACTATTCTGTGAGTACAATAATAATAGTACATATGATACCTTTTGGCACAAATGACTACAAATTCCGCAAGTAACAGCGCTTTACTTATAAAATATTTAAGATCTGAAAACCAGTTAAATTCCCAGTAAAGCAATTAATACAAAGTTACTTCTTGTGTATCCCGCCATACTTGTTGAAAGTATAGATTACATTTGTACCTATACATATTTTGTCGAAATTAACTGGCATTACATTAGGATATGCTGTTGATTGTTTGAAATCCATTAAGTATCGTTTCGTCTTATAAATAGTTCATTAGTGGATGGCGTCGTTCTGTTTATTTGATATATTTTAATAGCTTGCACGTCTTCTTTAAGTGCTTAAAATGCTTTAGTCGGGCAAAAGCAAACACAAGTTCCACCTGTTGTGTCCGGAAAGCGGCTCTCTAGGCGGGTTACAGTGTGACACAGTGGATTCAGCGTGACTTGCAGTACGGTGAACCTCAGCATCCCTGCAAGGTCAGCCTGTAATCCGAAACTGAAAGGGGGTGAGGGCGGAAAGGCTCCGTATTGGCTTAGCCCAGATGTAGGCTGCACCTTTCCGCACTCCCCCCACCCCGAAACGGGAGATCGATTGCCAATCTTTTCTCCCTTTTTTGTTTGAGGATTTCAACTCGGTGCCGAACATGCGAGGCATCCTTAGGCGTATATAGCGCCCAGCTAGTCCCTAAAGTACGCGCCATATGCTGTGAGTCGGTTCTTGTGGCGATAAACTTTATGCATTTGCCCGTACGAAGGGATGTTTTCAGACCCGGCACAGCGCGTTTTTACCCCCCCTGCGCCCTTTTGCGTGGATTTACCGCCCCAAACAATGATACAATTCATCTGCTAATTCACTTTTTCCCGTCACCACTTTTGTTGGCTGTATCAGGGAGAGGAGAGAGGTGCGATCCTGTGCTGGATGGATGGTTATGGGGAAAGGAGCAGCAACTTCGGCGCTAGACGTCTGCAAGATCTTCGCCTTGTTTCTCTACATATTCCCTACAGGTAAAACGAAAAAACCTTCAAATTCGGCCACGTTTTGTTTGGGGTGTTGGGTCAAAGCTACAAAAACGTGACCAATTTCATCTTAATCTCAATAACATCGCAGACCTTACGTTTAAACTAAGAAAATGCTCACTACCCACCTTTATATGCCATAAGATATTACATTTTTAAAGTTTCTAGCGTATTGTATTTGTTTATGGGTAGATGTATAAAGTTGTACTCCCTGCACGGGCATTTTACTTCACCATGCTTTTACATACTGCTGTAGGCTATCAGTAGGTGCGAAACTGCGAATTCAAAGTAACAAAGGATTTCTTCGAAATTATTTTTACCAAAGCTACTTAATCCTAACAGATTTTTTTCCCATATGGGGGAAATGTTTGAGTTGCGGGAAATATCCTGCGAACAAGTTGTGTGCAACACATCATGTCAAGTAAGTTTTTGGGGAAAAAACACGCAAGACTGATATGTTGCGTATTGATGGGAAGACATGAGAAATTGTGTTTTATTTAATCGAATAATGTGCAGTTTTGTACTAATCTGAATTATCTGATAAAGCAGTCTGCACGTTTTTGCTGTGTAGGTAGCTGGCTTTTGGAGAAACTTTTCCACAATGGCTTTGGCGCAGTCGTGCCGGAGCATTCCTACGGAGCCCCTCTTCGGAGATGGGGGAGGGGAGCCAAGCGCCGCCGGGGCTCGTTCTCGGCTCTGCATTTCCCCGTTTTTGCAAAACCTGCCGAGATCAGCCTCCGAATTCGCAGATCGAAATATTTCGTTATTCTGAGATCCGCAGCAGAGTATCTGTTTGCGTGTTACACGTGCTTACAGGTTGTTTGGGTTCCCTAAAAAAACAGTCTGACTTCCACGCTTGAAGTTGTTGTTTACATTTGAACATTGTAGGGTTTTTATCAATATGGGAATGTTTCCATATAGATCTTTTTATTTCCTACAAAGAATAGTAAAATAATAATAATAATAATAAAAATGTATACACCCCCCTGAAATGTATCAACAGTTTTCACACTCTCTCTTATCGCTTCTCTCATGGTACTTAACGTCAAACAAAGAAGAGATAAGTGTTTGTCGTTGACGTTTATTCAAGATTAGTTTATTGCGCTTTATCAGATGCGGGTGATAAATGCCTTTTGTTGCTGTCAGGCGTAGGAGTGAGTCTTTAACTATTTAAACTGTAAGTGTTAATTTTAGGGTTTAAATAATAGTGATAGCAATCCAGGGACCCTGGGACCATTTCGTTTGTTTGGTACAACTGAGATTTGCGTTAATTTGTCAGAAAACTGCATTTCTAAGTGATCCCTTTGCCCAAACATGCACGAATAGCTTCAGCAGCAGTGTGTATCAAAACGGTGCTCTTTCCTTTGTGTTTGTTGCGGCATTGTATAAAGATATTTGTACTCTCTTCCCACCCCAGACTACAGGCTATCCTTATTCGCGTTTTTAATCTCACAGTTTACTTTGTCGGTACCCGCATTTAATTCCTCCCCATCACGAGCATAAACCTGTGTATTTGTTTATACCATGATTCATGTCAAACCTGTTTTATATGGAATGAGTTGTTTGCTTCCCAATAAGCCGATTTAGAATTTTCAGAATCTGTGCTTGTAATTAATACATTTTCTGGGAAGATTTTTTTTATTTACTTCGAGAATTTCTGACCTCGAAGTATTTTGCTTTCTGTCCTCTCTTTTCACATTTACTGTAAAAATAGATACATAGCAGTTAATTCCCTTCTGAGGTACTGTTGACTGCAGATTCCCTGCCCAGGGCTTTGGGGCGTCCGTGCTGAGGCAGGCATGAATCGCTTTTCTCGCAGTGACTCTCCGGGAAGCCTGTCCAGGTGCCCCAGCCAAATCCTGTTAAAGATTAGTGATGTGAAATGCAGCACCCGCCCTCTCCTCTCCCCCCCCCCCTCTCCTCTCCCC
>JAABNX020000021.1:9356394-9379392 GCA_015163995.2 Mormyrus lacerda
TCAAAAGTATCGTACGGCACATCCAGTTGACAAGTCAATGCGCAATGTTATTGCACCACTATAAAATGGAAACGTCACCCCCCTCCTCTCTTCCAGTTACGGGAACTATGGGCTCGATTAAATGAAATCTTACGCATTAATTAATGAATACCAGCTGATAATTAAGGGTATATTCAAAAGTTTTTTTAAAAAGGTTTTATTGTTTTAATTGGAAATGCCTTTGTTGTGAGATTCCTCAGATTTTTAATAATAAATAATGAGGTAGATGCCATTGCCAAACAGATTTATTAAAACACATAGGAGACGATGCCTGGCTGACGTCAGCCAGAAAGGGGCAGGCTTGCATGTCCTTGCCAGCTGTTCGATTTCCCCTAAAATGACCCAGTTTGGCAAAGCAGTTAAGTCAGTTAAAAGCAGTGGTGCTTTTTAATTCCATCCGTTGTGGGGATGCGTGTTTCATATTTAAGGCCCTGCCTGACACCATGGCTGGGGTGACCCTTCTTATGCGCCTTCCCGTGTGGAGGTCGGGCTTAAGATCCGGCAGACGAGAAAAGGCGATCCTGTTCCTTTAAGAGGGACTTCAACAATCTGTAAGCCCCAACCCCCAAGCCCCAAAGTGCGGCCTGTGAAACTCGACCTAATCCCTTTACACTGGGGTAATTTATTGCTCTGTTGGTCTCCTCTCAATGGCAAATTACATTGTCTTCATTCAAAGTCGAAAGACACCCCCCCCCACACACACACACACACACACACACTTTTTCTTACTGACACACACTCCTTCCACTCCATTCTAGTTGTGTGGAATTCTTTCAAAAGTGTTTTTTTTGTCTCTGTGGAAGGTGTGTGTGTGGGAGGTGGGGCTCTCCGTCATCTCCTGGGGGTTATTCAAAGCCTGTCCTACAGCACGCCTGGCCATTTCAGTCAGAAGCTCCGTATTGGCTGTGATGTGTGGCTTAAGCAGGACCTACACCAACTGATGTTCAGCTAACAAAATCATGTGATCTCGCCCCGCAAAAAAAAAAATGCTGTGCATTGTCCACCAACCGGGGGCCTCATTTTTATTAAGCCGATACAGCGCGTCAGTTTGCATCACCCTGCATGACGAGATGCTTGTGCTTGCCATCTTGTCAAGTTCTGGGGTGCCATGGGATGTTGGTATCCCAGTAAGGTGGTTAGGAGAACCAACTTATCCAAATGGTAATTGCAGGTTAATGATGGCTCTTCAGGTTTTATTCTGATGGTTTTTGTTACATGTTGTGGTTATTTTGTAGTTTAAGGTTTCGGTCTTGAACCTTTTGCTACCTTGTTCAGGTTTCCAGAAAATGCAGAATTTGGTGCATTTGCAGCCTGTTCTCTTTGGCCAGGTACTATATACTGAAACGCAGTGAAAACCGCAAACCTCCTCTGCTTTGTGGGGTCTTTCAGGTTGTAGCTGTCACTGTAGGTCCAGGCTGATGGTGTTTTCTGATGGTAGATGAGGCCAGGGGTCACTGAGTTTGTGCAGTCTGCAAATAATTAAAATTTACTGTGCCGTGTGTGTGTTTTGTATTTCTTTTACCGACAGAAATGGTGCACAGAGTGTTAATGTAACGCTTCAGTTCTCATATTGCACATATTTCAGACGTCTTAAAGATCAGGTTAAATTCAGGCCGTTTTTGTTCAGTTAATGACACATTGACAGCTCCCGCCTTAACGTAAACACCTTGGACTCTCTGCGGACTGGTTGATAAGGATGAAATGATGCGGGGAAGCTCTGCAGAAGGTCAGCTGAGATTGAGACATGTCCGTCTCCCAGCTAAAGGCCATGGGCTCCCTGCTAAATAAAAGGGAGGCGTTTCGATTAAACTTCTGGGCTCCTCATGCTCACGTTTAGGACTCGAAGAGTCCGTTTCATTAGCAGGCTGGCTGACTGTCCTGGTGAGCAGTCACGGTCGGCCGGACCCCCCCGGCTGCTGGTGACTCGTGTTTTTCCCCACAGCAAGTCTGCAGTGCCGGATCCTGAAGTGTAACTCGGAGTTCTGGGCCTCCACGTCCAGCCTGGGCCCCGAGGAGGAGTTCTGCACGGCACTGAGGGCCTATCACGCCTGCGTGCGGCGCACGGCGCGTACCTGCCGCGGTGACCTGGCCTACCACTCCGCCCAGCACGGCATCGAGGACCTGATGGGCCAGCACAACTGCTCGAGGGAGGGCCCTACCACGCAGCCGCGCACTCTCAGCCGCACGCCGCCTCCGCCACCACCGCCGCCACCTGACAGCCAGGAGCGCTCCGATGCGCCCGAGGTCTGCCACTACGAGCGCGGCCTTCCGCGCAACGCCGCCCCTCCCAACTACACACACTGCGGCTTCTTCGGGGACCCGCACCTGCGCACCTTCGGTGACGACTTCCACACCTGCATCGTGGAGGGGGCGTGGCCTCTCATCCACAACAAGTACCTGTCCGTCCAGGTGACCAACACCCCTGTGCTACCTGGCTCTTCAGCCACGGCAACCAGCAAGGTGGGACACTTCTCTGTTTGCGTTCTCATCCATCCATCCATCCATCCATCCATCCATCCATCTTCTGTAACTACTTACCCCATATAGGGTCCCAGTGAACCTGGAATCTATCCCAGGATACCCAGGGCAGAGAGCATGCTGGGTGAGATGGCAGGCATGCTATCATGCACATCACACCTTATTGGCTATTCTGGACTGTTCTGCAGGACCCTGGACTATTTTGGTAAATTTAAGACTCATTTAAAATAACTGTCTATTAAGCTGATGGGCCAGAAAGGTGCTTCTGGGGCTCAAACCAAGAACCTTCCGGTTGTCCACCAAGCCACCTTTTGTGTTGCTCTCTCATCTCTCCCGGTATCGATGAAGATCTTGTCAGGTCTTTGGCATCTTTGTGTCGGAGGGAACCGCTGTCACGCAGGCGGAGGGGGAACAGGGGGGTGGGGGATGGGGGGAGTAAAGCAAGACGACGTAACCTGAAACGGCCGGTGTGGAATGAGACTCAAACACGTGAGTCACCGGTGCTGACGTGGGTAACCTGAATCCCAGCCTCACACATGCAAAAGCAGCAGATGGAATACAGCATGACGGCGGCGATGTGTGTGGGAAGCGGTACCCAGACGCGGATCAGTGACTGGCCTCTTACTCTCTGCTGCCCCCTGTCTTCCGCACCCGCTCATGCACACTAAGCTCTCCCGGGGTCACCTGTCTGCTAATGAAATTAGGGGGAGGGGTGGCTTGGTAAACAGACCCTCACTCGGCAGAAAGGACCACCCCCTCCACTCCTGTGTCAGTTTGACTCCCTTCTTTATGAATTTAATTGCAGTAGACGGATGTGTATAGAGGCTTAGCCCCGGTGGACCCCTCCCTCGCTTAGCCACAAACGGCACTTTTCTGTGTGGGGAGGGACATCGCATTCTGCGCACCGGAACATTTGGAAATGAAATGCATTGTAAATGCGCAGGGATGCCGGAATTAATCCTGAAAGTGGTTCTTGTGTTTTGCGGCATTTTAAATAGGCGTATTCCATTAGATTTAAGGGTAGATCTCTGTGTGATTCTGATAATGGATCATTTATGGCCTACGATGCACTGGCAAGCTATTCAGAATTTTCCCCAGCCGTGTGTCCCACAGATGGATGGATATATATTTTAGCACCTGGCTGATTGATTATAGTTTGATAGTATGAAACATTGTTCTTATGTGACATCATCTGGGGCAGTAAATTCAGTTGATTTCTGGTTGTTTGTATAAAGTGGTAAATCTAATGTACTCTAAGATTTTTCCGGAAAGTTTCAAACTCGCAGGCACGGTGCCGGTGTCACATGCTTACGGCTCCTCTCTCCTCCTCCAAACAGCTGACCATCATCTTTAAGAACTTCCAGGAGTGCGTGGATCAGAAGACGTACCACGCGGAGACCAATGAGCTGCCGGCCGCCTTCGCAGACGGCTCGCGCAATGGCGGCGAGCGCCATGGGGGGGCGGCACTACGCGTGCTGGAGAAGGTTCCGGGCCAGCATGTGGAGATCCAGGCACGCTACATCGGCACCACCATGGTGGTGCGGCAGGTGGGCCGCTACCTCACGTTTGCGGTGCGCATGCCGGAGGAGGTGGCACGCGCGGCCGAGGACGGCGACAGCCACGACCTCTACCTCTGCCTGCACGGCTGCCCCCTCAGCCAGCGCATTGACTTCCGGACGTTCCGGCAGCGTGCCGCGGGGGGACGTGCCCCCGCGGGGAGACCCGGCTCCGGAGACCGGCTAGGCTCACCACCCCATACCTTCACTTACCAGTCAGCCGTGGCCAAGTGCAAAGAGCGCCTCCCGGTGGAGGACCTGTACTTTCAGTCGTGCGTCTTCGACCTGCTGACGTCCGGCGACGTCAGCTTCAGCCTGGCCGCCTACTATGCCTTCGAAGACGTCAAGATGCTCCACTCGAACAAGGACAAGTACCATCTATTTGAGAAGGCGGTAGGGCTGGGGGGGGCCCCCTCTAGGAGCCCCCACCTGAGCCTGCAGCTTCTCCTCAGCGCCCTCGCACTTCTCTGGCTTCAGTGGCTACCAGTGTGTCTCTGATCACGCCTGTGGCTCCAGCTGTAGCAGAGAGACATGCCCATCATCACGTCATACCTCATCCTGCACCACCTCATGTCCGCTCACCTGCTCGGGTGGGGGGGTTGAGTGTTTCCATGCCAGAGTCTCCCATTCCAGCCATCCGTCCCGTCTTCCATGTTCCCGCAAACGCGCAGATGGAATGCCACGATTGCTGCCCTCTCCAGGCTCTCTGGGCATGCTGAGGGACAGCTGTGGGTGATGAGCAGCGGCGCCCCCTGGGGATGGGGCAGAGAGGCTCCGGGATCTTAGGGGCTGAGCTGGTAGGCGAGAGCCCCCAGCAGAGGGCACAGCCAGCAGGCTTCTGTGAGCAGCAGATGGGGGAGGGCTTTCTTTATGTGACACTCGCCATAGGCCTGGGAAACAGGAGAGGCCTAAGTGTGCAGCAGAGCGCCCTCTGCAGGCTGGTGGAGATGGTCACCTGGCTGCCGGCCTGCCACTGTGCCTGTGTCTGCTATGTCCTTGAGAGGGATGGTCGTACGGTGTCGTCTCAGGAGCGTTTGCTGTCTGTAGACGGAAGCTGCACCCGCCGGTCATTTCCAGTTTCCTGTTTGAAGACGGTGTGACAGCAAATCCCCCTTAACAGGTGTCTAAAGGATGAACAGTATTTAAGTGGTCCGATTGGCCGGGTGCCAGAGTTGAGCTGGAGTTGGATCCAGAATGTGGCAGTGAGCACAGCAGAATATCCATTGCAATGTTTACATGCTGAATGTCGTTTTTAAGTTGAACTTGCATATCTCCGGATATGCATATTGTGTGTGTGTGTGTGTGTGTGTGTGTGGGGACTGAAATGTTCACACAGCGACCACAAGATTTTTGTCTTTTATTGTTAAATTAGCCCCTCTTGGGTTCTCTCTCTCCCTCCCTCCCTCCATATACTTTTCACAGTTTAGTAGTTTAATGCCTCTTTCACTTCAGCTAGATGTATGAACAAAGCAGTGAAACGATCTTCCACCACGGATGGAAGCCAAGGGGAGGGGGGTGGCTGCCTTTTGGCAGACGGGGGCCTCTCTGGTGTGAGGGGCCCAGGCTCCGCTCTGTCACACTGACATTAAAAGGCCGGCCCCCATGCTTAACGGCTGCCGCCCTGGGCTTCGCTGTTGGGCTTGTTTGAGTTGCCTCTCTCAATAGACCTGTTAATTTATGGCTGAAACCCTTGCCAAAGAACAGAACCTTGTGCCAACAGTTTAAAAAATGGCCAATCCCACTCTGCCCTGCCCCCACGTCCCTAACCCTCCCGTTTCTGTGGAGCTCGGTAGTTGAAGGTATTTGGGTTGCACTGAGGGCTGGGCTGTGTGTGGTGCTGATGAATGTGGGAGTGACGGGGGGGGGGGCTGCTATTTCCCCGCCTCTGTGGCATCCTGCTGCTGTGGGACCAGTTTGAGGCGCCGGCATCATTCCATCGCGTGGCATCGATTCCATCGCTCTCATTACCTCCGCATGGACGGTCTTGTTGCCGTGTTGCCGTGCCGACGTGAGTGCAGCGCAGGTGCGAGCGCCTCAGCTTCCAGACGTCGTCTTGATGCAGACGTGCTCCATGTGAGCTGATCCATTCACTTTTCACACCTGCATGGCTGATGTGCACATTTTAGTTGTTTCTTTCTTTAATATTGAAGGTTAGCAGCTGCTACAAGATCAATATTAAACCTGTAACAGAATAATCAGCATTGCAGAGTTGCTGGTCCCCCCCCCACCTGAGATGCACTCACCAGTTTCACTAACTACGCATAGCTTAGCCAGAGAGACAGCGTGGGAGGTGGCCTCACTCTGTTCCTTCCTCGGGGGGTGCAAACGATGTCACAGCACCCAAAAGGAAATGGATAATTGTAACGTTTTAGGTTTGTGTTCCTGGATGCGATTCGTGATTCATTAAATCGCCACATTGACTGTGCCGTCGTACATGACAGTGTGCCTGAGTCGGTCAGTAGTTCCTTGTTTACCATATTTTTCTAGAAGTTTTTTTTTTTTTTTTACAAAAATTCATGAGGGAAGGTAGATTTAATGTGACCCTTGGTTTAAAAAAATTGATTGTGAAATCATGAATGCCACAGCACTGCGTGCCTAACAGTGTCGCTTAGCCTTTTATAATGTGCATATTGATTGACCTTCTGATTTGCTGGGCAGGAGAATAGATGCGGAAACTTTTAGATGTTTTTATTCCCCTCCTTGCATGTGAAAACAATCAGTGGACTAAATGTGAGTCGACCTTTTTAAGGTTTTATTTAATCCAGCAATCAGGTCTAAATAGGGCAGAAAGGTGTTTGGTGTTCATGTTCACTTTTGATACATATTTGAAGAAGCACTTTATGTTTTTATTTCTCTCTCCTTGTGAATATTAATCGTCAGATTGTTTCTCGATGGGCCTGGAAAATGTGCAGCAGTAACATGTTAATTCCTGGATAAACGACAGCACAGCACCACCTGTATATACTGTAAATTATTTATTGACCAAGTAAAGTCTTGTCCATTTGTTTTTTTTGGATACTTGTCCTTTGTCTTATTTGTCTATACACTTTGTATACCGCCAAAGGTGTTCACAAAATACTTGATATGAGTATTAGTGATATGAAGTGGTATAGAAGCCAGTGCCATCTTAATTCTTCACAGATAGGAACTAAGCAGGAATGTAATAATAATAATTAATATTAAGGCAAGGGGGGGGGGGCTGTATGTACACAATTACAGGGGTGAAGTGCAGATTAACACATGGTGCACACAGTATAAGGTCACGTTACAAAACTTGAATATAAACCATTGTATGCACTCAGCAGCTACATGAGTTCTAGCAGAAGAACATTAGTTCTGGAGATCAACCCACTTTGGGATGTATTAAACATAAACATGAGATTCCATCTCACCTTCTAACAGGGGTGGGGCACTTGTTCCAAGGAGGGCCGGTGTGCGTGTGGGTTTTTGAGATGGCCTCTCAATCAGCCAATAACAGCCCCTGGGACTGGAGTCAAGATTGGCTGATTGTGAGGCCATCCCGAAAAGTCGCACCGGCCTTCCATGGATCAGATCCCTCCCTTGCCATCTAAAATGGCATAAACTGGTTTTCTAAAGGTTTAAATGACCATATGATAAATCAGCGTTTCCCAACCCAGTCTTCAGAGCCCAGCAGCAGTCCATGTTTTTGCTCTTACCAGAAGCCGGAATGGAGCAAAGCTGTGGACCGTCTGTCGGTAGAGATCACTGTGACAGGTGCGTTTCGATAGCATGATGTAATCCTATTCTTAACCAATTTATTACAGTCTAAATCTGTCCACCTAGTGAACTCACATTTTCCTGTTGATGTCTTGATGCTCTTGTCTCCAGCCACACTGCTCTGTAACGGAACAGTGTCTCTGTGTCTCCAGCAATGAGCCAATTCTTGGCGGCAGCAGCCTGTAACCTGCACACACCTGACTGGCCAGTAGGGGGCCACACTTGTGGCGCATTTTGCAATCGCTATACTTGATCTTGATGCCTTTAAAAATAGATTCCATGGCTCAGTATGAGAGCCTTAGTACTTTCCTTTACTCTCATTGCTGTTCCATAACTGTAGCTATTACCTTATAAACAAGCTTGTAATTAAGCTTATATCCATTTCAGGAGTCCAGTTAACCACTATTACTCCTGATATATTATGGACTATCTGGTTACTATATCGTCAACTTTATAGTCATTCAGTATAAATGTTTACCAAACTCCCATCTCACCACTTTCATTATTTGACGTCTTTGCATAGACCTCAGTGCCTTTTCAAACCAATACAGGGATTCTAAACCTACTTTAACATACAGAATGAATAGTTTGGCCAAGTCATAAAAACTTTTAGTCTTAACAAGAAGGACAATCAAAAAAGTCCAATGTTAAGCTCCATCTATGGTCAGTGGGAGTCGGACAGTTTAGACTTGATAATGTCTGCTGAGCCACATTTTCTTTACTGGCTAAATAAGCCACTTTATTCCTAATCAAAGTAAAGTAATTATCAAGATTTACCGCTCACAGGCAGCCCCCACCCCACTGATCCAATTTCCCAAGTCCTCTCTGTACATGTAAGGTAAACAGGATGCTAGGATTGGGTCAGAGCGCCGCCTGGTGGAGCACAAATGCAAGGTCACCCCTAGTGAGAATTCAAAACAGATATGCAGATTGTTTTTCATTTACCATAGCAAATCTACCGATTCACTAATTTACCTTTATGCATATTGCATATCTATCCATTTAACTATATGAATGCTGTAAAAAACATCCAGATAACCTGCATTTTTTTTTAAATAGTACATCATGGAATTATACACACTGTATGTAATGTGGTTGTAAGGGTGCTGTGGTAAATCATGTTCTAATGGTAAAGAAGACAGATACTAAAATGTTTTGTCATAGCTGTAGTGCTTTAAAATCTACATCCATCCATTTCCTATCCACTTACCTGGTCAGGATTGTGGTGGTGGTAGTGATGGGGGGGGGGGGGCTGCAAACTCCAAATAGAGTGTAGAGAGTGTGATTGAGACCGGAAACCCGGAGGTGTCAGGTAGCTGTTATACACTGAGCCACAGCAGTAGCCATTACTGCGCTTCACAGTGGCATCTGGATCACACTTCTTCAGTGAATTCGACAGTTAGCGAAAATCAGTCGTCACTTTCCATTTACCATGGAGCAGACCTGAGAATCCCCGGTACCTACCTGACCGACGTGGGCATCCAGGGCCAATCCAGGAGTCTAAAGGCTGAAGAAAAGGAATTATACAGGATGGGGCGCGAGCCCATGGCAGGGTGAGCGCATGCACGCACACACACACACACACACACACACACTTACTGTAAGGCATGTTTTTAGAATGTTGGGGGTCACTGCAGGAAAGATGCAAAGCCCACGCAGACGGAGCTGGGGGAGACATTCGAACACTGCAGTGCCCCCCACTGGAAATCTGAGAAGCCTAAATGGAAATTATTGTAAATAATCGATTAAAATGAAACAAATAACACTGAAGCACTGCAAGTCCCAAATGTGATCAAGGTGAATTACATCATTATATAAACAAATACCCTGGATTTTACTAAACACCATCTTCATGAAGTGTAGAAATGTAAAACAGACTGGAATGCAGGGACGTGGTAAGCTTTATAAATGCAACATAAACTTCCTTAAGAAATGCTTAACAATGATTTTTTTTCCCCACACAATGAGAAGCTAGTTGGGCTCCCACAGCACACAGTAAACAGAATGTCATTGAAAGTGCTGCCTCGCTTATCCTGGTATGTGTGGCCACCCCAGACCAGCAAACAAAAGAATTATGGGAAGAGAATGTTTTCAACGCTACCAACCAATTTCCTTAAAAGATGTATACCTGAAAAGTGTCTGCCAGCTGTGGCAGAAGAGGATTCTGGGTAGTAGTGTGCATTACCACAGATGCCAGGAAACTTACGACCATTCATGTCAAACATACATGTAATATAATGAACACGGATTGCTCTGAGGTATGAATGGGAAATGACACCAGCATCCAACGGCGCACGGGGTGCAGATCCCCCTGTTCAAACACACCTACGGAACCTGGTACCTAGCTGAATAAAGCGTAGGGAAATCTGCAAACTGCTGGATTGTGGCCCTCCAGGTACCTGGGGACTGCAAGGTCAGCATCTGCTCAGTCTAGCGCTGCCACTTTAGGACAGAGGAAGATTCACACACTTCCGTGAAGAATTCAAAAGATCGTCACCACTCATTTCAATGGATTTGACTCATAGAACATACTTAGGACTTCATGACCAAAACTCAGATCCATAACTATAAAGCACAACCAAAAACATTTTTAATAGCATGGGAAACAGAAGTATGCGCATATTCAAACAATATTTACATTCCGTTTTACTATAGCAATCGCCTTTCCAGGTGTATATCCAGCCTTCACTAGCATGGAATCTCCCGTTCGCACTCTTGAGTCTGTCTGCGCAGGTGCCTGGGGAGAGCCGGTGTCACCCTGCATCACCTTGTGCGTGTGGCATGCAGCCCAAGACTCACACCATCGCGCTTTAACACCACGTGTTCACATGCTACACCTGCAGGCGGCAACCCCACTCTCGCACGGATCTGTACAGACAGAATGGCACACACACGATCTTCCCAGTTTATTTAAAGGTATAATTCACCTGTATTCAAAAAGGATTCAGGAACACTTTCACCGTTTAAGTTGTGATGTTACAAAATACTTACAAAGAAAGGAACATCCAATATTACTGTAGAATACTGTACTTTTAGTGCAAGAGCAGCTGCAGGTACCTTTTGTACTGACCGTAGAAATAAAGCGCGTCAAAGCGGACTCCCAATCACTCCTGACAGGGACAGCCATCATGACGGCTTAAGTCTTTTTAGTGTTTAAATATTTTTTACAAGGGCTGTGTTCACTTTAAATACTGGTTATTGCAAAAACAAAATTCAGCTTTAGCAGAGAACATCTGGACTTGGCGTTGGCTATTCACAGAACAGCATAAGTTCATACAGCTTGATTTCTGATGCTCATATGACGAATTTTGGGGTTGGCAAGAGGATTCACGGTGAAAGCTCTCCGGGACGGTCTAAGGAGCGGTCGGGACCACCCGGCAACTCATCCTGATCCCTGGATGATAAAAAGCATAGCGCCTACAGAGGCTCCCGCACGCCACGGGCGTCTGCAGCGGACAGCCCGAGTCGTCAGCGCAGAGCCGGTCATGGCGCTGAGCAGGGAGGGGGGGGGCAGCGAGGGCATGCTCTGCCCTCAGCATATAGACAGACCTCAGATTATTCCAAAACGACAACAAAACAAACTTTAAAAAAAAGTGGCTTTGGGAAAACTTCCCTTGCTTTCTGTATCTTTCAAAAATAAGCCAAGTTTCTGAGGCACTTCCATATTCCCAGGCTCCTACATACCCTCAGTCCATGGGACTAAACACACCTTAGTCTGTTTATTTGACACTGTTTGACACCCCCAAGAATACTAACCCTGCCCCACATCTGTCTTTGCCCTCTGTCCCACTGTAAAAAATACAAATGAAAGGGTGAGGTGATTGCTGGTAAACAGGCGAGGAGTCTGTTTTGTTTTTTTCCACCTGCAAAGTCCAACCGGGCAGAGAACAGGGTGACGGAAACAGGACTCGCCTCCCCTAGCAGCATGTGTCGCCCCCTAGTGTCCGCTCCTGTACCCTGCGTGCACTCAGTCACGCTACTTTCCGCCTGGGGCCACGCGTCTCATGTCTTGCGAGCATTCCAGCTGAATTCTGCCACATTTTTCTGCTCTGTGGTCCTTTCCTGGGGTGAGCGTGTGTCCAGCGGGGACTTCTGGGCCTGTGGCGAGCGCGGGTCCAGCAGCGGGGGTGGCATATAGTCCCCAGCCTTGTCGGGGTGAAAGGGTCGGTAGTGTTCCGGCGTCACCGGGCCATGGTGCTCGGGCATCCTCCGGTAGTCCGGCACGTGGCTGCCGCCCTGATGGTAGTTCTGAGAACGGAAGTCGTCCACGCGCCGTCTCTTCGGGTCCGAATGCCTGAGGAGACGAGACTGTCACTCACACGACAGGACGCGGCGTCTCCGCGGCGGACTCGCCTCGGCCAGAAGCTCACCTATCGTAGTAGTCGCGGTGGCCCCTGTGGTCACGGTCGTTGCCGTACTGCTCGTAGGGCCGCTTGCGGTAGTTGCCTGAGCTCCTGTACGCATCCCCGTGCAGCCGCCGGTCACCGTAGTGATGGTCCTTATATCGGTGCTGCTCATAGGGGTGGTGCCTGTCGGCCTGCCACGACTGGTTGCTAGGATACGGGTACTTACGGTCTCGCTGCCAGTCTCCCCGATCTGTTGTAGGGGGGTGAAAGGAGAGCAGCGCTCAGGACAGGGGGCACATAATTTAACTAAATTACTGCTCGGCACAGACTGGGGATGGTTGGACAGATGGACGCTGGCAGCCCCACCGGTGGGATGAAGCCGCCACACTCACTGTCACTGGGGAAGTGCCTCTTGTTGGGCGGCATGTACGGGTCCCTGTGGTGAGTGTGGGGGGGGGGCTGCTGGGGGTGGGGCAAGGGCGCATGTGACTTCGGGGATGGCTGGGCGCCTGTGGAGTCCCGACTGGAGCTGGAAGGCTCCGGCCTGAAGGGCTTCTTCCTCACAGAGGCGTCCTCCTTCTTCTTCTGCTCCTTCTGAAATGAGAGAGCGTGGCTCAGCAAGGGGGGGGCAGGAAGCACACCGGCAGCGGCCAGCAGGAGGCGCACCCACCTCCTCTTCCTGTGACCGCTTCTTCTGGGCCATCTTGTACAGCTTGTACAGTTTCTTCGCGCCAAACTCTGTGAACTTCGACACGAAAATCCAGAGGTTCCTGCCCCACAACATGGGACATTCCGAATGTAAGGAACACAGCAGGGCAAGACACCGAGAAGCTTCAGGGTCACCCAGGACGCGAGTGCCTGGACGGGCTGGCCGGTCACAGAAACGTACCTGCGCCAGGCCATGGCATGCTCGGCGTCATTGTAAGCCTTCAGGCACTCTGTGATGCGGTCCCCGATCTTCAGCAGGCAGCTGCGGGTGTGCTGCAGCTGCTCCTGCACCGACAGGCCCTCGTCAGGCTTGTCCAGCTGCTTCAAGGCCTTCTTCACAGGCCTCATACGCTCTTTGCACTGTAGGCCAACAGGAAACAGCACTCAGCCACTTTCACCACTATGGCAGGACGCACACAACAGGATCCGTTTTACATATTTGGCTAATTAATCCCCCATTTTACTGACTGGTACGTGGTCTGTTAGTTACTCATTAGTGCCCCCTGTCTAGAGAAGACCATGTCCGCATGCCGATCCTCTCTCCCGGACTCACAATGCTGAATGTCTCCTGGTCGAGCTCATCATCTTCATCGCCAATGGGCACTGGCTCACTGCCTGCCGTGATGTGCACCGGACCCTGGGGTGGCTTCCCTTTGGTGCCCGCCTTGCCCTGGGGAGGGGGCACAGTGGCATGAAACCTGCAGCAGCCCAACCGAGACCAAGACCAAAACTAAAACAAACAAGCTTCTGCTCGTCAGATACCTTTTCTTTTTTTGGCTTGGAGTGCTTTTTGTCCTTGTCTCCATCCTTCTCTTTCTTCGGAGTCCCCTGTTTTTCTTTATTCTCTTTGTTGTCCTTCTTTTTCTGTTTCTTCTTTGTGGGGGACTTCTCAGTTCCGTCATCCTGGGGGTGGGGGCGGGGGGGAGACAGGTGTAAGCCTCAAAGTGGTATGCGGCATACGGGGTATGCGGCATACGGGGTATGCGGCATCTGCTCGCCAGCGCCCTCTGCTGCTCACCTTCACCTCCCCTTCCTCTGAGGGGTGGTCGGAAAGGCGTGGGGAAGACACATCATTACCCTGCTCATCCTTAGAGGATTTGGCCTCCTTCTTATTGCGAGGTTTCTTCTTCTTCACCTGGCTCTGTTGGGACGGTGGGCCAACAATAAGCGGATTTTGTCCAGGAAGGAACACAGAGTAAAAATCTTAACAGTAAACTACGTGTTTCTAGGCTCATCTCCCACCAACCTCATCCCCTTGCTTGGGGATGTCTTTGCTTTCTAGCTCTTTCTTGAGCATTTTGAGGAGGTAGTCAGATCTCGTCTGCAGCTGCTTGGCTTGAGGCTTCTTATCTGGGTCATCCGGAAGGATCTACAAACAAGCAGAGCGAAGACGAGCCGAGAGTGGGCAGCCTGCCAGAAGCAGCCGGAAACCATTCACAGTTCCAGCGTGTGACGGTGTAAGGTCCCTGTACCTTGCTGGACAGCTTGAGCTCGGGGTCGGTTTTGATCAGGTCCCAGTTGCCATAGCCGTGCTCGTAGACGCCTAGCAGCAGCTGGGTATCATCCATGATGTCCCAGTCGACGTCGAAGTGCGGTGCCTTCACGCGACAGCCGAGCTGGAACCTGGACAAGGTGCCAAGAGGTAACAACAGGTCCTGAATCAACACATCTGCTCTGCCTCTGTGGGTCAACCAGACCTTCATACCGAAATAACACCAGGTGTCAAGAGGGTGAACATAAGGGTGAAGCGGCCTCTCACTTGTGCCTCTCTGTGGGGATCGAGGGCACGGCCTTGTGCAGGGCCTCAAACTCTTCCTCATGTTGGATGATGGACTTGGCATTGACCTGCACCCCGGAGATCTTGATGTTAATCCCTCTTCGCTTTCCTGGACCTTTGGCTGCAGGGAGACAGAGAGGCAGATCAGTACCGGCGCAATAGGCTGCCTCGCTGGGCACCTTTTTGGGTGGCGCCCTCACCCTCACTGGGGTTCTCCTTCAGGTGCTCTTCGTGCTCCTGGACGGCCGCCAGACAGTTGCTGTGCACCAGTTCTCCCAGCCTGCGAAGGTCCGCGATAGATTTGTCCACCAGCTCTGCATCTCGTGCGATGGCCTCTAATCTGTAGAAGCACAGGGATGCAATTCAGACTAGTGTGTTTCCCAATGCGGTCCTGAGGGACCCCCTCCCAGTTCCTGGTAGAACCAAAAACATAGACTAATCGATGGACCGGACTGGGAAGCACTGCTTCAAACTCACTACATTAGACAGACCATTGGCAGTTTGTAAAAGCTGATACAAATAAACATCAGCTTACCTTTCAAGTGGGCAGCCAAATTTCTTGTACCCTTTGATGAATCTGGTGAAATGAAATTCAGCAGCATTCATAACCAGATCCAGAATTCGTTCCTTTATCACAATATTCTGGCAAATCACATTTGCAGTTGGTCACCTGCGGATCTCAGCGTCGGTGAATCCCTCCACATTGTTCTTGCGAGCTCGAGGCCGGCCCCTCCTCTTTGGCTTCTTGTCATCCTCGCTGTCGTCGGTCTCGCTCTCGGACCCAGAGGACCTGTGCTTCAGTTTGGAACCAACGTCACTATCACTGTCGTTGGCTTGGGCCTTCAAGAAAGAATTTGGCCTTTCAGACGTGGAATACAGACACAACTCAGGAAAAGTCTGACGCCAACTCAGCTAGGACTTTGCTAGGACTCTTCAAGGCAATTGCTTCTCACTTACCAGCATCAGAAATGGGGGAGGGGCAGCCTAAGTCAGCTATAGACCCCAGGCCCTCCTAACCCAAACAGATGAGAGAAGCTGAGTCCCAAAGGAGACATCAGCTGCCATCACCCCACTTGTGAAAACCTACACCGGCCCGGCCTGGCCCAAACCTTTTTGTTGGAGCTCCGGCTTCGTGGAAGCATGTAGATGTCCTCCATCTCCTTTTGCTTCTGCTCCTCCTCTACCTTGCGCCGCTGTTCCTCAGGGATGATGTCGTCCCAGTCGCGCATGGGCTTCTCCTCTAGCTCGGGCATGCTCTCCTCCATGGTGGAGAAGTTGGCCACCTGGCAGAGGTGGGAGAGGGGCCGTGAGGGAGCGTGGTACCAGACCGGGGCCCCAGGAGCAGGGTTGGCGGCTCCAAAGGCCATTACCTTGAACTGGGACAGCAGCTCGTCTGTGGCGCTGGAGCCCTGATCGCTCTCCCTGGTCTCTGCCAGTCGCAAGATCTCATCGATGTCCATCTCCTGCCGGAAGAGATATGATTCGTTACGAATTGGCGTGGCGTTTCCCATTTTAAACTGCACACTCTGGTTTTTCTTTTTTTTTGGACGGAGGTGTCCTTCCTCACACCTGTGGTTCAGACTCCTCTCCCTCTGGCTCTTTGAAAAGGTCTTCAGCACCAAACTTCAAAATGGCAGTCAACTCCTCCTTGTTAAACGGATTAGAACTGTGAACACAGAGGCGACAAGCAGCCAGTCAGTTCTGTTAGAGGATCAGTGTTTAATTAGTGATACGACAAAATGAGCCCTTGTGACCCAAGTCATCTGAGGAAGTTAACTTCCAGGAGTTAATCACAGGTAAAACCACCACCGTAGAGAAGACAGCATTCCCGTTCCCTCACTTTGAGTTTCCTGAGCTGTTGTCCAGTACAGTTCGTCCTGTGGTGTCCATCCTCTGAATGACCAGATGGTCCAAAACCATCTTCTTCTTGGCCCTTTCAATGATGTCTTCCTCAACTGTCCCTTTGGTGACCAAACGATAAATATTCACCTGTTGAGGAAAAAAGGGGGATATTTCAGATGGTTTCCATTTTGGCTTGTCGTTTTTTTCTCCAAAGGATTCGAAAGTCTGGAATCTGCATAAACACGCATCGATCACTCCATCGTCACCTGTTTCTTCTGGCCTATCCGGTGCGCTCGGGCCTGTGCCTGCAGGTCGTTTTGGGGATTCCAGTCGGAGTCGAAGATGACCACAGTATCAGCCGATGCCAGGTTGATGCCCAGGCCTCCAGCTCGCGTGGACAGCAGGAAACAAAAGTCCTGTGACGTGGAGACCAGCCATTTTCTCAGACAGCGAGACGGTGACAGGAGACTCTGGAAGGGGATGGTCCGTCTCTCTGGCAGCAACATTGCCGCTATTCAGCATTCAGCTGACATTACTGTTATTGCGGACCGTGTTCGGTAGGTAACTCAACACAGGATGTAAGGTTTCCTTAAAAAAATCATTTGATGAGTCATGATGATGAGTTCACACTGCTCCCCTTGAATCAGTGCAGTCAAGATTCATTTTCAATAACAAAACAGGAACTCAGGACAGCTTGCAACATGCATCAGGCTCATTGGTCGTTCTGGTCTATTTAGGAACATTTTTAGATCCATTAAAACTGAGAGCACATGGGAAGTAATAAAGCCCTGTGCAAGCAGACCACAAGCTTTTCGTGCGAGCAGACCACAAGCTTTTCGGAGGACGACCGGCCATCTCACATACCTCAGATCCCTCAGCATTGAAGTGGTCTAAAGCTTGTTTTCTGATCTCTCCTTTTATTGAGCCGTCCAACCGCTGAAAGGAAAAACAAACCACACTCTGGCTTCAGGCCTAAACTGCTTCTTGACAACTTTCAGCCCCAACAATAAACTTCATCTTTCAATTAAAATAAACCCCCCCCCCCTGTAAACATGCCATATTTAGACCAGCATAAACGCGAGAATTCCATTTACTAATATGCAGTTTAAAGGCATAAGCTGTCTAGATATCTACAGCCCGGCCAGTCCCCATTAAAAATAACTCGAGAATAAAAATAGCCCAGGCCGTATCAAACTCCGCCAATCATGTGCCGGACACCCAGCCCTGACATATGATCCAGAACACCTGAGTCGACAACTGGCCCACTCTAAAGCTCACTGCTTCCCCGTCACTTTAAACACCTCCCGCGCCCAAGATTGACCATAAAGTCCCAAGATCCCCCTGAAGGCAGAGGTGGCCCACCCGCCTGCCGGAGAAGTCCCGCTCGCCGTACCTGGAAGGGGTAGCGCTTGAAGGTCAGGTATTCGGCCAGGATGTCTAGCATCCGCACCATCTGGGAGAATATGAGCACGCGGTTGCCCCTGTCATGCAGCCGGGTTAGCAGCTTATCCAGCAGGACCAGTTTACCGCTGCCACGCACCAGGTTCTGAGAGATTGGATCAGAGCACCGTCACTGTGGGGGCAGGGACGGGGTGGGGGAGGGGGGTGGTTCTGCCGGGTCCCCCTACCTGCAACTGCTCCTGCTGGCTGCCGCTTTCACTGTCCTCGGTCTGCTTGATGAGGAAGCTGTGGTTGCAGCACTTCTTCAGCTCCATGACGATGTTCAGGAAGCCTGAGGAGCTGCCTCTCGTGCCCTTGGACAGAGCCCGGTAGTTCCTGGTCAGGATCCACCTGTCGGGGGGTGTATTGGCGGAACATTAACGGAGGGAGGGAAACGCCGGCACCTCTATGTGACTCCGTGCCACTGGCAAGCAGCCCGACTCGCCCGACTCCGACTCGCCATACTTGTAGAACTGCTTCTGCTGGGCACTCATGTCCACACGCAGGATCTGCTCCACTTTGGCCGGGAGCGACTTCTCCACATCCTTCTTGACGCGCCGGAGGAGGAAAGGCTCCAGGACTTTGTGGAGGCTCTGGTAGCCGTTGTCCCGCCCTTTACCATGTTCGTCCTCGAAATCCTCCCAAGACTCAAACCTGTGGACAAGCAAAGGCAAGATGGCCGTTTAAAGTAATATACATCATGCCTTATTATCCTTTTTCCCTTCAGCGTTCGGAAATGGCAAATGAACATCCAGTTAGGTGCCTTGTTACTGGATTGCTCCTCTCTATCTTCACTTTGACCAAAACCAAGAAGGGCTATTCTGATGGAACGAGAACACCCTTGCCCTCCTGGCCCGCCAGTATCCTATGGCCAGTGGAGGGAAGTTCAGGTTCAGAAAATACAAATCCAGACCAAGATTTTGTTTCAGCCAACTAGTTGAGCAGGGTAGTTGGTTAAAGGGTTACATTCACAGAATATTCAACTGGTTGGTTGAAACAAAATCTTGGCCTGGATTTGTACTTTCTTGAACTTAACTCTCCACTTTTGGCTACGGCCAGGCCAAGGCAACTCACTTGTCAGGCATGAGGAAGTGCAGTAGTGACCAGAGCTCTTTGAGCGAGTTCTGCAGTGGAGTCCCTGTGATCAGCAGCCTGTGGTTGGACCTGAAGTCAATCAGGGTTTTGTAGAGCAGCGAGTCGTCATTCTTGAGCCTGTGGGCCTCGTCAACCCCAAGGAAGGCCCAGTTTATGTTACCTAAGACACCCTGGGCATAGAGCAGGAGCTACGTGACACCCTGAACCATCAAAAAGGCACCATTGTCATCAACAGTCAAAATTTTAATTGTCTGTCTTAATCAACACACCTTGTCTTTCAGAAGGATCTCATATGTTGTCAACAGTGCATTGAACTTGATCCTCTTTGTCTGTGGGTGCACCCACTCATAGTCGCGGATCTGCGAGAGCAAAGAAAAAAGAATGGAGGAATGTTTCTGAGTCGGCTTGCGGGTCAAGGTCACATGTGAAGACCAGAACCAGGCTTCGCCTGCCACGTACCGTCTTCCTGCTCATTACGTCACCAAGGTAGACCACCACGTTCATGTCCGGGGCCCAGGTGTTAAACTCACGCTGCCAGGAGGTGAGTGTGGACAAGGGCACCACCAAGAGGAAAGGACCATACAGCTGGTGCTGGTGGAACAAGTAGGACAGGAACGAGATGGTCTGGATGGTCTTCCCCAGCCCCATCTCATCAGCCAAGATCACACTGTTGCACCTGGAGTCACGAGGGCAGAATGGCAGCATGTGGGAATAGTGAAAACAACCACTTGTTTGGGGGGGGGGGGGCAGCAGCCGTCGATAGCCCCCGCCTCATACCTGCACCAGGAGTGAGCCAGCCAATTGAGTCCATCAAGTTGATAGTCCCGTAGCTCCAGGTTCTCACCGCCAATGTATGATGGCTGTTTCTTTAACGTCACAAACCTCGGCCTCTGTTTCAACACCTGAAGTAAAGCATAACGATGAAACAAGGGATGAGTTTCCATTCGGTTTCTGCACAAACAGTGAGTGAATCTTCAAAAAGCCAACACGGTAAAACTGAGAGCAGGATGTGTTTCCATGCCACTGACACCTGTCATCCATCTTCCCACAAGATTCAGTTCCATATCTCGTACTTAGTCAGGAACAGGCTCATGTTACAGAAATCTGCAGAGATCTGCAGCTCAGTGTCATGTCACTGTTATGCTCATACTGAAATCAGGGACGAGGAAAGTTATAGGATGTGAAATGCTAAAATGCTAGGTGTGACTGCAACAATGTGTGCAAGTCAAGAGCAAAATATAAATCACCCTGAAGCACCTTATTTTCTCAGCTCAGAAAGGAACCACTACATAAATTTGAAAGCAACAAAACAAGTTGAAAGTATACAAAACAATATGTTCCATCAGAACTGCAAATCCAGCTGTCATTGGTTTTTACATAGCACACTGGGGTGTGCTGTACACACAGACTTACCATACACAGGAGATCTACTCATTAGTTAATTGCATTAATTGCAATTCTGCAAATTCTTCTTTTTTCATCTCACAACAACCACCTCAAGTGAGGACAAAAACTTTTTTTTTGGCAATTATTCAGGGGTTTTCCCTCTCCAGCCCAGTCTTTTCAATATGAGAATTTCAATTCCCATCTTCAAATCGCAAAATCTAGATCAATGAAAACGCCACTAATACAACCGTCTCTAAAGCAGTAGTAACTATAGCAAGTTTCACTGAAGTGCTACATGACAGTCTGCGCTTTACCAGGCGCCGTTTCAGAGCCCCGGGGTCCACACCTTCCGAGTCGTACTCACTCACCTTGCAGTCCTTCGAGGGGATGGTCTTGCAGGAATTGCGGTTGTTAAAGCCGTCAATGCAGTGTTGGAACTTCTTACTTATGAGCGCGCCATCCTCCCAGCTACACTCTGCATACGGCAGGCCCATCCACTTGCACAGGTACTCAGGTTCATTGGATGAGCTGGCAGTTTTATGGCTGTGTGCTAGTTTGGGGGGGGGGGGGGATTGGGGTTTGAGGACGGCACAGTGTGTTAAACAGCTCTCCTAGCAAAAAAGCACGACACCCTATCAGACTGCGGCTACACGGCAGACATCAGCTCATACTCACAGGGGAAGTCAGAGGAGCACTGCGATTTGCCGGTCTTTGTTGCTGCCCAAGACAAAAGGAAAATGTGTTGTTCATAAATTTTGCTTCAGACACCTCCTTCCTTACAGCGCAAAACATCAATGATGAAATGGGAAGGTTTACAAAAGAGGACAAGTTCCTAAAACATCAAAACACAGAAGGCAAAGTAGTTTTTTTTGTAAACACAAACTTAATTAGCATAAAAATGGATATGAACCCAAACACATCACACAGTACGAGTAACCTAACATATTCATAGATCACTACGGAGATCTTCACCTATGACTCGCTCCACGATCTGGAACTGTTTATTGAGGTCCGTGGTCAGTTCTTGCTGGCAGTTATAATACTCCAGGTCTTCTGGGGATGCTTTCGAGATCCTAAGAGGCAGAAGAACAACGTGCAATAACTCTCAATGCGGCCCATGAGAGCGTGTGCCCGACCAAACTGGAACCAGAGCCTAAAACCGCCTCTCCATGCCTGCTCCACCTCACACTCCACTGTCAGTCACTGTGACCCCTACTAAAAACCTTAAGCTGAATACATCACCCCTAACACGTATATATCAGAGCTGATCAAAACGAAAGCTGAGCATTTCTGACATTTTATCTCTGCTGAGGTCTCACCAGTAACTGAGCTCCTCATTCTTCTTCTTAAAGTTCTCCAGCTTCTTGAGCCCCTTGACCTTCTGCTGGATGAGGGAGTCCATGCTCTCCCACGTGTTGTGAATGTAGGACCAGCCTTTCCACTTGATCAGGTACTGCGTCTCACCCTCGTCTTTCTCGGGGTCGAAGTCAGCACACGGGTCGCCATTGGCCTCCACGGCGTATAGCGTGGTGGAAGCCCCCATGGCTGTGAGGTCACACACACGGTTAGCCTGGGCCATCACAGCTGGTCCACAACACCGAGCAACCCATGAGAAATAATACACCAGACGGCAGGTCTATTCTCCGAGCCCTGACCCACCACTGCATCTCACTGACAGAGTCAGCCAGCGTGTGACTGACTCACACTCCAGTGTAACACTCATCACTCTCTTACAGCCAGAAACAGGGCCGCTTGTTCCTACAAAAGGCATAAGATCGACAGAGAGAAGCTCACCTCCCTTACGGCCAGTCCTGACGTCCATGACCTTCTCGATGGTCTCACTGTCATTGTCCTGTTGTTCGTCGCCAGCCTCCCCAGCCATCTCGATCAGGTCGTCGGAGTCTGTCTCAAAGTCGTTCAGGTCCTCCTTATAACTGGAAGGCGAGCACTGGAATCACAACTGGCACAAAGCAGGCAGGCCACTAAACCGTACCTAGGAAGTCTGTACGAGGTACCAGTGCTCCTCGGGGCACATGTGCTGGATCGGACCCAGCCCCAGAAAAACACAGTATATAATCAACCAATCAGGGCAAAGGGAGCCTAAAATAAATGGGCAACAGCACAAGTTAATCACAAAATACTTAAATGTTAAACCAGACAATTTGGAATCTGCATATTATTAGCACATTAAATTATACTAATGTCACACGTAACATCAAGCATTAATGCAAACATCAGTCATATGCAACCATGGTAATACAGCTGTTTTTAAGAAGCACTTAGCAAGTAACTGTTGATTGTACATCGTTTTTCGTTTAGAGCGCATCATATATTTTCATACCTTTACATTCCAGTATTCTAATACTCTCTTCCCTTAAAGCCCTTTACATTCCAGTATTCTAATACTCTCTTCCCTTAAAGCCCTTATAATTATATACTGCACGGCTTGCACACTTTTATTCCTTTATTCTTGTTATTTCTGATTATCAATTCTTCTTAAATTATGTTCTTGAGCTTCTACAGTCCCTGACAAAAGTCTTGTCGCTTATCTATTTTGTAGAAAAACCTGCTATTAACCTGACTTTTAATTAAT
>JAABNX020000021.1:9379492-9413694 GCA_015163995.2 Mormyrus lacerda
ATTAGAAATATATTTCAGCGGCACTTGAGTTCAATTTGTACACAAGCGACAAGACTTTTGTCAGGGACTGTATATTATTTGTGAATGTCTGCACCAATACTGCCAAAACAAATTCCTAGTACATGCAGGTGCACCTGGTCAATAGAGTGAATTCTGATTCTATTCCTAGGTATTTTCAAAATTGGAAGCTTTCCATGGGAATATTTGGGAATTTGTATAATTGCAGGTTACCCTATAACAGGGAACTTAAATGTAATTGGAAAAAAAGTCTTGACAGCACTAATAGTGATATCATGTGCAACCAAGTGCTTGTGAGTAATTATGTGTGTGTAAAATAAGCACTGCTTATAAGTCATATTCTATCTTGTATTATTCAGTTTGCTTTCTTTGCCTTATCGGACAGCTCATGTGCAGTTCCACATAGTTCAATATTTCTACAAATTCCCCAGCTTAACTTCCCATGGAAAGTTTCTGGAAATTTTCCGCCCCTTTGCAACCATACTTCCAATGGAAAGATTCTTGAAATTTTCGGAAATTTACCGGAAGGTCTCCGTCCCTTTGCAACTCTAACAAAGACCTTATTAACCTCTGCAGCAACGATAAAAATAAAATAAACATGGTGGTGTTTTATTACTTTATTGGCACAGACTCTGCCTCACCTGACTTTGGCGGCCGCCCGACGGCGCGTCTGTCTCTTGGGCGTGTCCTCATCTTCGTCGTCATCATCCTCATCCTCGTCGTCTGACGACTCTTGCTTCCTTGTTTTCTTGCTTCTTGGAGGCTCCTGCTTTTTGGCTCCAGCCGACTTGCCCTGAGGCCTGTGAAACAGACACACGGGACGACTGTTTGCCACTCGGGTCATAAGGCATGACTCCACGCCGGACCCCATCTGACCGCCAGAGAGCAGCGGGCAAGTCCCCTTCTAACAACCTGACTTGCATACCAGTGACCTTGAGACAGCTTTTATAGTGTTAAAACGGCAAATGTCAAATTCTTGATGGAGAGCACCAGAAACATCTCAACTTATTTTAAAATGGCTGTAATAACATTATTAAACAAATACAGACATTTCGAAAATGGATATTTTCAGTTAAGAATAACAAGTAATACATAAATCTCAGCCCTTACATCCAAAAGACTCTAAGATTTGGGGATCAGGGCAGCTTTGAACCAAAATGGACACATGGCCAAATCGGACCAATCAGAGGAGCTGTCTGAAGGCCCTTACCTTCTCGCTGGCAGTCGTCTGGATCTAACTTTTTTCTCATCCTGCTCACTGTCTGCACTGCTGGCATCTTCCTCATCATCCTCCTCCTCTTCTTCATTTGAGTCATCATCTTTCCAGGTACTTCTTTCAACACAGAAATACCACAGTTTTACCCTTCAAGGTGCCGGCCAGTGCTCCGCTGACCCGTCCTCTGGCGCCCCGGCCCGTCAGCCTGCTCTGCAGCTAATGGCGGATCGCTGAGCCCTCAGGCCAACTCATGCCGAAGGCTCGGCCCTCGTTTCCTGACACTCAGAGCACAGGCATGCTTGGTGTCATGCCCGACATCACCCACCAGGGGCCCGTCACCTCAGCAATGGCACGCGGATGTAGCGCAGTGCAAAGACCACGAAGGAAACAAGTCACCCCCCCCCGCCCCCCCCCAAGCCACAGAGCTTATTCAAATGCTATTCTGCATTCATATAATTAAAAGAAAATAGAACATTTAAAAAAAATGAAATCATATTTGAGATGGCTTTTACGAGGAAATATTCATTTTCAGAATAGCATTTTATTAGAAATAAAAACAAATTAAAATCTAACCCATTCATCTTTATACCGTGGTTTGAAACGTTTTAATTCTCATATGGCACTGTAAATGTAATCTCCGTCAGTGCTGGAGCAAAATGCAAATATGACAAGAGAGCCCAAGCAACAGCATGTCAGCGTGCAGCCAGCACTCGATTCTGTGTACGCATACTGCGCGCGCGGATGCGAAACCGCAGAAATGTTTGTGCATGTCCTACAGCCCCCACTCACTCTGTCTTCTTCTGCCGGGAGACTTTTCTTTTGGGGCCTTCGCTTTCAGATTCGCTGCTGCCCTGGAAACGCATCAGATACATCGACGTGTTACCAGAAGCCGCAAGTCACAGACGGCAAATTTCACTGCGACCATTTGCAATGTTATATAATGGATCACCAGGATAAAAAAAAAAAATCAAAAGACTGTCTTTTAAAATTATTTAATTCATTAGGAATTACAGAAATATTTTAAATGAAAGTATAAATTAGCACCCATACACTAACTTTTCTATTGGATTTCCTGTAAATTGCGAATGTATCTCTCAGCCACCAGATGGCAGTGTGAACAATGAAATGGCAGGTACAGTTCCTAGGTACATAGACTACAGAGCGATTCCTTCAGAGTGGTAACATTCCTGCCCTTCAAATTCAGAGAAAGCAGCTAAAAATGTATGGAGTAGCTTATCAACATCACTTCCATTTAAGAGTTACGAATACACTGCATAAGCCTCCACTGCATCGCATAACATCGCAGCTGCCTTGCCGCTCCCTTACCACAACGCCGATATTAAGGCGAGCAGGTTCGTGTCTGCTCCGGTTGGACCGCCTGACCCCATAAACATCTGGATGTTCCTCCCACATCTGTAAGCAAATAGCTCAATTTGCCCCAGTCTCCTCTCTTGGACTCACAGCCAGCAGGTATATGCACTAGGTCAGGGGATTTCAACCTGGGGTCCGCAGAAGCCCAACAAACTTTCAAAATGTTGGTACTATCCTCCCATCACCGGAAAATTATGGAAAGCAAAGGGCCCCATAGTCCGTAGTTACTTGTGTGATTAGTGGTGGTGGGGAGACTCTCCATCTTGGGTTTAATGCGATTTGGGGTTCTCTGGTCTAAGGTTGAAAAGCCCTGCTCTAAATAAATGTCATTTTTGTGGAACAAAAATCATAAATCATTATACAAGCTTGGAACTAGTTTCCGATCAAACAAACATTTAATGTGGTCTAACGGGAGGTCCTGTCCTCCCACACCCCACTTCAGAAAGTCGAGCTGCATGAAGCCTCATCGCTGGCTGGTTTGACACCTCAGTACCTTCTTAACATCCGCTAGTTTATCCTTCTTTCGGATGGGCTTGTCCTTGACCACAGCTGAGGCTCGCTTTGACTCGCTCTCAGACTCGGAGCGGCTGTCGAACTCGGACGTGCTGTTGGACTCGGAGCGTCGGGACCTTCCGCGCACGCTTCCGCGCTCGCTGTCCGACTGACTCCCGGACTCCGAGGCCGAGTGGTTCGATTCCTCTGATGCAGAATTGCTACAATGTGAAAGAAACCCCACCTCACAGATTAACAAAGGATGTGATTTCATTGTAATATGATAGACATATGTGAGGGTGCCAAACGTGAATATATGAATCAGTCCAACTATGCCTTTAATATTCATCAGACTACTTTATAAAATCCTGCTCACTTTATTTCACAAGTAAGTAAAAGTGTGTGGAAAAACACTGTGTCAATTATGTAAATTGTATGCTGAATAAAAAAACTACTTTCCTGTGAAGGGTTTGACCAACTTTAGAACGTTCCAGTTAAATGGTAAAAGAATTTAAAAAAATAAAGGACTAACATGTCATTCATTACATTCAACAACAAAGTGGGTGAATTCACATTTTAGAAATCCCCTGTTGGATTCAAGGTACATATAATTCCAAACTGAAATGTTAAATGTGTTTAGTTTTAATATAGTTTGTATTAGGGTGACTAATGGGTACTGAACATGTTCTTATTTAAGCCAGAAATCAGCTCAGTTTGTTTTCACAACCCACAGTCTTACCAGCTTTATGTGAAATATGAGAAAAGAGCATTTATGGACTTTTGTTATGTTTGTAAAAGACCATATCAGAAAGAAATCGGAAACTTTTAATGTAAAATAGTCATGTTACACCAAATACTCTTCATAGTTATTCTAAATTGCTAATTTTCCTTTGAATTTAAATTACAATTTTCAAATTGTGAACATATGGTATCAATTCAAATTATCATCCATTTTTGACAGAAAAATAGACTATAAATGAAGCAGGTATTTGTTATTCCCCGAAAGCATGTTCTTAAGGGCAGGTATCCATGCAATACAGCAGGCTTCCTTTGTATAGCTGAGTGCCCACTTTTAAATGGGCATCATACCAGCACAAAAACATAAAGATAATGTGAGTATTAGTGACCTTACGGTTACTCTTTATATGCTGTGACCAATCTGACAGGAAACAACAGAAATGGAGGCTCTTTTTCTTTCAAAATTCCTTTATTGTTCCCAACATTGCAATATCACGAACCGCCAGCAGGGGTCCAAGGCGCTTATTCCTGCAGCTTCTGTTAATTTTCTCCAGAATGCATACAAACTAAACGGTTCGATGCATTTTCTGTTGTCTGTGCTACAAAACATCCTTAATTCATTTCTGAACACAAGTTAACAATTGCTTTACTGTTTCTAAATGTTAAATATATCCTTTTAAACACCATAAACACTTGGGACTATGGTATGGATCAGGACATATGTATATAAAAAAGCATGAGGAGCTGTTAGAACGTCTGTGCTGGATTCAAGGTAACACATAACCCCAAACAAAAAAGCAAAAAAATGTTTAATCTTTGTATTTTTTATTTTTTTTTATTATGCTGCTGTGTTGACCATAATCAACAAATATTCATATATTGTATAATTTATTCTTTATAATCATATGATGAAAATAAAGACTGAACTGATATTGGGCCCTCCTCTCCAGTAAGCAAGGCACTCTCAGCTGACAAAGCAGACAGGAAACACAGCCTTCCAGTGCTGCGATGATGTAAGGAAGAGGCGGGACTTGACACATACAGAGAATTTCTACAGGCTGCTGTGTTGCTATGCAAGGAGAACACCCAATCACCATCTAAAACATACACTTATGACCTTTGAGCCACTTCCTGTAGTTCCAGGAACGTACTGTGTAATGCAGCATGCCTGACCAGCTATGCGGCACAAAGCAAGAGCCATTTTGTGACTTTTAAGTGGACGAGCAGCCATTTGAAGAAGTAAAGACGCTTACATAAGCAAATGCCTTACTGCTTGATAAAACTGTGCCTTGTTGTCCCTAAAAAGAGGAGTTTTTTGTCATTTAAAAGCCAGTTGAGTTGCCTCATTGTCAAAAACACAGTGCCTAATCGAAGATGAAAACTGTTGATTTTAATCCTGTCTAAATGTGTGCATTTAAAATGGCTGCCACAAGAAACAAAGCAAATACTGAAAATTTAACCCTTCGCAATGTCAATCTGTCCAGAGTTATTACCCTTTTTACATTTGCATTAACACAGTTCTGCATCTATTTTCTCGTACTAATGATACACAACCATTTCTTGGTTTAAAATTCTAATAAATATGGAAATGCACGACCATTTGGTCAAAAAAGACAAAAAACAAGCTCCTCAGTGCACTGAGATCTGACTTAGTTCAGTGTATATCCATATAAGTACTACTGGACCTATGTGATACTTTTCCAAATGTATCTGGTTTGTTAAAACTGCAGCTGATGCATGACTATCAACTAGAAGAGTGACGACCAATAAAGCCATGATATGTACAATAACCAGAACAGAAAATGTGGAGAGTATAGAATACCAGTTCGCTTTATACAGTCTCACATAATTTAACTGAACAATTTTAGCCTTGTTCTACAAAAAATAACTTTTAAAAGAAATGGTAGCACCAATTCCAAAAAGCTACCAGATTGCTTTATAGCTCGAAACATCAAAATTTAGTATGTTTTAAAGACATGTTCCAGTTCCTCGTTATAAATTCATTGGAATATGAGCACTGCAAAGTAAATTCCATATCCTTACTAAATACTTTTGTGCAGATATTTGTGCAGATTTACTTTAATAGACTATAAAATACCAATGCGTTATTGTACTACTTAAACAATGTATCCCAATTTGTGGATTTCAGACTTGTGAAATTGTGCATGCTTACAATACACTTTCCACATAGATGTGCCTCCTACACAACCCAGCCTCTATGGTGCTTTTTTCCTCACTAGAATTTTATTTCGACAATGTCCAACAATGAACCTAAAAACTATCCCCACCCCCTCCAACAAAGTAACCTCTTTCATATAAATTGAAATAATCTCCCCAATGCAAAATGGAACCAGAACAGAGACTAAAAGGAAATTAGTCGCTTTAATTTAACAATATAAATGCACTTTTATGCTTTAATAATGTGGTAAAGGCAAAAAATATATAAACATTGTTTTACACTATCAATTGTTCACTTCCCGGTGCAACAGGAAATTGAAATTTTGCACGTGTTTTACTATCTCCATGCGTTCTAAATTACTCCAGGCACTGGACTCAACATCAAATGGTCCATTGGTGTAATTTTTGTATTGGGCAATTACTTCCCTCCAGTGGCCCTTTCAATTACTGCATTTAGGAGAAAAACACTTATCAACCAATTAAATCACCTTTCTTCATTGGTGCAATGTATGTATTTCATTGGCAGTTTAAAACAAACAGATTACTCCTTCCACTAAATGTTCATTTAATACCACAACAAGCACTATTTTGTTACTCTACACCATAAGATGGAAAGTGATCGAATCCTATGGAACCAGTATGATAAGATACTTTACTTGTGTTTATCACCATTTGGCCACTAACTTAATACTTCTTCACATAATGCATGTAAAATCCTGAGTTGTGCTACACAGATGTGTTAGTCAACAACACTGAACATCAGAGAAAGCTGAAAATCACAAATGACTAGTGAAAAAAATATAGGTTCTACATGTAACAAATGAACTTGTTGATGTCAACAAAATTAAGCCAATTATAAACAACAGTCCAATAAATCTGTCGGTCATGTTTGAAAAACCAAGACAGGGATGTATAAAAAAGGTCACACATAAGTGAAGTCATCTAAATATGTACTTTTTCTATATCTGAAAAAACAATCACGCACCTTATTAAAAATGGGTTAAAGTGTAAAAATATTATATTGGGATAATTGATGTACACAATGTAGGATATAGCTGTAACAATTAATTGCATCTGCATATATGGGGAAAAAAACATGGGAAAAGTGCCTATAGGAGGAAGCGTAACAATGTTACCAAATGTTGTATTTAAACAAAATGTTTTAAATCAATCAGGGTAATTTATATATCAAAATATACAAGCATATTCAAAGTATGTGGGACTGAGTATTAAGAGTCTGACATATAAAATATCAGATTATATTTTACGATCCCAAAGAGACATTTAATGGAAAGTAAAGACAGGCCTTTATCTACATCTGTTACAAATGATCAAAACTTCAATACCTTCAGAGTAACCACAAATTTACCTTCAAGGAGTAACACTGCAATTCATTGTAAAATGATTAATGAATTGTACAACCTTATGAACATCCACAGTGCATAAACTTTGGAAGTATCGCTTAGTGTGTTTTTGTTATGGATTTTAAAGACACTCTCAGGCAGAATTGAAAGTTTATATCACTACCTTCATTCATGTAACACATCTTAAACGATACCCCATGTTCTTCCACCCATCGAAAAACGGTTTCGGTTTTAAAAGACCACTTAGTATTTCCAAACCACATGTGACCAGAAAGTGTTCAAAATACATTAAATACGAATGAACATTGCATGTAAAATGGTGCAATGCAGCAGCGACTAATCAGACAAGGTCATTTTATACTGTCACAAATAGACATAAAAGAAAAGGCAACCGTGCATGAACTCCTAAAAAAAGAAAAAGAAAAAAAATCACCACCATCCATCGAGCCGATGTACATTTGGGTATACGATTTACACGGGCCCAGGAGTCGGGGCTTAAGTTTTAGAAATGCCAGCAAAAATTAGGGTGTGGCTGTTTAAGAGTGCCAAGGTCATTGATGTAAAATGGACATTAATCGAGGGCGATCGTCGCCAAAAAAAATATAATGTGTACAGGTGAGCACCCGTGTTTGACAGGGCAAACAATCAAGGCAGATGTCAAAAAAGGGGGCTGGAAAACTTTAAAGATCGTACCTTGATGCATTGCTTTGAGGCGACCCGTCATCGTCCTGCTTTTTGTCCTTATTCTTCATCATGGTTTAATCTTGAAAACGTTTGCGTTTGGGGATCTTAAGTTCTGGTATTAACTGTCAAAAAGTTAAAAGAATGGTAAGCCGGACTGTATTTCCTTGGCTTTTTTGCTAAGAGGAAAGAAGAAGCATTTGACGTTGCCGACGACATAAGACAGACAGAAAAGCACCTTGCCCGACGTTAAAAAATATCAAATAATAGAAATATTGCATATTATCGACAAATAATTGGTGCCCAGTGGCATGGGCATCAATGTACAGTGCCCATGTGTGCAAAGGATTTCTTTAAAATACGGCTACAGACACACATTATAACTGCGTCATCAGACAAAATACGATACAGAAACGAGCTTCATAACGAAAACATTGAAAAATTAAAATTTATAAAAGCATTGTAGACATACCTATTCCATGTACAGACAGGTAGACTGCGGCGCCGCTTTATAGTCTCCCGTTAGGAGTATTTATCCCGTTTTCGCAAATCCGGAAAAAAGAAACAAAAATCCTTTTAAAACGGCTAATATCGAAATAATTTGATTTTAAAATTTTAATCTGCGTTGAAATATCGGTAGCTGAGAAGAAAGGAGCCGGAGGAGCGCCCAGGCGAGCGCACTAAAAATGGAGGTGCGCCATGGCCGCCCTGCCTGGCTGGGGAAACAACGACTCGCATAGACGGCACAGTGCGGCTCCCCCTCCGCCAAATGCATCGACCTAAAGCCGGAAAACGCTACTAATTCTCACGCCGACTACACCGCATCTAGCCCTACTCTCGCCTGGGTTCAGCCCGGGGAGCCTGAAAAGTTGTTCAAAGTTGCGGGGGGGATGAAAAAGTGCCAGACGAAGCCGTGCGAGCGTGAATGCGCGCCCCTCTCCAAGGCTCAGCCGCCATCTAGAGCTCCTTCCCAGCTCTGAGAGCCCAGCCTTTGATTGACGTCCTTTCCATTTACCCCAGGACTCAGGTGATGCACTGAAGACCCACCCCTTCCATATCCTACAAAAATGCCAATATTTACAACTGAACTGTGTTCTCCAAATCATGAATGTGGGACTGGACACTGACACAAGTAACCATATTCATCCCCAGAGCAAGATATTGGGGGGAGCTGTTTAATTTTTAATTTTTTTGAGAGATTACATTTTTTGTCCGTGCCACCACTTCCTGTTCAGACAGGAAATGAGGAAACGAGATAACTGAAGCCATTTTATAGAAGCAACAGAGCAGCCTTGGACACCATTACAGCTACTGCCTTCACATCTGATTTAACCCTTTGTACCTTGAAGAATTATGCAACTAAGGACTATTGTTAGAAAAAATAGCCAGAGCTGATGGAAAATCCCAGTCAATGGAGCACTGGCTATATCCATTTCCAGTATAACCACATTAAAACTAAAGAATGACAAAAAGCAAGATGACCCTTCACAAATCACCCAATTGCAGACCAGCCATTAAAAGTAGCAATATGTCAGCTACACTCTTCCAGTAGCAGGACACAACTAGCCAATGAAACTGGAATAAAAACCATCTCGAATCAAAAACATGCACCACTGGTCTTGTTAAACCCAACAAATGGGGCTTCAGGATGCATCCAATAGCCTTCTGTGGAATCCCAAGTCTACAAAGTATCTTTAATGGTCAACACCCCAGTGCCATACGGAGGACACCCAAAAATCAACAAGTTGATTACAAACCAAGAAACATGTACATTTTTGACAGACACCCAACCAGCAGAATTATTTTTCTTTTTTAAAAAAAAAAGCACATTTCATTTTTCATGGAACCATCAAAGAACCATTGAATTGGTCAGACTGTCCATAACCAATGAGTTTAAATGTAAAAAGTCACTTTATTCCCAGTAAGTCAACTCAAGTCCAAAAGGGTAAAATCCATAAAAATTTTGACCAATAGAAAAAGAGTCAAAGAAAAATGGTACATATCCTTCTCTTTTTATTAAGCATTAATAAAAACAAAATGATGCAATTACACACAGTTACAATAAGATTTTGGAAAATGAATCAATACAAACTTTGCATTACTTTAAGAAACATCTTGTCAGTATGCAGACAGAAGCACAGATTTCTCCAATCATTACTTCTCAAAACAAACATCCATGCAATATATCAAGCAGTCAATTTCAAAACCAAAGACTCTGCTTTTCCCAATCATAAAAGCCTTTCCAAAGCAGAGAAAGGAGGCTGCCATCTTGATGACATACCAATGGTCTCCACTTCAACTTCTTCACTTTGAGGTCTTAATAAAATTAAAGAAAAAAAGGAAAAAAGTTGTAAACCCCAATGATATGTCAAAACTGGCAGTCAAGTTTTTCATAAATACTCGAACAATTTCCACAAAAAAACCACCATTTTTTTTAAATCCCATAGCAGGGTCATGTTGATAGTCTTGTGGAACATCAAGTTAAATTTGAAACTATGCTTTGACTGCTACAACAAAGCAGTCACCTTAAGTCTCTAGTCAGAGTTATACAGCAGAAAAGTATTGTCAAATGTTCAACTTAAAGACCAAATGTACTAAGTTTTGCATTTCCCTGTAGTTGCTGTGTAACAATTATTGGGCACAGATAAAAGAAGTGAATTACAGCGGAATAATGTGTGTTAAACTCTTGAAGTGCATCTTCATTAAAATCATAAGCAAACTAACAAAAAACTAATATTATGCAGCATCTGATAAGCTAAATAGTAAAATCAATACAAAATATTTAAGTAAAGGCTTTAAATCCAATGGATTAATATATAAGGACAATCTGGGCTACATGTCTTTGTAACTCAGATGGCGATACGTCTTGAAATATTTACCTAATCTCAAGTGTAACATTTCTATAATTTTTTTTTTTTTTTTTGGGGGGGGGGGGGTAGTTGAACATTTGACATTATCCAAAAACATCAAGGGGAAAAATACCAAGCAATAAACCTGTACACACACACACACAATGTGAATCTTAATTAAAAACACCACAAATGTCTGTCATTGATTTTGAAGTGACTCCAAAGTCATTGTATTACAGCCAATAGCCATGCACAAGAATGAAGACCAATACCAATGGAGCTGGACATAAGGCAAGCAAAACATTCAGCATCTAGACTGTTTTTGTTCTTTTCATCTTTTGCTGTTGTGTTGCGTTTCTTTCAACCAACAAATGCCACAAACATACGGATATAATGTATTTTAAATATTATTTAGATACGTTTCAAACTAATTTCACTAAAACATCATCAAACAAGCAAAAGCAAATAATCTACACTTACAACAGTTTGTTATACCGGGTGTGGGATGATAAAACGTATAGATTGGACAAATGGAAACAGGTACAAATGGAAATTAGTTAATATGTGTCTAAAGGCTAAATGTGCAAGTCATGACCTAACAATTGAGAGTTTTCTGACTGATGGAAGGTTAGAAAAAAGTTGCACCACAATGGTTTTTATGCAATGTTTTACAAAAAAATTGCATTTACGGTGTTTAAATCTTGTAAAATTGAGCTAAACTAGAACAATTGCATGTGCTCGCTGCTGTACTGAACTGAATGATCCATATGAACATTTGATGTAGTGCTATTCATTCTGCTGTTGGACTACACTAAGATAGATTTAATTCCTGCACTGGATCCTCAACGTTGGCAGGTTAAGCGCTTCCACTAGCAAACAGATCCTCATTGTTCAAAAAGAGGTGAAGCTAAGATTTGTATATTCAAAAAAAAAAAAAGGGAAAAAAAAAGGAAAATAAAATAAACCTCCAATCACTGTATAACTAATCTCTGAAGACACAATTTACCATAAAACTGTAGGGATGGACCATCTCCAAAATTTGCAATATTAAGCTTAATCTATGAGGTACGTCAATGCTGTATAAAAGATTTTAATCAATACTGTTATGCTTCATAACTGAAAACAAATGTTAGCAGACCTTCCGAAAATTGTTTTTCTACAATTAAGCATCACTCTTTGGACAAGTATAAGAACTATGAGCTTGATAGTATGCAATAAAGGTATAAATCTTGTTTCTTGTTTTCCTAAGAAGGAGTCAGACTAACAAAAACTCATGTCAAAGGAGAGTCAGTGGACAGCAGCATAGGCAAACCCTTAGGCGTGGGTTCAAATCCAGCCTCCACTCAGTGCGTGTTCAGTTCACATGTCCTCCCCACACTGCGTGGGGTTTCTCCCACAGTACAAAGTCATAGACAGGCTAAAAAGGAGTCGCTAAAATGCCCATGGAGTATGTGCCCTGTGCTAGACCAGCGAGCCACGTGCCTTATGCTCCCTGGAACAGGCTCCAGGCCCCCCCGTAACCCTGGCCAGGACAAGCAGTTAGAAGAATGATTCACCAAAAAATTAAAATGAAAAAAAAAAAAAGGATTCATGAACAAAGCAACTGACTTCATCCCTTCAAAGAACTTCCATAACTCGTACAGCACTGGGCTAAATGGGAAAAAAGGAATAACTGCTGAAAATCAAAACAGCTGCCGGCAGATCCTGCTACACGTTCAAGCAGAGCAAGTTAGACAAAACAATTCCCACTGATGTCTGAAATGATACGGCCGTTGGCATCATCATAATCATATTTGCAAAGAAGATGAAAGGAACACTAGTGCGAGGTGTTCTTGAAAAAAGTTGGGTTTTCCAACAAGACAGCTCAAGGTTAAGAACACCCAAGTACATAAGCAGGAACAGGTCTGGGTGCATACATATCTTTGAATATTTCAAAGGCTGGGTGGACAATCTCACACTTGACGTTTTCTTCCAAGAACAGAATAGGCACTCAACTCCACTGTTGAGGTCTTAAAAACAAGCTGTGTTTGCAAGATTACAAAAAGTTTGGAAGCCATTAAAAACTGCGAAAGTTCATTCAGTGGTCACAAATGACGACCATAATTGCTTTACTGTCAAAAGTGAAACAACTCGACATCAGTAATGTACCAGCTACTTAAAAGAAAATGGAGGCTTTGAAGAAGAGAATGATGATGGAATAGAGCAGGCACCTTCCATTTTAGATCACCTGAAAGAACGCCTATGAGAAACGTTCCAAAGCTCACGGGGTTGAACAGACAGAATAAGAATGGAAATGAAGTCCAGGTCTACCCTCAAAAAAAGACTGCCTTGAAATCAAAGAGTGGCCAGGGAACTTTAACATAGTTCATTATTAAAATTAGGCTAATTTAGGGGCAAGATGTCACAGACGAAGAGTTATACAGTCGTCTCATTGGATAATTCAAGGTAATCAAAAGACCGAGTCCAACAACTAATGGGGGCGGGATTTAATCGCCTACTGGAGAATATCCAGGAGCCTCTGATACGGAACTGCTGCAATGCCACCACTAGGTGTAAAGTTTACTTCTGTGCAGTCTCTGCCCTTTCTAATAGACTTAAACTTAGAATGTAATATTTATCATGTAGAATGTAATATAATGATCGCCAGCATTATCAGTTAGTAAGCTTCTGCCAAGTACTTGGTCTTGTTTATCATATAAACTTCCATTTCAAGACATTTCAGGAATCATGCACTTGATAGTCGAAATCCAGAGTTTAATGCGTTAATGATTTATTTCAGCTTCATACTCTTATATTGTTTGGATATTACATCATAATCTATCTAGGTCTGTAAATTGATTTATGACAATAGTTTGATTGAGAAAAGTCTCATTCACATAGTAGACTAAGTAAAAATCCAAGTATAAGGATGCAAGAAAACATGTAATAATTCAAGGGTTCAGACAACCAGAGGATGCACATATGGTTAAAATATAATCAACACGCATGTCTTTTAAGGGGAAAATCATAAAATGTCAATTATTACTTGAAAATGAATTACTTATTAGATAACTATAAATTATACTACTGATGTCTGAATATGCTAACATTATTAAAATATTTAAATTCTATAAATATACTGAGTAATATGATCAGCATTAATTTTAGAATTTCATTCTGGGTGTAATCATTTCAATCACAGGAGCTTCACATCTTAAGAGACATCGGCCTTTCAAATTTCATAACCAGAAAAGTTTGGAAGGATGTGGTTCTCATAGACTATTGCATCACTGGTGTAGGTCTCAGCTATGTCCTTGGCAGACAAAGACTGGGTTGTGTTGTTGATCGTAAGCATCCATTTTTGCTCAACAAAATGGACGGAATGAATGAAATTTGTTGAGGTGCTGATATGCAGATGGATTTCAAGTACAGGAGAACAAGTTCTCTCTCTAACATATGTATAATCTAGGGTCACACAATATAACGTTTGAGCCACGTCAACGCAATGTGTACATGCGCAACAATCACGCTACATTTGTCAGCACTGCTTTGTGTCTGCTGGCACAACTCGCAGCATCACCGCCAAATTATCTGACATACCACTGCAAGTTATTTGGCTACAGCTTGTTTCGGGTTTATATCGTTTTTTGTTTTAGAAATATCACAATATTACCCTTGGAAATTTCACATATTGCGATGTGATAACATGCAGCACCAGTATGAACATTAATAAATGGGCGTTCCATGATCCAAGCCCATTTTCAATCAGCGTTGTAGCTGTTGCGAGCAGCCATTATGAAGAAAATTTTTGCTACATTTATGTGAAGGTTAAAGTCAACTACACAGTCGGTTTTATCTAGGCTATGCAGTAGCAAGCTAAATCTCATAAGCATATAATGCTGGCTTCATGACACATTCAGATTTCTCATTTCTGAAATATGAATTATTGCACTAATTATAAATAAGAAATGCAGCTTCCTGTTCAGGCTGTCCAGTGCCGCACGTTTCAGGCAATAGGCTCCAATCTCACTCTGACCTTGCACTGAATAAATGTTTAAGGGGAAACTGACAAGATACTTTTCCATCTTTATTTGGAAATATAGAGAATGTGCATTTCCATCCGAGGGAGGTGAAGTGAAAAATAAAAAACTGGTGCGGAAAAACACAGTGAGACCCATTATCCCGACACGTGTCCTGCTACATTAAGTAAAGCACGAGTGATTTCACCAAAAAGTATGAGGCATCAAAGAGCAGTCCACAGGGATGCGAGAAGAATGTGATGATGTTGGAAGAAAGGAGGACAAACGCACAAGGTCAGAGTGTGTGAACGTGAAAGAAAATCAAACATATTTATTCCGAGAAGAAACACGAAGTAACTGATGTATTTCAACAGGGGAGAAAATGTAGTATTATCTCATAAAGGAACGGAAGCAAAAACAAGGGTCTGTGGATAGGGCAGCAGAATACACGCCACGTTCCGTGATCATGGAGGAAACATGGAGTTTGAAGAATAAGAAGGCAGGGCTACTCTGGCGTTCATAGAGGGGTCAAATGTGACACTTTAATATGGTATTCAAAAAAATGTAACATTTTGCAAGGTGACCATTAGCTTTCAGCTCTGTATTGTACGCCATGTTATTTTCAATCAACTATAAATAGACAACTCGGAGTAAAATGACAGACATTTGTGGTGTACTTTTCCATTTACTTTATTATAAGAGTGGGAAGAGACTTACCTGACTCTCTCCACATTTCTACACAGTGACAGCACACGCTCAGTCCATCCATTTCTAAATCCTATATGGTGGGGGGAAGAAAAAGGACTACTTAAAATGAACAGAATAGAAATGTATCTCATTACATGCAAAATAGCTCTACATAAAATGCAATGTGTCTAGGCTTCATGTTGCAATTATTCCAACGGCTTATAATGAACAGTGTCATTGACCTGGAGAGCATCAGGGGCAACACGGGACACAAGACAAGGGTACCCCATCTGTGAGGTGTTAGCCCATCACCATTATATTACAACGTAGCATATAATGTGTGTCTTTTGGTTAACAACTGTATGCCAACAGGTCAAACACTCATAATATGCTTTCAAAATTGTCTCTCTTTAATCTGACAAATGCACAAATAGCTATGAAGCGATAAATCTTCCAGATGATTAATTGAGGTACATATCAATAACATGCTCACTTGGACAACAGGAAACATATCCATAAAAACTTTCCATCCCATGACGTAAGGTATAGTGCTTGGGATTATGAATTATAAATAAAATCTCAAAGAATAAAGCTTATGAGTAATTTAATAAAGTGTACAGTTAAACATCACAAAAAACTGAGGGGGAAAAACAAAACAATACAGACATCACTAGAAGGCACTTTATCAAGTTGGCTTCCGGTCAGAAACTGTGAGCCAGGAAGTAGCATAATCTCAGAATTTGAGGCACACCTCTGTCACAGTCACCCCCAGGTGAGAACAGGGTTATTGCAAAACTTGTGTAATTGTTTCTATATACTTTGGTTAAATTTAAGTATCCTAAACAACGCATTGAAAAGCTTGTGTAATATAATATGAAGGAATCACGGATAGGGATCGAAGCCCCTTTCATTGGATTAATAACATGGATCAACTTCAGATATTCAAGAGTATTGAGTCACAATCTTAAAACATACAACCGAGTAGTGTTTGTTACTAAAACTTATGAAATTAAAATCCGTTATAGTTAGACATGTATTAGTTTGACAGCCAGTTTAAAGCCAGCCAAAATATTTTTACCTGTTGTATTAACAACGAAACTGGCTAAAACAGCAAGCCATGCAGCTATTTATGATCTGAATAACAAATTTAACTTAAAGGCAATGAAAATGAAAGCAACTTCTGAAGAAAATGCTTAAAACTTCTATATGATAGAATGAATTTCATTACCTTTATGAATTTCTATGCAACATTTACGTTATTTAATTGGGGAACAGAAACTGCATCCTCCAACCACTATTAAGACTCGGAGCCGACAGCCCTCGTTTGCAGGCTACTCTCTGGATATTAACATTCATTATTGCTCACAAATTAGCCTGGAGAAAGTAGGAGCATTGAATTGTAATTTTGTGTAATCAGAGTCATCAATGAAGGAAGATGTTCATTAACACTGAAGATACACAATACTCACAACTGAGCCTGGTGTCCTCCCCATTATTCCCTTTCGGACTTCTCAACAGATGTACCTTCATCAGCTGGGGGTGGGGGGGGGGAGATATATTTTTACAATGCGCAAAACTGTTTTACATATTAAATGTCTTGCTAAGCACATCCTACTGGTCATCATAATGCATCAAAAAACATGAATAACACATAGACTATAATGAATGGTGTCTCTGGCCAGGAAATTACAAAAATATAATAATCACGACAACCACAAAGAAACTTTTCTTACTTGTTTTCAATCAAAACCACACGCATCTTCTGATTCATCCATCTTCAGTTGATATCATGCAGCCCTGAAACAAAATACATCATTTTGTTATGAAAAAACATGTACATCACAAAAATACACAACATGATTACAAGAAGAGCAGATTCTCAATGTCGAAGCATACTGATTCAATGAAATTCTATTCATGGAACATACTCCTCTTCAAAACCCTGTGCAATTTTAGTACACAATTATGACAAAGAATGTTTAAGGATTCCAATATCCAACACTGAATTATGCTTAAACACAAATGGACCAATGAGAACACTGAATTTCACAGTAGGCCTGAAACTGCTCAAGTACACATTTCAGAATTTAAAATAAAAATGATCAGTGACTTTTCCACAAATTTTGATCACCATTTTTTTTTTTCATAAAACATAACCATGTTTTGTTCCAAAGTTATAACGAATTCAAAATAGAACGTTATTTCCACCACTACAGGGCATATATACTCAAAATCTATAAATAACAAAATTCACAATATGTTTCAATATTTATAAGATGACGACCATTAAAGGGGTACTGAATGAAATACTTATGGAAAACGTACAAAACATTTAAATTAACTGAATGGAAGGTGGCTGATATATTAACCTGAAAATTATTACCAGTCTCCTAACAATAAGAACACAGAGCAACATCATTAAGGGACAGAAATAATACATAACCCTAAAGTACTTGTGAAAACTTTCAAATATCGCAATATAGGCATCTTTGTGTCTTTAAACTGGCATTTTCCAATATTAGCCTCCAATAATGACCTTGAAAAATATGTGGTGTGATCTTTTTAGGAGGAATTTTATTAAATTCTACCAAATTTTGATAGTCCCAAATATTTCATAATGTGCAGACAGTGTTCATTCATGACCCTGCATTTCACTGTCAAGATTATAAACTGAAATTGTGGACTTTTAATTATTTTCAGTAAATCATGGTGTATTATATTCTAAACTGTACCACAAAGAGTTAAAAGCCAACACCCTATTTTATAAACTTCGAAAAACACTCTTTAAATATATTTATAACGTATGAGAAATCCTATCAAATTCACATTCCCTATACAATATTTAAACTTAAGTAATAACTAGAATGAATACGTCGTTTTTCGTGTCTTTTGGTGAAATGACTAGACCATAAAATCTGTTAAATACTAAACAAATTTAAAATGTACAACCCATGACAAGGACTGCGGTATCTGGACACAATTACCAAATAACTGCAATTTAAGCTTGGTTCAAACACCTATTCAGGTCGAAAATGCACGTTTTATGGAATGTATATTGCACAAATAAAGGCTGAAAAAGCTCAAAAACTCTTTCCCTCTAAAATGTGTGTTGAAATCATCTTGTTGTTGTTCCAAATATACAATATCACTTTCGTTTCACACTCTGCAACGTTTCTGGGTTTTAGGCTCTTAATTTAATGCAGTTTTCTGCTGTTTAATTCCTACAAGGACATTTGCACAGCCAAGGACAAAGCACATTAAAAATGCGTAGCAAGCTGTCTTACAAGTTCTCCCTTTTCTTTATAAACATATTTCCCCCCACGTTTATTCATCTTTAAGAGTGAAGAGAAAGCCACTTTTTCCCCCGTCTTCATCCTGCAGAATTTACCCGGCGTTGTTAGAAAGTCTGCCCTCAGTGCCGCTTTTTCCCTGCTGGCTACACACCGACCATGGCCATTTTTACTCGAGACTGTAAAAGCCTCTCTCTTTCCACCATATTGTCACATCTCCGCCAGGCGTCAAATTAAAATAAAAATACCAAATGCACCGATGTCCTTACGTTTCTTACCCTAACTTCGCAGGCACATTGTCCCCCTCCGTCATCCGTGCGGCGCAGAGACGGTTTTTCTGCCGATTTTTGCCCGTTTTCTCATGCTTTCCGCGTCGGCTCGCCTCCCGCTTCCCCTGCCATCTTCTGCTCTGGGTGTGTGTGTATGTGTGTGTGTAAGGCTGCCTAACGAGTCCGCCCTTCTCTTTCGTCTGCTCTCTCTCTCTCCCCCTCCCTCTCTCTTTCTTTCCTTCCTTCCTCTTTCTTTCTTTCTCCCTCCCTCCCTCCATCTGTCCTCCGTAACGCATACAGCCCGTCTCTCTCTTCTTTTCACGCCAGCGAGCACCGCTTCCTCCGCCGGACAGGCATGCTGGGAAGAAGAGAGCCGGCGCCCCTTCCGCACCGCCGCGCGGATTGGTGGAGGGCTGGAGCCGGGAGCCTCGCGCTGCGCTGCGCTCGGCACGGGACTTCTTCAGCCTGAAGTGCGTCTGCTTCCAGGGCTTAAACCATGACACAACATGGCGAATGCAATCTAATGTCCATGACATATTTACAATGTATCATTATTTATTTTAATAGCTTTCCATTTAATACCAAGTATTATTTACACCATTGCTTGACATGGGCATATTACATTTCTTCAAAAATATTACATTACTTAAACATTATTCATGCTATTGAATAATACAGCGTATGGCTCAGTGGGCTAAGCCTGGGTGCTGGTAATCACAAGGTCACAGGTTCAAGCCTAGCCTCAGAATATCTGTGGGTCTTTGATCAACGCCCTTAACTGCTACGGGTGGTTTCAGTTTGCATATACCGCCGTAAATCATGAGCACGTACTGAGTCTCCCAAGGGTAAAGATGGTTTTTCTTAAGCAGATCTGGGCGCATGCAGCAGGCTGAATAACTTCAACAAATAAATAGTGGTACTATATCATAATATAAGATTTTTGTATCATTGTAAATATTATTCAAAGACCTTGACCAGTAAGTTTATATCTAAAACAGGAGTTTTGTAGGATATATATTTTTATATCTAAAACTCCTACAATGTTTTACTTAATTCAGTAGCACATGAATTTACACACTACAATAGTTGCCTTTATAACAGTCAATATACATACATACACTAAATTTAAGAGAAACTCAAAATGTAATCCAGTAAACAATAACTCTTGTTCATGGCAGCCATTTTTTCGCGGAGTCCCTCCGCAGCAGCATTTTCCCCTATATGGATATGTGAAAGCGGGGTGTCTCCACCCCCATCGCCGACCAATCAGAGCGTCTCCTGCTGCTGCACTGTCATAGGCTCGCGAAGGAGCAGCCGCAGCCCAGCAACAACAAACATTTTAGGCGCTGTATTAATAAGTACATAATTAACTAGTTCACTTACAGCCCCACTCAGTTGGGTCAGATAACAAGCACGTTGCTTCTTTTATTAGGTTTAATATTATCATATTTAATTAGTTTGGTTATGGACTTTAATGCAAAGATCTTTTCAGTATTTTACGTTATTTTTTGTCACTAATCAGTGACGTTTGTATGTGTGTTTATGGTATTAAGGCAACGGATTGCTTGACGTAATATAAATGAAATGAAAACCTGATCTAATTCCACAGTCCTGTATGGTTTCATTCTGGTTGCGTAGGAGTACTTTAAGATAATCCAGTCGGCTGAAACACTTGACTATTCAAAAACACATAAGTTGCGCAGTACATTCATGGTTTTTTCTTCTGAACACTATTTTATTTACAATATTTTATTATTGTCTAAATACAAGAATAATATATATTCGGTATAGTGATTTTGTTTTATATAAAGAGAATCTAAGGCGAAATTACAGCACTGTTGTATCCACGAAGACATTTAGACGACAAAAAAGTAGTTCATGTGGATTTTGATTTTGACATGCACTGATCAGTTTGTACAACTGCGCACTACCATTCGCATCGTCTAAAGCCTCACGCTTTTCATACTTGACGTACCCGACATTGGTAACCTAGCAACCGTAACCGGATCGGGCTTGATCGAGGCTCCTGCCACGGCTCGTTGTTACTTCACCTCTCGGCCATTATTGCCACGTAGGCAATGGAGTCCATGAAACCTGCAAAGGATGTATTTATTTTACCACAGTAGCTGAATTTGATCTCATTGTTTGTCACTCCAATTCATCATTAGATTTAATTGCACTATAGTGATATGAGTCAACATTACTGGCTTTGCTACAGTATTTTTATTATTATTAAATATTTCATAGTAAATCATAAAGCATTTAATATTTGCAACAATAAATACTCTATGTTAAAGTACTAAAACAACTATTATCAGTAGATTTTCTGATTTAAAATTGTACCTCATTTGAATGACGTGGTTTGTGTTTGTTTTTCTCGGTCTGGGTCTTTTCTTTACATCTTTTCTTTTTTCCCACTTCTGTACCCTTTCTGCTGTTCCTGTTTGTGCGGTTTCTCCACCAGACTGTTTCTGTCTCTCAGTCATGTGCTCGTACAGCCCTGCTCCCTCAGCCGGTACATTCAGCTTTCCCAGACAGCAAAGACAATTATGTTATTGTTTGTAGCATAACTATATATTTCTTTAAGATTTAAAATTAGAAATTTATATAGTTAACATCAGATGAAATGCACGATTACTCTTTGTCGACAAGTGAAAGTGGGATATAAATAGACAATTACTTAACCTAACTTAACATAACCTAAATAACCTAAATAAAGACATTTTTGATGGATTTGCAGGATGCAATCCTACTGTATACAATCCTGCTCTTCTGCCTGGGGTAGGCGCTGTACAGGAAGATGGATCTCTTGCGAGACAGATAAATGAACACCTAATGAATTTATACTTTTTTTTATACTAAAAAATCATGGAAATTCGATAGACATGGAAAACGGTGGCTAAAGTAGATTATTTTTCCAGAAATATTTATATTTAAATAAAGTTTCAAGCAATATAATAATGGCCATCCATCGTTCAGTCGCTTTCCTCGATCGGTATGAGACCCACTAAAGACGGAATGCCTGTCTGCAGTAGGAATCAAAAACAGCAACACGCTATCAGCCGTTTAGATGCACCATCTCACCCAATTATATGTCTCTGGACTGCAGAAGGACACTGAAATAGCCAGAGGAAATTTTCATGAAATGGGGAGGCCATTGCCTTAAACATTTGTAATAAAACATATCACGTTTTATATATATTCTATAAGAACCTAGGCACCCATTTTTATTGCCTTTCAGATGCTGCCTTTAGTCCAAAGATACCATATTACAGCTTTTTATAGAAACGGGACAAAACAGTCATTTATACCACACGTATTTAGCATCTTAAACACCTGAATGGCAACATCAGGTCTTGATTGTATTCTTACTGTACAGTGGGCCTGAACAGTGGCAGTGGCAATTTTTAACATATATACTGAAGGCTTCTGTGCAATACTGCTGACAATTTTGAAGTCTGCTCTTTTCAGTCTAATTTTTGCAGGACGTACAGTATTATATTATGTTATGACTGGTGTAATATGTACTGTGTTAACGGTCGAAATGTCTTATGTCTTTACCCTGCTGGCATTGTCATTCCAATGATATTTGACATGTTTTATTCACTGAAAAATTGTTTCCCTATGGGGACAATACAGCATCTATCCTATTCCAATTACTTAGATTTTTTTGCAGGTTAAACTAATTTGATAGTCACTGGATATGATGAAGCTATAGCTATATTGCAGTGATTGTTTTATACGTTACTTCATCAAACTAGTCTCCTGTCCAGGATGTTCCCTTGACTTATACCTTATACTGTCATTTCCTGTCCTGGAAAATGGATGGATGGAATAACTTTTATGGGACTGTTTTACTTACGGTTTGAAAACAAAAATAAAAATATTCCCAAACACGTCGGGAAAATCCCACAAAAATCATTGCACAAGCTTACTTATAAACGTTACGGAATTGGCGTGTTGGCGCCATCTGGTGGTACCATCATGGGATGATATTGCGTTTCTTCCACCATTTTAATAACGCCTTATCCGGATTTGTGACTGTCAGAGCGAACCGTAGCAGGTCACTAAAGAATAACAGTCAAAATATGACCTAGACCCGGATGGAAGAAAAGTGCAGAAAAACCTCGGAAAAATATTGCCTCGGACGAGGAGGATTTGAGGCAGTAAAAAAATTCTCAATTCTGAAGATGGGAAGTGACCCTTCCCCTTACTGTGGCGGTGGCTGTCACTCCCTTGCACGTGCAGGGGCTTTCAAAATTCTTAGACCAAGGACTGCCAAATGAAAAGAAACCATTAATACTGGACAGGAAACCATAAGGGGCTAAATCAAATTTTCCTGTGGCTAGTATTTTTTTTTGTTTTGTCTTGAGGGAAGATTGGCATCAGGCTAAAATAGCCCTGAGTGATCGGACATAACCACGGCCATGATATTCAACATTTCTCTTTGTTTTGTTCTGAATTTGGGGGGGGGGCTCATTTGGGGGCTAGAAGAGGAGGGAGAGGAAAGGCTAGTTTGGTGCCTTTTCCAGGGACCGTGCTGCAGTTGTGCTTTGCTTGGTTTCTTTGTGTGTAAATGGATTTAGTAACTTTATCACTTAGTCAGAGTTTCCCCCTTTTAAAGGTCCTGTCCCAATCTGTCTGACTGTCCATCTGTCAATATAAAATGAGGGATTAGATCAGCATTTCCAACATGTGATTTGCTAGATAACAAAATGTGCTGGGGGGGGGATGTCTATTGCCCATAGTGTGTGAAGAACAAACAGGACAGCACACACAGAGTTCACTGCACGGCTTAAGAGTGCAGACTGGAATGACAATCAGCTGGCTTGGGTGAGATTTTCAGTTTGAGACAAGTCTGCAGACACATGCACACGGATTTACATGCATGTAACAGTTTATTTACTCCGTAAATAGTCTGTAGGGTTTGCAAACTACCCCAATGCTTTGGATGTATGTGTTTAGGTTTCGTTTAGGTTTTTAATGGAATAATATAGATTTGATGTAAGATTTCTTGCCTGAGCGTGAGACTTTGAAAATGTGTCACACCATTGTTGGCAACCCTGTAAGGAGATTAATCCGATGTACATGCTTTACATTCCATTGCAGATTGTGGGTTCATCCCATGTTGTGCTAAATTTGTAATGAACGCACCAATGAAAACAAAGGATTTTTTTGCAATACCTATATATCAGTAATTGTCTACTGGTTATGCCTCAGGGCCTACATGTCTCCATGGTTATTAAGTCACGACTCAGATTGCTTCCATTTTGAACCATGTAGACTTACATATAATGCATAATCCATGCCGCACATGGGGCTAGTTTTTAGTGATATTTAATAATTAATATTAATCACACTACCAAGAAAAATATATAACATGAAAAGTAAAAGAGAAATTTAGAAATCTGGCTGGGAAAAACAGCCACTGTTTGTGGTGCGTAAATAGTAATTAGAAGAAATATGTCTCATTTATTTAATCAATAGATTTGTTTTACTTTTGAGTTAAAAATAAAGCCGAAGGTCAGTAGGAGAACAAAGAATAATTAAAATAATAGTAAACGACGAGTTAATCTGTTCTAACCAGCAAAATGTGCATTTTTTGTGTTGGTGTTTTGGTACATTAAGCTACCTTAAGCTATTGCTGTACGATACAGTTGGGTTTTTAATTAACAGAGATGAAAAGGCTTAACGTACATTCATCCAATTTCTGTAAGGTCGCAAAAGGCTTAACGTGAATATTAAAATTTTGTACGGTTTCCTGCAACTGGCAACATAATACACAGCGAAACGTACGAGAAATGAGCTTTTTCTGCCGTTGGAAAATTGGGTTTTAATAGCGATGAATAGTGCAACATGAATTTTAGAATTTTGTGTTTGGATTACAGTTGAATACATTTAAGAATAGCTTATACTTTCCCAGTGAAATGTGAGATAGCTATGTTTTTCCTAAGTTGCTGTATGTTAATATTAAGCCACGTTATACAGTGCTGTCAATAATCGGAGTGTGTGTGTGGGGGGGTACCCTTCTTCTCACCCGTACCACATAAGAGTTACGGTGCGGTGCTGCCACCCCAATCAAAATGTCTCATACATAGATAGAAAACCGCTTTAATATATCGGTCCATTTATTATAAGACGGCTTAACCAATACTTTCACCTGTCAAATAAAAATGCAAAGGCATTTCATAAAAGGTTGAACGGCGGTTCTACGCCATACACGTAGCCTGAGTTATTGTCGTGCGTCCCAGTAATGAAGGTGACAGGACATCGTCGCTCGAGACGCCGGGGGACAGTCCTACGTCATCGGGGAGTTTCACGCGGCGTCTGTCACGAGCCCTTCCGGGTTTAGGTAATCCCCACATTTCCTCTCGTTAACGCGAATTAAACCGGACGGCGAAAGCGCCGCCGACTAGTTAGTTCACGAGAGGCATAGGCTGCGCACATCGCAGGGAATTGCCTTGCAGGAGCAGAAAAAGATGTTAATCACCGCCGCTTTGCACATGTCGAAGATTGCTTAGTTTTCTGATTACGAGTAAACAGAAAAAGTTTGTCGATACGATGCAGAAAATAAATCAGCTAAAATTAAATCCCGAGATTTTTTGAACCCCAAATCCATACGTTTGGCAAAGTGCGTTTTTTTCTTCAAAAAAAGAAAGGCGCATATACCGTGTATCTGCTGCATAAAATAGGTGCGTCGGCGCCGCGTTATCTAATAGTAAAGAGCGAGGCGTGGGATTCCCGGAGAGATGACTCCTGTCCAGATCGCGCTTTGCCTGCTCGTAGCAGCTGCTTGGAAAGTGTCCTGCGAACTGCGAGCGGCGCCTTCACCTGCCGCGACGCCGGATTCGGCATCGCCGGTGGCGGAGGGCGCGCATTTTAACCGGAGCTCGAACCATTCGGCGCCCTTCGGCTCCCGCATTTACTCCATCGCCAACGACCTGCCGACGCTGAAGAGCGCAGTCATCTTCATATGCGCTTTCACTGTTTTCCTAATAATTTGCCTGGTCATCAAAATGTACAGGTGAGGGCATTTAATGATCGATTTACTATAATGGACTTGGAGCGCTCCATATGGCGCAATGTTTTGCTGCAGCATTATTGCCAGAGATGAGAAAAAGATCACTTTTTTATGTGTTATCGTGTCGCCTCCTACGCAGCATATACCAAGACAATATTTACCCTTTTTGTACAATAATTACACCTTGAGGTTTATTTTTTCGCTATCTGACAGTTAAGTTAATTTAGAAGATAATCTCTATAGCACTTCATCACTGGCGCTCAAAAATATCTGTGATAACTACAGGTTTTTTTTTAAACATAAATAATTTGCCATCAGTACCATCAATGTTATTTTAAGTACGTGTATAATTGAAAATTTGTTATAGACCATGTATATGGCTTTGTTTACACTGGGTAGGCTATTTAGAAATACGTATAGATTTATGTCATGGTAATACTTGAAATATGAGGCCGGACTTCTGACTTTCTGGCATGCTTTTATTACTGTTGCAAATGCATGAAGATGATTTTTGAAAAATTCATGTCGTGCATGTTGTTGTTGTAGGTCCGGGAGGAAGATAAGGAAAACACGAAAGTATGATATAATTACCACTCCGGCCGAACGGGTGGAAATGGCACCTCTAAACGAGGAAAATTATGAGGAAGATGACTCTACCATTTTTGATGTGAAGTACAGGTATGGACAACCCTTCAAGAAAAACTGAAATATTTTAACGAAAACTTTCTGTTTCTATAAAACTGTCCCGAAATATATGCCACAAAATATGCATATGCTCATATATGATTAAAATATTGCACAATTAATACTTTATGTAATATATGTTGGATATTGTCTCTTTTTTTGTCCAGAAAAGAGAAAAAAACAGTAGCAATTGTAATGGTCTTGCTAGGTCAGTCAAACATAGAGAGTGGTGAGATGTACTCAGTCATAATGAAGCACAAGCTTTATACTGTGCTGTGTACTTTGTTCTGTCTATAAAATAACTTTTGGCTGACGCCATATGAGAAACACAATACAAGAAAACGAATGGAGGTTTCATTTAACTTAAAAGTCAGAGTAAATTAATGACCCACCAGCTAAATTCTGTGCCTTGGGTGGTCTGCCCATAATATTCCATGGTACTTTCAAATATTTAAACATTAATTGTTCTTAACTAGTATTAATATTGTAGGGATGTTGTGTTTTGAAAGTACGTGAGCATATACTGTATGTGCCGTGCGATGGTCTGACAAACCCAGTCCAGGGTGTACCCTCCAGCTCTGATAAGCGCTTATAGGATGGATGGAATGCTTTCAATATGACCACTAGCAGTCAACATTGTCAGCATCTAATTAAAAAGTAAACGTGACGACCTATACAACGGTTTGGAATTAAGTCATCTCATTTGACTGTTATCATGTAACTTTTAAATAGCTTTTTGTAGCCCCCAGACCGGTGGACACTGACCATACTAAATTCTTCTCTTCAAACTACAGTATTGCCTCGTTTCTACTCATCCTTCTCAGTTGGCTTATTCTCTTGGCAGCAATCCTTTAACAGGCCACCATTTTTATATGTTATTTTTTTCCCAAGTCACAACTAATCAATCAACAATAAATCAATGCACTATATATGTATTACAATGTAACCCATGATGCCTTACATCACTCCAAATGTTTAAATATGTGGATCAGTTCAGTGCTGGCTTGAATGACTTGTACTTTTTATAAGAATTTGCCATATGGGTTGTTAAAATGGCGTGTTTTTGAGCGTCTTTAAATCAGGTTTGTATGTGTTACACTTCGCCTTCTTCCTTCCGCCTGGTCTATTGTTCCCTGACCCTGACCATGCTTCCTGGCAGTCAGACACTGTTCCTGTTTTCCTGATTTTTGTGGTGAAATTCCTTCTTGGCTGATCCATGGCAAACGGTTAGAAATGCTAGGATGAGAAACTTAAGAAGCAGCTAAATTAGCCTGGACTCTCCAATAAAATCCCAGCCCTCCAAGGCGTCTGGAGGTGACGCGGTTTGTTTGTTTCTAGCTTTTGAAGGGTCAATACAACCATGTGAAAAAGGTGCAGCTGGAAAGAGGAATCCCTCGTATAGACTTAAAAACCTAAAAACTACTGTAAGTCAAAGAGCCTGAAATGACCTTGGGTGTGTTTCCCAAAAGCATAGTTGCTAGCAGTGTTAGGAACTTAAATAATTTGAACCATGCAGCTGAACAGTTGCAACTATGTAAGGGGAGCTTTTGGGAAATGTAACCATGATTTGTCACATGGATTGGTACTAGTGCTGTTTTAACAATTTAATATCTTTTTACATTTTTCAGGTGAAGGAATCAATCATTCATCAGAAAATAAAGTGTCTACATGATATAAAACCAACGGACTGTCCTTCTGTTGGTAATTTTTGTTTTTGTTTTCCCTTCTCCATCCTTTTGTTTTGCATTTTCTTGTAAAACGCGGACAAACGAGGCAATTCAGCCAATTTCACAACAAACCAGCGGTTTGACCGTGAGGACTGTGAGTCACGTCTTTTAATGGCTGCCTCGACCGCTATACGATTCCACCACCAAATATCCTACCAGCAAATATTCTACCAGCATGTCCTTTCTGGCTGAATGAAGTGAATTACAGTGCGAGTAGGGAAGAGGCCTCTCAATGGTAAATTTATCAGGCCTGGCAGCATAAATGATCATCTTTGTACTTTGTGTCTTGCAATATGAATCTTTCATAAGGAGGATTTTAAAGTCAGTGATGTAGGCAGTCTGAGAACTTGCTATTTTTTAAAATACATTCAAGCATTCTGATTTCCTACTATATGTAAGAAAAAGAACCAAGTAAATATGGCCAAAGGTGTCACTTGCATGTGAATGGTGAAGGATTCTTTCTCTGCCTGGAAATCTCATCCTCTTGTAATCCTTTGCGTACGTGTGCAAGCCCTGCATGACTGGCAAATTTAATTTGTGCTTAATTTTATCTGTGACCATGGGCCTAAGCTCAAATTAGACCTTATCTGCTATTTATCCAGAGTGTCCTCATTACTGCACCAGGTGAAATGAGTCGCTGTTTGATCCCTGTGATTCGGACGTTTTCCCGTAGACCCTCGTGCCGAGTGGCTGAAAGGCGATATTTCCCAGAATGCCCTTTTTCTGAAATTCACCATACTTGGAGTATGTAAACAACATTGCTGGGATTTCAGATCTCCAGGCAGAACCGGCGCCTTGATCCCAGAAGCTTTGAGAGTCTGTGGTGGGATGATACCAGATAGTTACATATATTCTGGAAATGATGATTTCTATATAAATGCATATTTTTGTGTTGTGTACCTATGTACCTAATTTACGTTTCCTGATATTCAGTGGTATTATATATGATGTGTAAATTCTTGTCGATGGTCTTTGACTGGAAGATTATTATCCATACACTTACAGGGCAGTCGTAGTGTTCATCCCTCCCTTGCTGCTATGTAAACCAAAGCTGGAAGTGAATTCTCTGGGGGGGGGGGGGGGGATTCCGAAGAAGGGCTTTGGGGGAAGCATTTCAATCACTGTCCCACTATGTTTTATTGTGGGAAGGGGGGCAGTGAAGATGGTTTATATTTTGCTTCTGACACCCCCACTGCACTATGTGCACTACAAAAAAGTTTTTTTTTTCTCAAAAAAATGAAATGTATTTATGAATTGACTGTCCTGTAGAAAACTGGAAATTGCTTCAGAAGTGCCCTTCCGCGTCATTTAGCCTTCTGCAGACCTGCCGGATAAACAGCAGCCAAATGTATCTCGCCTAAGGATTTGTTAATAAATCTTTACATGTCTGCCAGGACAAATTTCAGACCTCTGAAGTACTTTTGGCTCAGACTGGACCAATCATACAAGTGACTGGATGGTGTCTTAATACAACCAACTACATCCATCTACCCATCCGTCCATCTTCTACCGCTTTTCCGGGTCGGGTCGCGGGGGCAGCAGTCTAGGCAGGGAAACCCAGACTTCCCTCTCCCCGGCCTCTTCGTCCACATAGTCCCTCCAGCGTGTCTTGGGTCTCCCCGGGCCTCCTCCCAGTGGGATATGCCCCGGAACCCCTCACCAGGGAGGGTGCATGTAAAGGTGGTTTTTGTGCTGGTGCCTTTTCCAGTTACCAGCTTGTGTTATGCTTAAATAACCACTCAAGGGCACAGAACGCTGAGCCTGCCTTTCCGAATGCTTTGTAGTTTGTTTTTATTTATTGTTTTGTGTCCATCAGGCTGGTCATGAAAGGTACATTTATGGGTTCCTGTTTGTGATAAGACTGGAATTCTGCAGAGTGATGCTTGGGATTTGGAACAGGTGTGGGAGCAGGAGACCAGCTGGTATTTTATAAGCCCAGTCAAGGTGTTAACTGGAAATCCCCCCCGCCGGTTCGAATGTTATTTGTACCCCAGTGAGTAAAGCGAATACCTTGCTGCCCTCTTGCACGATACCTCCACTGCCTCCTCCTTCCAGTGCTATGCTCATGTCAACACCAGCCAAGCTCTCTGTCTACATTTTTGCTGGTCATTTTCTTGTATTTGTCACACTCTTCCCATTAAATCTAATCTTGTGTTCGGCAATGTGGTTCGTGTTACTGTGCTACTGTAAGAGCTGTTAATTTGTATGCAAGTGAATCAGTCTCCACTGAAGGGAATGATATCTTCACCCAATAAAGTATATTTTATGGTATTAAAATGTTTTTTTGTTAATGCCAGGATATTGCTGCATGCCATTTGTGGTATGTAGGTTTCATGTAAAGCGATCCTTTAGGCTGTTTGTGTCTGTTTTTTGTTGATGTCGCAGTGTATCGGAGAACATGAAGACGTCACCCCTGACCCCCTCCTGGTGTAAGGTTCTTGCAGAAGGAGGGTCTTCATCAAGATCGCTGTGTGTCCACATGCATAACCAAAATAAAGATTCTTATAAATCAGTTTACATGCTATCATTTTTTTCCCAGATGACATCTTCCACAATTCACAAAGCAGGGAATTCATTATAATGTTCTTGTATTTTGACTGTTTGGGGAAATTTGATGATTATTATTTTCGTTCAAAGCGTTTATGATTTCCTGCCTGTTTCATTATCCTTGAGGAAAATGTTGTTGGTTGACATTTTTACGCTTAGCTGAAAGCAGGAAATTCGCTTTTCATCTTTACTCTAAGCAAGACCACAAAAACCCTGCTGTTTGTCATAAAGATGGGGGCCAGGTGGGGGCAAATATCCTTAAGAAATGAACTGGAGACAAAACTGCACCCGTCTCGAAGTGTTAAATATGTTTACAAAAGAACAGGACAAAAATTACCCCCCCCCCCCGTTTATAGAGCCTGTGTCTCCAATGAGGGCCACAAGGATGTTGTGAGATTAATTTGGTTCAGTACCACTGGTCACAGTCTGCTTCTATAAAAGAAGGAGCACATGTCTTTGCAGATAAACACATTTATTTTCTGGGTGGTTTACTGACGTCTGCAGTGCGGCACCAGTCTATTTTTAACCCGAATCATAGGAGCGACATGGAAGAGCAGAGTGTTTTCTATCGAAGCAGGATCGGAAGGACATAGCGGGACTGCAGGCGTCGCACGTGGCATTCATTACGTTCCTCCGCTCTTGATGGAGCCATTCTTGTATTAATCCCCAGTGCCATAGGAATGCCATAACGCTCCGAGGCTGTTCACAGCTTGATCTCTGAACAGCCTGCTGCCCACCTTATTGTGGCACCGAATGTCTTCTGCACTCATAGGGAGTTTAAGGGAATGTGGAAGCGGCACAGAAGGCGAGCGCCGCTTTACTCGCGCGCGGCACACGCTGTGCGTGTTACCCCCGCACTACAAAGTCAGTGGGTGCCAGCTTCTGCGCAACAGTTCGCCGGTGTTAAGAAAGCCAGTCTGGAGGAAAAGTGTGTGTCTTAAACATGCCCGAGGGGGTTGAGGCTTGTAAAGATATCTCTTCATGGAAATGTGGGTAATTCCTGGAATTGGTTGTTAGCTCTTCCCTTCACAAAGGTTTCATTATCTCATTCTGTTGGTTTGACTGATAACCACCTTTCTAAATTGCCTCTCCTTAACAATGAGTATTTAAAAGACGGCTTACATAGTGCCAAGAAACAGCTAGATAGCACAGTTCAACTGTAATGGCATTTTAAAAGCATTGTACAGAATTTGTTAGGAACTTTAAATGATTTCATATTGACATCACTCTACCTGCCAAGTAACTCCTCTGTCCTCTGAAGTTAGTTGCCAAGTTCAACTTGTGTCAGCAGTAGCTTAATTTTAAGGGTTTCACATTAGCCAAATATGAGAATAAAATGCTCTCGCTTTACGCTTCCAGAGGAGAGAGAAAACAGTAACTATGTGGTGTAGTATTAACAGAGCTTTTTAAAGCCTTCTTAATATACTTTTGGAAAAGTCTGTTAGTCTGTCAGTAATACATAAGGACAAGAAGTCAAACAAAATTATATTAACCTCAGTCTGTATGGAATAATTACATGAAGCACCAGATGTCCGATTACATTGTGATATGTTCACATTATTTTACGGGGGCTCACAGTTACTTCAAATGGACAAACCTCAGTGTTCCCACGGTAACTTGCCTTGTTTGAGTGGTCTGTGTTGACATCAAAGAGCATGCTAGGTAAAGCCCACGGGACTTGGATTCTGTCCTGATGAATCATCTTACCTCTGCAGAGCAAACTGCAACGAAATATGCAGGCGCTTAATTTCACATCAGAGGCCAGCTCCGGAGCTGTGAGGCAGACGCTACAGGGAATGGAGATGCCGCTGGGGACTTTCCGCCGACCCACATCTAGAGGCGTCCTGTCGCGTTTCGGCAGGACCCCGTGTGGAGCTGTAGGACCCCCAGTGCGTGCAGTCTGCTCAGGGTCCTAAACTCCAGCGGCATGGTGTGTGGGCTGGTACGGGACGTGTAGCCATACGTCAGGCTGTCGTAGTAGTGATACTTCACTGCGTTTCCCCGGGCGTCGTGTGAGAAGGGCCAGAAGCCGTAAAGGTGGATCTCCTCGCAGAAACGTGTGGCCATGGTGTACATCAGCAGGCCCGTGGTCGGTCTCTTGATGTGGACCTTGTTGGTCAACCAGTACCTGTGCAAGTATAGACACGCAGCAGAGAGATTCACCTTAACGAGGGGTGCGTTCGTTACTAGGGTAACCTGGTGCTTTAAATCTCCTCCAGATCTTTCCAGTCTGTGTCTCTGCCTTGTTTTATGGAATTATGGATGAAAGGATATATACAATAAGTAGTCATTACTCCTCATAATCACTGTGTGAATCTCTGCTGCTCTGTTTATTTCAGCATTTCTCATTTTTGTAAGGGAATGCTGGACCATACTGTGAGTTTTCTCTTGCGTTATCATGTTAAGGCTGGTTTCACACTAAGTGAACTCGAACTATAGCGTATACATTGTTCCCAGATACTAATTAGCCAGTTATTCAGCAAAAACAAATTAAAGCAGCGTATATAGAAAGCGGATTTTTAAAATTTGTAGTTCTCTCATTTCCCCCCCCCCAAATTCAGAACATATCAACAAGGTACTTTAATATTTAATATACTTTAAAGGAGCGTTTTCCCGTTTTTTGTAATTTCCTTCCTATTTATGCACAGCTCACGCTCGCTGTCATTTGGAGTGTCTGTACACTAGAGCTGGGAAACTCCTTTTTAAAGGCAACTGAAAGAAATTTTAATATCAATTGCAGTTAGAATACAGCTCGTAATCGCACAGCTGCCTTAAACCAGGGTTGTTGTAATCGACAACGTGAGCCGACTCCCGTCGTAAGTGAGGAAAATAACAATAACATATGACAACACATTTTTATTTCTTTAGCTACCTACAGGACAGAAAGGACGGCGGGAACAACAAAAAAGTAGGCCAAATTCACCCACCCATCTATCTATCCATTTCCTGTAACCTTGTCCAATTCACCCCCGCGACCCAATCCCGGAGGCTACGGGTGTAAGGCAGGGAATAACCCAGGATGGGGGAGGGAGGCAACCCATCGCGCGCGCACAGACACACACACACACACAC
>JAABNX020000021.1:9423485-9444488 GCA_015163995.2 Mormyrus lacerda
TGGGGCACAGTCATGCTGGAACAGAAAAAGGCCAAAACGTCTCGATATGCTGAAGCATTAGAAGTTCCCTTTGCTGCGACTAGGAGGTCTAACCTAACCTCTGAAAAACAGCCCCATGCCATTACCCCCCCCCCCCCCAAACCTTACCGCTGGCGTGGCTCTGGGTGTCAGTTTGGTGATCAAGCTCCCGGCATGTGGCTCCTTAGCAACTTTTACGTACTTTTATGTCCCTGAGCTCTCGGCGAGCCACTCTGTTACTTTACATGCTCTGTCACTTCATGCCTGAGTTTCTTTTGTCCCTAAATGCCTCCACTTTGCAATAATATCGCTTACAGACGTGAAAATTTCACAGACTGACTTATAGCAAAGGTAGCATCCTATGACAGTACCACACTTGAATTCACTGAGCTCTTCGTAACAATCTATTCTTTACAAATGTTTGTAAACATGATCACATGCCTAGGTGCTTGATTTTATACATCTGTGGGTCTGAATGAAATACCTGAATTCAATGATCGAAAGGTATGTCCCAATACTTTTGTACATAATGGGATGGATACATGTGCTTGAATAGATTGTACTTAAATAGATTTAAATCAGAGTCAATGGTGTATCAGAGTCTGTCTATGGTTAACAAAGAAACTCTTAATTTTTAAGTGCATGTCCTCCTATCCTTTCATTGGGAACAATAAGTTCCTTGGCTGCATTGAATGAACTCTCAAGGTTTCCATAACAACTTTGCAAGATAGCTTTTTGCTGCGTGAGATGCATCTGCGTGTTCATCTGAAAGCCGTTTTCACATCCGCTGTGTAATCTATAACCAAGACTCAAGATGCAGCCACAGGAAAACATCTTGGTTGATTAATTTGTTTTTACATCTAGAAATATCGCTAGATATCATCAGAAATTGATTTTAAAGATAACTGTTAGAACTGAGTGAAAATGTCCAGTAATCGTTAGCTGATGGAAACATGCTAAAAGTCAAAATGATAATGCCTTGCTGCCTTGATGGCTGCTGCACCTGGAGATGCAGGTATTTGCTTAATTTCATCCTATATTTGGGGACGTCTCTCTTCCATAATTTGGGGACGTCTCTCTTCCATAATTTGCAGACGTTTCTCTTCCTATTCCAAGGCTGTCTTTTATGCTCTGAATTAACGCCACCGGAAGAGACAACATAAAAACATGCACCTTTTAAAGTTCTTTTAAAGCTGCAACAATGTAACTTGAACCATGAAATGGGCCTATAAATATGCATAACAAACAAGTCCTTCATTAATTATGAACCCCAAGTATTAAACCATATGTGGTTATCAATTTGAAAGCACGTTTACTTATGACTTCTTAATTAAATCAGCAATTTTATTACACAGAAATACAGTATTGTGCTTTTCATTCTGTTGCACAAAGTAACTATTATCTGTATGCAGCACAGACACCAGTTACAATTTGTTCTTGAAATGCTGAAATGACACCTTTATTCATTTTATTCATGGATACTGATGAACATTCTCCAGGATAATTTCATGTGTCCTACAGTAGGATCTTTTCTGGGATTTGAACCAGCAACCTCCTGATTATAGAACTGGCTTCAATAATTATGCCAGCTGCTGGTAGTACATTAACTAGCTATACCACAATGAGCATCGACAGTATTTTCATTTGTTTCAGGCCCTGAATGTGTATAACACTGACGGTCTATCCCTGACTGGAGGAAGATTGATTACAGCAGCTCACAATATACATGAATATTATCGTGAAAGTATAAAAATAGCTTTACTGTAATTCTCTCTACTCATGGAATGTTGGAGAATGAATTAACAGAGTTTGCGCAAATGTTCATACGTAAACCATATCATTAATTAACAGCAATCAAATGGGAAATGCAGTACTGAATACTACTCATATTAAAGCTGTACGGTTACCAGTGTGCTGCCATGCGCCTGACATTTAGTCTCAACCCACACAAAATATTGTTTGCAATATTCAAATTGCATAATATGTAGATCAGCATACAGCAAGCAATTTATGCAAATATGAAATATTTGCCAAAAAGAAACTGTATGCTGAAAAACACTCCAATCAGGTCGAGAACATTAGGATGTGAAGCTAGGATGGAGTCTGCATTTGGAAATAAACAATACAATTAACAAAATTACACCACTTACGTAAACTTTTTACTAAATGAGACAAAGTGAGAATATTTTCCTGAAACCATCTACCTACCCTTTGTAGAAATGTGGCAAATCTCTCCACCTTTGAGGAAATGTGTCGACTAATTCCACACATAATTATTGTCATGACAACAGGACTGAGTTAAGGAAAGATGAGAGTTCTGACACGATGCTGAGTGCATGATCTCTGACAAAAGGTCAAACACCAAACTGTGCACCAAAGGGCTCACTGCTGACAGAAGCTGAGCTGCTGACCACAAGGACTCAACGACTGGATCAACCAAAACTCAAGTCTGTAACACTAAGCAAGGTCAAGTGATCAACAAACAAGCACCAAGAGGCAGAAACCAGCGTACAAACCAATCAAATAAATCTGAACCACAAATACCAGAGACAGATTCAAAAGCCCAAAAATCCAGACCATGAGAATCTAGAGGGAAGAGAGATCAAGATGACGTTGCCCAAAATGAACTTAAATCCCGATGGCGTGGCTATACCAACAGCAGGAAAAACACAGTGAACCTGCAAGAAGAACTGGGCTGTTTCGTGTTCCGTAACTCTTGTAGTACACAGCCTCTTAACTATGAGAGCACAGCTGTCTCTCAGTACATCTCTAACACATTTCTTCTGGCTAACGGCAGCGCCTTGCCTTGGTCTCCTAGGAGACCCACAGTGTACACCTAACTTGACATTCAGACAAAAAAGGAAGGAAAAAAAACAAAACCATTTTCTTTTTTTTTTTAAAAAAAAAAAGGTCACATGAACTTTTATTTTCTCCTAGGTAGACTAACAAAAACACAATTACCCTTCACAGTATTCAATTATTTTTTCTTTTTAAATATGACTTCAGCTTTAAGCTGCACACTGCTGTTTTTTTTTTTTTTTTTTTTTTTTTTTTTTTTTTTTTTTTTTTTAAATTTCGGGTGTCAGAGCTCTTCATTGAATCAATATGGCCTTTAACTGAAGTATTTTTGCCCAGAAGTAGAAATTCCAAACAAAGAAGCAGATTCTGTCAGGAGAAAGGTGAATTATTCATTTTGTCAGGTTCACTCCCAGTAACAAATCAAACATTAATCCCCAACCCAGCAAACACCTCTTTGCCATCAAATAAATGAGAGCTGTTGAGCAAACAAGCCTCACTGCCAGCCAGAACAGAATCACAGAGCTCCTGCATTTTGTGTCTTATGCTCCCAAAGCCTCCCCTTGATCCTAAATAACCTAATAATTGACCATAAAAATCTGCAGCCCCAACTGGAAAAATATGCTTCCATTCACACGCCTGGGTAACACATTTATTTGAAGCAGCATACAGTGTTTAGCCCATTTATATCTCCTGGGAACTTAAACCTGCAACAAGAATCATCAGTGACCCCTCTTATCCTGGTCAGCGCTTGCTCCAGAAACTCACATCTACGGGTCTCTGAGAAGCAGAACAAGCTAGTCCCCAAACAGCTTTCACCCTATTTGGGGTGGGGTGGGGTTTCAGCCACTCAATTTTTTTTTAATCTCAGTACCCCTGAAAAATTATTGTCCATATCCATTTAGCAATTTGTGCTGTATTTCAGTACACATCTCTAGTTGTCCTGTATTTCAGTACACATCTCTAGTTGTCCTGTATTCCAGTACACATCTCTAGTTGTCCTGCATTTCAGTACACATCTCCAGTTGTGCTGTATTTCAGTACACATCTCTAGTTGTCCTGTATTTCAGTACACATCTCTAGTTGTGCTGTATTTCAGTACACATCCCTAGTTGTGCTGTATTTAAGTACACATCTCTAATTGTGCTGTATTTCAGTACACATCTCTAGTTGTCCTGTATTTCAGTACACATCTCTAGTTGTCCTGCATTTCAGTACACATCTCTAGGGGATGAGCCCCCTTAAAGGTCAAATTCTAGAATCACCCCTTGATCTTTTACCACTACGCCACCTGCTGTCCAGTTTCCACAAATCGAATAACATCTGCTGTGAAAACTCTTGACAGAATTTGTATGTTATTCAAGGTCTTAATATGAATTACCCTCATGATCTGCCTCTGCCGAGGGAGACTGTAATGGATCAGAATACTCAAATGGACTTATGAATAATAAACAGATTTTGTCTCATTTGTCTCTGTTCATGAAATCATAAATTACAAACTGTCTTGACTAATTTGCCAGCTAGTTACAACTTTAAATAAAGCTTAGAAAGAGCGCAGTTTCCAGAGGGACAGAGTACTCCACTGGAAGGGGAGAGGAGCGTGACGACGTTGGACATCAGGCAACCCTTACTGCTACTGGGGACCTGAATTCATTTCTCATTTTTTGCCTTCAGCCACGGTAGCGGGACCCGCACTGAAGTAAACTGTGACAGTAACGTGGCTCAAAAAGGTTAGTAACCCACATAGTATAATTATGAATTAGCCCAATTCTAGAAGACGGCGAGTGGTGCCCAGGTACATTTTGTATAATACGCAGTATATAATATAAGAGAGAGGGAGGGAGGGAGTGAAAGGGGGGAGAGAGCGAGGAGGAGGAGGAGGAGGAGGAGGAGAGGGGGGGGTTGCCAAAGGCAGGGTGAACGACTGATGAAGCTGTTTCTGATCAAGCTTTTCACACATCTAGGCAGAGGCAATCTCTACATAATATTCCTCATTGCCACGTCCTATGATAAGCTAAAAATAAACAAGTGAAATAAAACTACTGAAAACCATATACATAGCAAGAGCGCTGAAATATCATAAAAGGAGGATGCTTTATCTTAGCACAGCAGTTACAAGCTGTCTTTCAGAATATTAAATGCACGTTTATGTTAAAGCGCAAAAAATTAACCGATAGTAAAGACATAACTATTTGATGGCAGGATAACTTCACTTATGAAATGAACCGGCTACCTATACTCAGTTGTGAGAAAAATGCGGATATTGTTGGAACAACGGGCGATGTTTAGATACCCCGAACAGTAAAATAAACTTATTTGAATAATTAAATAATATCAATGTTAGCATAAAAAGATGCGAGAAGCATAAAGATAACATACGATCATATCTAGCCTACTGTCTTTAATCAATAAACGAGTAGCGCATAGTTTATTTTTAATAATATAAAAATGTTAGCAAAAGGGCATCTACATACCCAGTCTCTTCTTCCACTTCAGCAATATCAGCAATGATTAAAAATACCACAAGTACCGTTACAATCCCAAACATTAATGATCGTACATCGAAAGGCATGGCTTGAGTAGATTTCTCTTTTTCTTTGAAAATCAGCTACATCGCAGTAATTTCAGCATAGACGGTGTCATGCGCCGTGCCTCTGAAGTTGCGGTTAAGGATGCGATAATACTCTCGACTTCATAGAAGTTCCTTAATGCTTTTTCCGATAACACACGCTAGTTTTGCAGACAGTGAGTTATAATATTAGCGATCGCCGTGTCGGCTGCCGGTTTGTGTTCAGCGTCGGTGCCTCCGCGTCTCCCCAAGTAGCGCTTTCCACTTGCTCTTCCCCTGGGTTTCTTCTCGGTTTCATTCACATCCCGGATCCACTGACAAACTTTCAAGGCGAAGCAGAAGGAAAAAGCCGCACCGGGATTTTCAAAGAGCGACGTGCAGGAGCAGCCACTTAAACCTTAAAGGTGTAGCATCCTCCTGCTGGATACAATGTACGAAAAGCCAGCCAGGTTTATTTTAACAAGCAAGTGGTGAAGCTTGCATAAATGTGCCAGTTTCGTGTAATCGGTAAATACATCTTAATATGAACTGACATCGAAGCAGTTGTCACGTCAGAGTATACATGCACACACTCACACACCTGAACCAGCCGATAACGATGTAAGAGTGGAGAGGTACATTTCTCTGTTAGATACGGCTATACTCTTCCAGTAGATGCAACACCAACTATTAAATCTGAGAAAGTATAAAGTGATAAGTACTAGTGTGAGAAATGTGGCTTTGAAACCCAAAAGCGATGTTCCTCAGGATTCCCACCTGCTGCCTGATGCTTGCTGGTCTCTCCAGAGAGTCCTCTTGGGTTACACTGTACACTGACTCGCATTATAAAACACCAGCCTACAGTTATTAAATGAAATATAGAGAATTCAATGCAGCTAAATCCCATCTTTAGACCGCGACCCCCCCAGACCCATGATGCTGCCTCATAAACACCCCAAATAAGGGACCGTGGATGAATCGATGAAACGGCACCAATCAGGAGGGGCTTGTTTACCCTGCACTTTATATGAGCCCCTGAAGACATAATACCACAGGAACAACTGAGCATAGATCAGGTTACCGTCCGGCCTGTATGTTACGGGATCAACCATTATTATTGCAAATTTTACAGTGGCGGACCACCCTGCCTCTGCTGGGCAAATTTATGGCCCCCATTGAGAATATCTGTATGCAGGTTATTCCTTCTTACCGCTAATCCCATTGCCGTACCTTTTAGGATTCTGCCTGTTTTTGCAAAATGCAATTGGCACCTGAATGTGTTATTGGGAAACCAGACAGACTTGTTGTTTTTGTTGTTATTATAACGGCACTATTTTCATTATTATGGAGTGTCACAGTGGCCAGTAGTGCTGCCGTTGCCTCTGGTGTTAAGGGGCTTGCACACTATCCCTCTCCTCATGTGTGCAGGTGGCATTTTCGCCCCATATGTGAGTCAGCGTGTCAGTGAGTCAGTGTGTCAGTGTACCCTGCAACAGACTGACATTCTGCCACGGCTTTTCCCTGCTTCCCTGCCCTGTACCTTAAATCTATGTTTTGACTGAGAAATTCAGAGATGTTCAAAGAATTTTAATCCGGATCTTTTTTTCATGAATCCAGATGCTGACAGAAAATCGCTCCATGGTGGCACCTAACGAAAGCATCTGGTATACATGTTCTCCAGGTGACTGCGATGGAGGCAAACGTATGTCAGAGAGAGCGCAAAGGGACACTGATCAGGCGCAGCCCTGGGTCTTCTGCCTAATCAGACAGCAGGCCTTACATCAACGTCACTGTTCAGGTTACCTGTCAAAAGAAGAATGTCTAATATTAGACTTGAATACATTAATAATTCATAGTCTGGCATCTTGGGCAGGATCCATATTTCGTTCTGTTCATCTAACTCTAGTGAAGATGTTTCCCCAATGAAACGTGGCAGGGTCCCCTTTGACCCACTTTCTGGCTTGAGGTGAGGAGATTGCGAGCAGCGGGAAGACGACGAGATGCCTTCCTGAAACAGGAGGGCCATATCTCACTTCTGCATTATGGAGAACATGACGAGAACTTTGATAGTGATGGAACAAAGAGGGTGGATGGATTTGTTTTCCATAAATTGCCATGGAATGATCTTCATGTTCCTGCATGGGAGAGCGGGACCTGGGTACGTATCTTCAGGGTGTCACTGAGATCTGGGATGAGTCAGGGACCGGATTAGGATGTTCGGTACAGGCCTCTGGCATGCAAACATCCACCCAGCATCTCGAACACCGTCCAACATCCATATCCCTTCACTTACAATTCCCTGGAGCGTTCACCGGTAAAGATCTCTGAAGAAAATAGTGTTTGCGGAAATTGGGAAAAGTTCCTCTCTGGAAACCCGTATCTGTCTGATGCCTGGAGCGTGCGTTGTCAAATTCCAGTTAAGTGGCTTTTTGGTATGTAAATCAGCACAGCAAAGCGCCCTGATAGCTCTCCTGCCTCAGACAGCATGCAGCATTATAGCTGTTTGTCTCTGTGTCTCACACTCCTCAGGATTATCAACCACCACGTTCGCTTTAATACCTGCCATACTGATGGGTCGTGCGATAAGGGGGATTCAGAACAAACGCAGTATTACGGACCAATCTGACCTCCAGCTGTCCCTTAAAGCGATGTCCCGGTGTTCGCAGCTCGAAGTGCTGATAATCCACTGAGATAAAAGGCAGAGAGATGTATAAAAAGCCAATCCAGTGATTTTCAGCCACTTGTATGTGGATGGCTGAAAGCCTTTGTCAACATGCTGCTGGCTTTTTGGATCCATGGGACGGCTAAGTGACCTAGAGTATTCTAGAATGGATGCAGAACTTGATCAGACAGGAGCAATAATGCATCTAATGCATTATATGCCTATCAGAAATTCTATAACTGATCTTCCAAATGTAGTGTTGGCCATGTAGTGACCACGGGGCGGCCGGCAAGTGACGTGCCATTGACACGCACCGGCGTAATCTGGACCTGGCCACGCCCTAGTCAGAACCAGACCAGAAACCCGAGGAGCGGGAGGAAACCCGTGTGGAGCACCTGCAAACTTGCATGACGCTCAGGCCCTGATGTGGAGTGTGCGCAGATCCCCCGCAGACACCATCATGCTCTGCAGACCCCCGCAAACACCATCATGCTCTGCAGACCCCCAGAAAACACCACCATGCTCTGCAGACTTCCCGCAGACACCATCATGCTCTGCAGATTCCCCGCAGACACCATCATGCTCTGCAGATCCCCCGCAGACACCATCATGCTCTGCAGATCCCCCGCAGACACCATCATGCTCTGCAGACCCCCGCAGACACCATCATGCTCTGCAGTGTTCTGCTAGGCTTATCGAACCTCCCTCAATCAAAAGCAACAGCAGAGCTTTTGTACTTTTATAGAGGTATATGGATGTATAAGAAATTTACCTAGAATGCTTTGATTAATGGTACAGCACTGCTTTCTCTGTGGAACCACCTTCTGGGCTCAAGCCAAACTCTTTACTAACCACCTGGCTGCCAGCTTCAAGATGCATAGTGGGATGGGAAATATACCACGGAGTGTATATTCTTTATTGAAAATGTTATTCTCAGAATGGCATCATCTAAAACAGGTTATATATTATATTAAAATGGTCTGACTTGGTGTTTCTTCTGTTATTCTGCTTTTCTACCTGCTTCAATATGCTACGGGAAATATCTAGGTGCCAGTTTATCTTTAAATTGTGGGGGGAGACCCACTAACAAGGGGAGGATATACAATCGTCCCCCCCCCCCCCCACACACACACACACAGGGCAGAGGTGTGATTGGAACCCACAACCTGGTGGGGTGGAGCGACATAGCTGCCCACTGAACCATGGTATCAGCAGGAGACGCACCAACACTGAACATTAATTGGGAGACGCTGTTCTGTGGTTATTTATTCTAATTACGGCACAGCAGAGGCCCCACTTGGGGACGAAACACTTTTAAGATTGCATCTCCTTGATGGCAAGACGTGGGAACAGGATATGGGAAATTGTATAACTAATTCTGGGCCGCTCTGGGAAATTAAATAAGAGAAAACAAATGGAATTTTAATGAAACAAACTTAATACGAGATGCACATTCATCGCTGACCTAAAAAATGATTATACCTCAGGGATAACGGGCAATTGGAAATGTGGAAACAGCCTCAGCTCATTTTTTAATCTTCCCAGAGAATCGAACTGTTCATCTGAGTTTTTCCAGCCTGTGGCTGCAAGCCTTCCTTCAGGACTCAGGAGCATCGCTACAGCTCTGGGTTTATAGGAGTGATGTCCTTGGTCTTGGGGTTTCATCAAAATTAATGACCAGGAATAATCAGGTCAGTTAAAAAAACACTCTTTCTCTTAATGTGGGAGGCCATATGGTGGACTGGCCTGGCACAGTGACAGATCTTTATAGGGAAACTGAAGCCTACGGTAGAGGTACTGTAACGCTTTCCGGATCATTCCTCATGAGAGGCCTCAGTTCTGCTTTTGAAGGAGATATGGGCCATTTAAAACTGGAGCACAACGCCTGAGATGCTCACACAAATAATGCCCGTGACACAGCAACGCATCGCTTTGTCTTAAGCCGGGGGCGGCATCCGAGTCGGCATCACTCACGCCGATTCGCAGGAGGACATACGAGTGCAGCCGTGGCAAGACACAGAACGGGAAGAAGCAGAAGTTGAGAAGAAGAGGCACTGGTGTGGGGAGGTGATGGATGCGAGATGATCAGTAAAGTGAAGTAAACTGAGACATGCATAACAGAAATTGTGAGAGTGGGAAAGATACTGTCCAGGAATACAAACCATGCTGCTGTTCCTCAATTTCTGGTTTTCAAGTGGTTGATCATTTTCTCTACATGTGTATCAAAGGACTACAGTGTAAATGCATCATGCATATGACACAACCAACATAGGCTTATGATATCATAAGGAGGAGGTTAGGGTTCCTGGGCCCCCGGTGTGATTAGAGGCCACCTCAGGATGGCACACGCCGGACATACACAGTGTGTGATACCTGTGAGCGCAGTAATGAACCACAGAAAGCCAGGCACGCATTCCGAATATGCGACAGGCAACGGCTCCAAATGCCAAACCACCCACCCACCAATCATATGACACGAGGGGGAGACATGACTTCCAGACCGTGACAGCTATGTTGGGACTCAAACCCAGCACCCAGACGGTGCAAAGTGACAGGGGTACTCCCAGGACCTCCTTCGAAGAATACTAAACAAATTTGGACTCTGGTGACATGACATTATGGCTTTGGAACACTGAGAAGCCATCAATCCTGGCCTTCAGAACTCCTTTCCACAGCAGTTCACTGACAATCTTTCCATCTCTGCCTTCTGCCTGTTTATCCATGAAGCGTGACTGCTGCCCACTGAATGTCAAGGACAGATTTGACATTTGATTCAGCAATACTCAGCCTGGCAATCCTTTTTTACTCTTTACCGTGTCTGTCCTTTAAAAACACTGTTCCTCTGAACAGCTACTCTATAAATTGGAAGTGTCAAATGTTTTGCAACAGAAAGGTTTGAAGCACAGCTCCGCCTCCCTATGTCCAAATTGCACCTCACTGGAGTGCAGCTACGCCTCCCTATGTCCAAATCGCACCTCACTGGAGTGCAGCTCCGCCTCCCTATGTCCAAATCGCACCTCACTGGAGTGCAGCTCGGCCTCCCTATGTCCAAATCGCAATTTACTGGAGTGCAGCTCGGCCTCCCTATGTCCAAGTCGCAACTTACCGGAGTGCAGCTCCCAGTCCTTCAATATTGACCCTTATTCTTTACTTAATGTTCCAAAATTTAGAGAAAGATTAAAAGTGAGTGGGTTAATAAGAGACTGATTTTACACTATAAAATAATCAGCTTTAATATTAATTTTCATTAGTAGCTCAGAACAGACATTAATTTCTGTAGTGACATATTCCTGCATGATGCCTTGATTTCTGTCCCATTTTTTTGTCTTTCCTTACTGCTGCCAAAACTTCACTTAGTAGTTGGAATCTGCTAGAGGTAAGATTTGTAAGAAACTATTGATGAAAAACTTGATAATTGAATGCATTTTCATGGGACATTATGAATAAATAATCAGAATATTGCTTGTAGTGATAAGCCATTTGGATACGTTTTTAACTTGCATTTACAGGTTATGTTTCAAAAAACATTATTTCACTACTCAATCTGATCATATTTTTTAGTTTATTTTGTGTTGCTTTAAAGTGGTAACACAACATTCTGACAGATGAACCTTAAGACTGTGATCATATTAGTTATCTCCTTATGATCATCATGAATACATATAACTAATAAACTAAATCACAAAGCGGCTCATTCAGCACCCCTCCCCCACTCATTGATGCTCTGTACCTAACGGGCTTCCCCCTCCTCTATGACTCTAATTTAACCCCTTTAAAGTGCCCATCTCTGCGCCCCTCTGTGCATTCTGGGATCTTCATATCAGTCTGATGGCTCTCTAAGGTGGTTCTGATTCACCAGTCTATTCAAACACACCTATACGACAGATGGAGCTTAGCAGAATTTTAATCAAGCTGTGTGGATGTATTTTTTTTCCCCTCTGTAATTAGTGTTCACACTTACATCCAGTGCATTACTGTCCTGAAATACTTATGCAGCCTTAAATACTATAATGAATTGGCAATTCATCAAATGTTAATCATGCTTTCCCCTCCCAAGAAACTGCAGATAAATAAAAGGGATGTTACTGGTTTGTGACCACGACTGAACAGGCACAGTCCCACATTATCACTTTCTGCGTTACGTTGCTTAGTTTCCCCCACCTTGATTGGCTGATCGAAGTCATCTGACTCGATAGGGCAGTCTGTGTGTCGCTAAGCGACCCGTCCTCTTTCAGATGAGAGAATGGTGATGATGACTTCCACTGTGACTCATGCAGGGCCAGGTTACATTTCCAGGCAAATGTTTACTGGACCCCAGTGTTTCCTAGACAGGGAGGATTAGTAGGCTAAATGTAACTGAGTATCACATGCGGACTCGAGTTCCCTCATTAAGAGGAGGTTTGGCTGTCATTAAGCAGATTTCTGCTCATGCTCTTTAAGCTTCTTGTCGCTCTGCTCTATTTGTTAGGGAGTTTCTTCATTTTCATTTTTATATCTCCAATTAAGGAATGCAGGAAATTAAATGTCCCTTATGAGCTGCCGTCCTTTCCGAGGCACTGTCGTTGTAAGAAGTCTGCCTAAATGAAAGCAGCCAGGCACCGAACAAAGTGTCCACCTCATTTAAACCGTAACAAATGAAGCAGATCAGTCAGCATCGCTGGGATTCTGTCACTGCAGGCATCTGTAACAGCGGTGGGGCGGTAATGTGAGAGATCCTTCGCGTACAGCAGCTTCAAGGCATCACTAGGTAGTGTGATGTTGTTCTGTATGCCCCATACAATATAATTAAAATAAGCTTGTTGAGCGCAAATCATTTCGGACTATAAACGTTGTACACAGACGATCCCTCAGAGATGAAGCGGGTGGGTTAGGAGTCGATGCCTGTCTGCAGAAGGTTGTTTGAATCCTGTGGTGGGCAAAGTGTCTGTATCACTCTTGGGTCCTTCAGCAATTCCCTTATCACTGTCCTGTGGGTGCTGGATAAATGGCTGTGCTCTGAGCCTGAGGTTTACTCTCGCCTCTATATGTTGTGACAGAATCGCCAGTTGAGAGTCCGGCATGCACCAGCAGGGGGCGATCAGCGCCCCGCACCAACAGGGGGCAAGCAACACCACACAGTCTGACTGTAACCATGGTTTCCATACTGTCAGCTTCAAGGAGTGCCAGTGGGACATGGATGGTGGATGATCATAGCCACGACCAGGGGGCAGGACAGAGTTCCCTCAGGCTTAAGGCCCATATGGAGAAGAAGTCAAGGAGGACAAGACGGAAACGGACAGGTTGCTGCTGCCACACTGATCACCCTCGTTTGGAAACACGTCGTAATCATTGAAATCACGTGTTTCATTCACACCCACTGCCACAGGTGTATAAAATCAAGCACCTTGCCGTGCAGTCGGGTTTACAGACATTTGAGGAAGAACGGGATGTTCTAAAGATGCCGCCATTGCGGTAAGTCAGTCTGTGAAATTTCTTCTCTGCTAGAAATTCCACGGTCGACTGTAAGTGGTATTATTGCAAAGTGGAAGCGTTTAGCAATAACAGAAACATCCACAAAGCGGCAGATCATGTAAAGTAACAAAGTGGGGTCGTCGAGTGCTGAAGCGTCTTGTGCATAAATTTGCCAATGCTCTGTTAACTCAACAACTGCAGAGTTCCATACTTTCGGCTTTAATTCTTGGCTAATAATTACATAACTATACACAGTGATGTTCAATGCATGTTTCGAATAATTGTGATGATTAGTCGATCATGATTAATTGCACAAAGATGCAAAGTTGTGAATATATTCATGCTTTGATCCTTTACTGCTTTACCCTGAAATTCATTTAGGCTGATGAAATGACCCCCTTTTGTGACAGTCAAGCAGTCGAATAAGAGTCTCTGTACAGTGACAGCTTTTCAGATAAAGCAAAGCTCACCCAGGAGAGTCCGGGAACTTTCGAGGCTCGTCAGGGACATTAAAGGTCATGGAAAAGCACAGATCAGGAGAAGTGAGGCAAAAATACACAGGAAAAACATCCGGGTGAATCTACATACTCATCAGGAAAAACACCCGGGTGAATCTACATACTCATCAGGAAAAACACCCGGGTGAATCTACATACTCACCAGCGAATGGGAAGCACATCACAGCACCCAAGGTACAGCACGTCCTTCAAAACTCAGAAGGCTCCATATTACTGGGCTGAAGATGACTTTGGTGGGGCAGCCATGACGCTTCACAAAGCAAGAGTGGCTGCATGCTGTCCGGTGAGCTGCACCCCAGGGGGAAAACGGGCCACAGGAAGAGCTTAGAGGGGATGGTGTGTGTCTTAGCAGGTTAGCAAGGGCACCAGCCCAAATCCCAGGTACTGGCTGACCCTACATCAGCTGAATATATAACAAATGCAAAAATGTAATGATCTTACTGCAGAATTGTAAATGATCATTTCTGTAGCATAAAGTACGGTCAGAAACTGGGACAGAGCAGGTGGCAAAACTGCCCCATAACATTATTGTCCTGCTACACTGCCTGAGGCCACAGAGTTTATCCTTACTAACTCAGCTATCTGCACCTGCTCTGCTATCAAACTGATTCTCCCCTCAGGGCTGAAGTCCCCACACATCTGGCCTGGACGTGTGACCGAAATGGGGGTGGTTCCACCCCCAGAATGAGGTCCTGGACCCTTAAGAAAATCCTAACCGGTGAAGTATCCAGCATGGTAATAAAATGTTTAATACTGTTTAAATACACCTGGAATGAAATCTGTTGAATGATCAATGCCTTTTGGATTATGCTAATTTATGTAAATATGCTTGTCAGAATTAATTATTTCTATTGCACTGAAAAATAGAAAATGAAACTATTGTGGAAGTGGTGCCAGACACTTTTCTCCACGCATGGCTAAACTTGATAAAAATGTTAAGAGTTAAGACACGATACGTGTAACAAATAGGAAAGAAGCATGAATGAAAATAGTTTCAATTTATTTTACAGCAAATATACATCACACGATTTTCTCTAAAATTATACATTCGAGGGAAAAAAAATTGAATGCAGGGGGAAGAGCATTTACCTTATGAAATCTCTCTTTATCATTTTGCATTTCGTAATATATGAGCATCTCTTTGCTAAAATGCTATTGAAGCCCCAAGAGAGTGGAACTCTGCTATGTGAGACAGTCACCGCAAACAGACGAGCGGCTGTATCCCGACCCAGCGTCTGTTAAGCCTGGAAAACGCACCAAACCATGCTGAGTATTGCTATCAACAAAACGCTTAGGAATTCAGATGCTAAGCTGAATGAAAAGAAACAAAAATAAATAACCTTTGCATCGAACATCTGTTCCAGGTGTCGGTCAGCCCCAAACAATCTATGGAAGGGAACTGAGATGCAAATTACGCATAATTCAACATTTTAACTGGCCAGGATTTATGGGTGGGTCATCATTGAAAGGACAACAAATAAGAGACTAATGGACTAAACTGTACTTAACAGAAAGTATGATTGCAACTCAGATTTTTACATTAGTTTGAAACCGACATAGAAAACATAGATGGGCGCAGTGTTAAAGACAAAAGGTGATGTGGTTTTGTTTTTCTTTATATAGCACAAGGATTTGAGCTGCACTCTAATGTATTATAAAAATAGCCCTTAAATTAACATTATAGTGTGGGAACAGAGAAGGGGTGAGAGGTCGGATTAACCGATGCTCAATCTGCAGTACTAAGGTACTGTGCACACCGGTGAAGCGTGACCTGTATTTTTACACATGCAACCCTGTGGTTGTTCAAGAGACACGAGTGCCAACCACACGACCTGCTGTCAACACGGATATGACCCTGGACTGGATCCAAACAAAGTGCAACCTTTTCGTTTCTCAGTTACAACACGGTGGCATTTTTCTCTAGATTTCTGTGGAAACCCCAATCACATACTTTTGAAAATAAGGTTTATTACCTTCGCAAACAGTTTAAGAAAAGTGATGTGTACTATTAGGGCATTGATGAGGAGGTATTTCTCTACTTGACACACTGTAACACTTAATCATTTTTAATGTAACCACAACACAATTTTTAAAATGTCTCGTATAAACACCCAAAGCACTGGATCACCCTTCCAGAATAAATAATTAAACTGTAAGACGATTCAATTTACCTGCGACAGAAAATCCTACATGCTAACGATTTATTCTGCCTAAACAACTTCGTATAGTACATCAAGAGGTACACCATTTATCAACAACACTTTGAAAGCCTTGAGTCACATCATACCGTCTTCTGAAGACAATTAGGATGCATCCCTACCGGCTGTATACGACTTCCTCTACTGTATGCGCGCTGATAAAATGGCGTCTTCTGTTCTTCCATAAGATAAACTTCTAGAGTCACTGACTGATATTAAATTGGCACTCAAATAGAGAGGTGGAGGCAGAGAATGGGAGTGGCGAGTCAGTCGACGCTTAATTTACCTACGCTGGGGCTAAGTTTGGCAAGCATTCTGAAATCTGACATAGGACGCCTTTGCGAAAGCCCAGCAAGGTTTGAAGCAAGACATCATCCTTCAGCTTTTATTAATAGTCCCTTTTGGTTTCTTGCTTCCATAGCAATTTGTCGAGATCACAAAGCTCATATTTTGTTTCTGAGGTGCAATGTGCTGGATTTCTGGTTTTAGTTCAAGTTTGATATCTCTTAGAATCAGGCCTTTTATCAAGCCATTTAAAAGAAGGAGATCTCCAAAGTCACAGGGCATATTTATATTATCAAGCCAACTGCCAATGGGTGGTCAGTGTGGTAAAAACCAAACAGGCTCCCCCTTGTGGAAAACACTGGAATGGTCCAGTTTAACATTACTGGAAATGTGCTGGAAAATGGCAAAGGGTTATTTGGGTTTGCTGGTGAGAAATTAAAAAGGAAACCTTCATTAGACCTGATAAGATGATGACATAGTCATCACTTCACAATGTCACTACCAGAGAAACATTATTGCCTTTTGATCTGCAACATCACAATACGATCAGAACGCAAATGTAAAACTGTAATTTCTTCATGATACCAAACAGTAGTTCACCAAATTGATCTACATCAGGATATATCAGAACGAGCTATATTCACAAACTTGTGTTCTCTATGAAAAATATTGCAAACTGGAAAAAGCTTTGGTTGATTTGCATTCACGGACTTCTGTTATCATCACCTACAGATCCTTGATGTGACCCCTGCTCTTGCAGGGAAGGCCAGGTTGCGAAGGCTGGTATTCAGCTGTAAATCCATCTCTTGTGGCTCTGCATACTTACGAGGGGCTTTTGTTTGTCGGCCATTACCCCCCCCCCCCCCGGCGCGCAGCTGGAAGCTTGCATGCTTTCGTCTCGGAGGGTGAGGGATAAGACTGGCCAGCTGTTCCTTGCTAATCTTTTGTGATCTAAAATCACATCCTTGCGGGTCCCCGGTGCTGCCGACTCATGAGTCTGAGCTGCCCCCCATCCAACAATATCACCAAATCAGGTAACGCCGGGCTAGGATGTCACAAGCTGATTGGCAGCTTCTAAACTCTCACCAGGCCACCACACGCTAGCCAGTTTCTAAGAGTTCCTGAGACAGGCAATCAGCTACACCCAACCACGCATTGAATTCCTCCAAAAATAGATGTTTACAGGACGAGACCGCCAAACGTATTGGTCAACGTATCCACATATAGACACATGCCTCCTAAAGCTATTTCCTATAATTACTACAGCCATCTGGTGAAAACTGTCTTTTAAATATGATGATATGCATGTATGGAATGGTGTTTACTCCTTAGAAAAATTTAATTATGAACAAAATATCAAGTGTAATCCCGTAAACAAGAAAAATACATTAAAAATGTTCAATAAAATTTGAGCAGTTTCTAAAATGTTAACAAAGAATGAAAAGGAATGAAAATTTATATGTATAAGTAATCACAAAAAATACAAATATTTATATATTATATATATGCATCACTGTTATAAAGATCTATATACTGTATATCCATTATCAATAACTGCAAAGCAGTTCACACTCAAGTCAGCATACACTGATGTAAATTTATATCTGCATATATTTATATCTGTAGATATGTCTGCACATTGTTGTTTAAATAACTTAGATATTAACTTTGGAATTAATAATGACAGGTGGTGAAATCCAGGCTGTTCATAAACCAGTCGTCACAGACCATGACAGTGATTGTAGAGTAGAGGAACCAGGGAGTGAGGGCCTGTAGACTGAAGCACACAAAACTCTCCACTCAGACTCAAAAGTCTCTGCCTCTGTGCTAGAATTTCCCCTGCAAATGAATTTAAGGTCTTATCTTGACAGCAATGAAGCACAACTTCACTAAAACATAATGAACTCACTGAAGCTTTACTGGATAATGACTAGAGCGTTGTGGGCTGCTTGCTGGTGTTAAAACATAAATGTCATTTAAATAAAATACAAGACAGACGCTGCAGACCCGACGAGGCCGAGAAGAGTGTCTCTGGAAGCTGAGCACCTTGTTGGATGTAAACATCTACCCTTCGAATCTCAGCAGCAGCTTCAGAAGGCGACAACTTCAGAAAGTCAATCTCCTTGACTGGCGAGGATGGAAATCATCCTCACCAGGATGGGCCGACAAATCGATACAAACCATGAAATACGGTAAGGGCGGGTTAACCACAATTAAAAATAAATATTGACCCTTCGACCGCTGTGCAAGCAAACCACCTGTGACACCCCCAGCCAAGCGCTTGGCTCCATGCGGCCCCCTGAAGCATCTCTGTAAAGTGCCATAGTTCTTGCCACTTAAGGTTTCTACCCTCAGATGAATTTCTATATAACTTTTATATTATTATTTTATGAATACGGTATTATTCATTAACCAAAAAGTAAAGGTAACTGGTAAACACTGTAAAACTGTTTACCATTATATTTCTTAATGAATTATTGTGTTGATATGCTGTAGCCTCGATCAAACATCTTTCCCAGTCACACATTCTTGCTCCTCTAGAGCAAATATAATTATGCACCTAAAAAAGTGAAAAAAATAACCAATGTAAAAATATTCTCTTTGCTTGTAACAGCATTAAGCATTAAGAGAAATTACAAAAAAAACTTGAAACAGTGTCTTAAATATAGTTAAATATTATAATATTTCAAGATATGACAGGATTTATGCTTGAAATTATTGAAAAATATGGCTGATTTAGGGTTCAGTGAGTGATGCATATTTGAAGGAGCTAGCTGTACGCTTTCACACCCACCCCGGCACTGAACTCACCCGGGCTCTGCATCACACAGACGGCCGTGTCTCCGGTGCCACACGGCCCATCGACAGACTCCCGACCAGCTAACTGTTCCGTGGGCCCCGACCACATGCTGACGCGGCAAGCAAAGCATCCCGGGCAGAATGACCGGGAGAACAGACCCCCCCGTGACAAAGCGGACCGCGCCATCTTACAGGCCCAGGGGGAGATGCACATGGGCCCTATGGAAAGAGAAGAGCAGCAGCGACGTCTCAGGCCCGAGCCAGTGCCTCAAATGGACGACCTTCATATAAAAAAGATCCTTTATTTAAAAAAGAGAACTAAAGGTGTAGCAGACCGTGCCGCTGCTCACTTGATCCTATAAAACAGACTCCATGTTCTCACACCACTCATGGTCCTCCAGGTTGTATATGAATTTTGTCCTGTTGGCTGGGTTCTGACTAATGTCCTTCCCCAGGTTGTCCAGGGTGAGGCTGGACGGGAACAGCTTGGCGGGGTTCAGGCCCTCGTGGTTATTAATGTACTTTTTGTAGTTCCTACGCAGGCACCACCAGGTGGTGGTGTAGAGCAGGAAGGCGACGGCCTTGAGGACGATGGCGATGCTGACGTACAGCTGCCTGTAGGCCACGTTGTCATACAGCATGCAGGCTCCCCTGTCACCGCACACCGTGCTCCAGAAGAGACACGTGGAGTCGATCCCCACGCCGAAGATCAGAGGGGGCGGGATGAAACCTACAGTGCCCAGGAATAGTCAAAATGAGGTTCCCATGGTTACCGGCAAGATGGGTGCCTGCCCTTTTCTAATTAGCATTTGTCATTAGTAAAATGACAAAGAATCCACACATGCATTTTGTGAGGCTAACGTAATGCGAGCAGCCGGCAAGCTGTTACCTAGCAGTCTGAGCAGCAGGAAAAGGACTCCCAGGGCATAGGACTTCAGCTCAGGGGTTACAGTCCTGCGGGGGAAGAAGAGAGGGTCTGGAATGAGAGGCTTGAAGCACTTCCTGACCCTGAGGAGACTTTCCGTCCTTCGGCACTGGAAGCGTGTGGGACTGTATGTGACTCACAGTGAGGATGCTGTCCGAGCTAATGGAGCAAGCGGCAGCCAGAAAACCTCCAGGAGCTCATTATTTAACGCAGTGTTTCCCAACCCGGTCTTTGCGGACCCCCAAACAGTCCACATGTTTGCTCCCTCCCAGCTCCCTGCCAGACACCGAGAGGCAGCAAAAATGCGGACTGTCTGTGGGTCTCCGAGAGCAGGGTTAAGAGACGGTGACTTATAGGACCAGGTCATGCTTCACACGGTTCGATAGATGTTTGTCTTTTATACTCAAATGAATAATGGTTGATGAGGTCACTGAGATGAGGATGAATTTCAGAGCCATCCCTGACATCCACCAGGAAACAAACATACTGAGGGTCCACCTGGGGTCAGATCTCTGGGACAGTGAGTGAGCGTGTGTCAGTGAGTGAGTGTGTGTGTGTCAGTGAGTGACTGTGTGTGTGTCAGTGAGTGAGTGTGTGTGTGTCAGTGAATGACTGTGTGTGTGTCAGTGAGTGAGCGTGTGTGTGTCAGTGAGTGACTGTGTGTGTGTCAGTCAGTGAGCGTGTGTGTGTCAGTGAATGAGCGTGTGTGTGTGTCAGTGAGTGACTGTGTGTGTGTCAGTCAGTGAGCGTGTGTGTGTCAGTGAATGAGCGTGTGTGTGTCAGTGAGTGAGCGTGTGTGTGTC
>JAABNX020000021.1:9496771-9510906 GCA_015163995.2 Mormyrus lacerda
ACATAATATATTTTGACCAACAAGACTAAAGCAACTGAAAATTGTGGCAGATCATGACAATTGTACAAAACCATTTGCACATGTACTGAACTAAAAATGTGGAAATTTGTGTGAAGCGATGAGAAATGATGTTCTGCCGTGTAGATGTGACATGGTGCGGGGATTACTCTTATTTGTATGTAAATGTTAATTGTCATTAGAGAAATGCTCCAAAGCAATCCAGAAAAACTGTTATAAAGTATCTGTCCGTCTGTCCGTCTGTCTGTCTGCCTGTGTTACTGTTTTTGCAGTTTTTTCAGACTTATCTTCATATCTTGTCCCTTTTACAAAACACTTAACACATGCACCATATCAGTAGACTATGTGAACTATACTGTCTTCACTTTTGAATTGCTTTGACACAAAATGCATTCAATCATCACTTCTTCCAAAATTCATGAATACCTCTCTCAGTCATTATTCGACGCCAGCAGAAATCTGTATAACCGATTTATGTGTTTACTTCTATTTTGAATTGCAACATTAGTATGCAAAAATAGAGGACAATGAAACAAATAATATATATATTTTCTGATGCTTCGATTTGTTTCTGTTTTTTGGTTGACTGTACAGCGAGTGACATAGCAGTCTCATGGGAGAGAAGCGTATGCTGTACTTATGGCTGCATGACTCACTTTTGCGTGAAGCGGGAAGTGCTGAAGTGCATTTTACCCCAAAGGTTAACTGGTGGGCTCAGCTCTGGTTTGAAAAGCACGCTGTGTGAAGAGTTGTGATAAAGTGGACGCGGTATTGAGACTAGTGTGAAAACGAGTGTGAAAACCGAGTATAAAACTGTAACATCAGGACACCCCATTAGATATGATGCCGTACTGTCAGTCAGGGTCATCGGCCAAAGAGCTGCTGCGACTTCTAATATTTTGATTCATAATCAAATGACTATGGCGTGAAATAAGGGCCATGGTGGTGCAATGGTTCTCCCCTTGTCATTGTGGGGTTTCCTGCACCCCCACAATACAGAAATGTGCATTGGTATAAAGCGGAGTTACCAAAAAGGCTGCCTGCATGACTTGGTACGGTTGGCACCCCATTCTGGGTTGTTCCCTGCCTTGTGCCCATAGCTTCCAAGACAGGCTCTGGGGTAGTCCCAAAATAGTCCGGTAGGTCAAGGACGGGAGCTGGTCTGAGGAGGGAAGGTAAGAGGGTTAGGATCCGACACGAGGTAAACAGGTCAGGCGGGGGAGAGCAGGTAGACAGAAGACTGTAGGGACACTCAGTATGGCTTCGGAACATCGGCTGAATACTTCGCGAGGAGGATCTGGGTTTGCTCAGCTTTTAAAAGCGTCTGTTGACCAGTTGCACCTGTCTGGTCCCGCCCCCATGGGCGTGACAAGTACTAAATTTTGCATTATATTGTAGCACAACAAAGTCTTTTTATGTCTTCAGAAAAAATGAAAACTAAACATTTACCAGAGTACAGCAGCAAAGTAACATTTTGTCATAATGCTCAGTGACTTCTTGCAAAAAACAGGATCCACTTTGGTTTGCCAATATGTGGCCAACATTGTGAATTCATGCAATAATTCATTGTGAAAATTATTTTGTTGCAACCCAGTGTTTTTGGATGATACCAGATAAATATTAATAAAAATATTTAAAATAATCTTTGTGTAAAATAGATTACATACAGAACTGGTGTCACCTTTCTCGATTTAAGGAAGCTTTTTTTTTTTTACATCTATGGTCATTTCTATGACATTATTTGCAAAATAATTAAAAAGATTCTTCAAATGCAGGTCTCCGTCTTATGAGCTGTTGCATAACGTCTGCCTGTATATCAATGAATTTAAAGAAGAGAGTGTATTTACAGTTATCTTTTGTTGTATATAAAGGACACATTATGTGTGATATTAAAGACGTACAGCAGACCTTTGAGCATAGCTACCTCAGAATTGCAGAGTATGGAATATCTATGCCAGGAATAAATTGCCAGTTAGTCACGATCATAAACGTGTGTAATCCAAATGGACTGGTACACTGTGTCCTTTCTCATCTGGTCTATGTGCGTGGTTCCCACCCAGTTCCCCCCTGCACTGAAAGCTGAAACTCCACAGACAAGTCACGCAACTGGGCGTGAGTGTCTTTGCGTGATCACCGTGTCAAAATTAGACAACAATATTTATGTTTTTTTCTCCCTCATAATTGCTTAAATTATAATTGTGTCAAAATAATTCACTGAATTTCTTCAGTGCCTGGTGCATGTGACCGTGTGCATGTGGAGCTTGGAAGGTGGACGGGTAACTTATAGAGCAGAGTCGTAGGTCACATTTACCCAACAAGAGAAGGCATTTTAAGCACTTGCAGAAGTGGGGTATGACTGTAATTAGGGACAAAGACACTGTGTGTCTTTTTGAGATGCTGCATGTTTTCTGGGATGGTGAGAATGCCTTTTGAACATGCACACATGAATACATACCTAACGTCATGGTTTTCTGCAGAAAAAACTCTGGCAGTGCCGCGTTATTAGAACGCATTAACGCTCTGTCAAATAAACAGAGCCAATGTTACAGCAGTCTGGCAGTTTAGCACCCCACCTGTAGTCATTAGACCTTAGACAGGGTGAGCCAATAGAAGAGCAGATCTTTAGACCATTTAATTCCCCCTGCAGCCAAGAACACTTCTCATTGGTCTGTCGGGCCATTATGTGAGTCACTGGGTCACCCCATTCCTGAAGGGGGGGGTGAGAAAGTGGAAGAATGCAGGTCAACCTGAAACCTGTTCAGTGTTGTTGTGCGAGAACAGCAGGACTCAGGGGATGCCTATGATTGGATGAATACAATAAACATGATTTCATATGGTAGTACCAGACCTAGGCTGTGTTTGGAATTTCCGTTTCCACTTGTCTACTCCGTCAGTATATTGTGTTCCCTACATAGAACACTCACCAGGGGATAAGGGCAGCAGCTGATACATTAGCGACCCTAGGCAGCTGTTAGGCTGCTATATAATTATGTGCTGGATATTTGTAATTGTCATCTCTGCCACATAAACAAATGGGAACAACCCAGGATGGGGCACTAACCCATTGTAGGGCACACTCACACACCATTCACTCACACTCACACACCATTCACTCACACTCACACAGTATGGGCAACTTGGTAACTCCAATTAGCATCAGCATGTTTTGGGACTGTGGGGCAAATCCAGAGTCCTGGGAGGAAACCCCACAATGACATAGGGAGACTCGAACCCTGGTCCCAGAGGTGTGAAGTAACAGTGCTAACCTCTGCAGCACTATAGCTTTACAACATTTTTGTGCACATGTAACCTCATTTGCAACATACTATACTATACTATACCATACTATACTATACTCTATCCACCTACGTAAGATTAATGGGGGCTACAGCTGTGGCTATGGTTTTTATACTAATCTTATATATATATACTGCATTAATTGTGGATTAATGTTTTGCATGTAAAGCAGTCAAATATATTAAAATAATAATTTGTTTTAAAGCAGTGGTAGCTTTGACACTGTTGCTACAGTTCATGTGCAAGTATTTCACGAGGGAGCTACTTCAATGGAGTGTTAAACCCACAACACAGAAACATTACAAACTGCATTTTCACACTATGCTTATTTGAATACCTCAGTTGAATATTTGCTCAAATATGTCTATCTCATGCCAAATTTGCACTTGTTACAACTGGCCTGTCTTTGTCTTGTCTTGTGAACAATATCCTGACCATAACTTGAACCTGGTATTTTAAATACTACCTGCACATTTCACTTGAACTCTAATCGCACATGACCACTTTGCATTGTCTCTGTCCTGTTTACTGTACATAGATAGTTAGAAGTAATTAATTTCTATTCATAAAGATTTAGATTTATTATTTATGTGAAATTTCTGTTTCATATTTTTTGGTATATTTTATCTTTATAATGCACCATGGGGGACTTGTGCGGACGTACCTTTCAATACACTGTATACTATGTATATTGTTGTATTGACAATAAACCAATCTTGAATCGTGAATCTTGAAAACAGTTTATGGCTACAGTTTAGACTAAGCAAAGTTTCTCAGATATTGCTCCAACACTCATGTGACAGGCCGCAATGCATGATGGTCTAAGTTGACAGATGTAGGGTGTAGCTTCGCCTGCTTCCTGCCACTTTTACAGTGCAGTATTTAGTGAATGAAATTCATAGAAAGTTTTGCAGACTGTCTTGACAAGCCTGGGACACAGGGGCAGTGTGCCGGCAGCCATCTTTAGTTAAACTGGCCTGCCGTGTAATGTTATGGTGCACAGACCTCTGGGGGTACATTTGCCTGCCACAGTCAGCAGCACCTGCTAAATAACACGGTTAGCAGCCAGACGACCGGGCCAGCAGACTGGGAGGTTGCAGTGCTGTGGTGCTTAGAGACGGCAGCCCAAGGCCAGGAGAGAGTATGCTCAACGTTCTCAGGCACGATGAAGCAGCCCCAGACAGCCAGACCCTTTCCCTAAGGCTGACGCCCTCACACATACAAAGCAAAGCGACCAATCACAGGTGAGTACGGGGGCCTGACCTTCTTTGCTGAAACACCCACAAGATTCTAGAAGCTGTGGTAGATCGTTACTGAACATGACGCTCCAGTTGAAGAAAATGATCCAATTATCTTTGCGGGGAGATTGAATATGTAATTGTACATGCAGCTGGTGGCAGTGTCTGTGTAGCAGGCAGGTTTGAAACGCACTACAGACGGAAGTCAGCACAGACTGATAACAGGATAATTCACGGTATGAGCGACATAGAAATGTGAACTGAGAGAGAGTGAGGTAGACAGCCTGGCAACACCTCAAAGGCAGACGTGAGGCAGGTGAAGCAGGCTCACAGCTCATTCTGTACATCATCACTGCGATGAACTTTCAGTGCGAGTGGCTATTATTAGACTGAAAGTAAAGCAGCCTTAGGTAGTTTTAATTAGAGTCCGCGCTTCTCCTGTTATAGCAGACTGGCGCAGCTGGAAGAAGGAGGGGCTTCCAAAGACATGTGATAGCTATTTCTCATAAATACGGGAGACTGTTGACAAGCAAAGAAAATTAGAAATTGTGCGGTGATACCCTTATTTATTCATACCCTTATTTATTCATACCCTTAAGTGGAACTAAAACATGAGAGCACCGAAAGAAAAAGACAGTAAATAATAAATTAAGAATAATCCAAATATGAAATATGCCAGTGGTTAGCACTGTTGCCTCACACCTCTGAGACCCGGGTTCGAGTCTCCTGGGTTACATGTGTGTGGAGTTTGCATGTTCTCCCTGTGTAGTCGTGGGGTTTCCTCCAGGTACTCCGGTTCCCCCCACAGTCCAAAGACATGCTGAGGCTAATTGGAGTTAATAAATTGCCCGTAGGTGTGCATGTGTGAGTGAATGGTAACAGTGTGTGTGCCCTGCGATGGGCTGGCCTCCTGTCCAGGGTTGTTCCCTGCCTTGTGCCCGTTGCTTCTGGGATAGGCTCCGGACCCCCTGTGACCCAATAGGATAAAGGGGGTTGGAAAATGAATGAATGAAATATGCCACAACTCCGACCAGGTTAAACAATTGGTTGAATTTGCATTCTTGTCAAACTTATCTGGTGATTTTTCTTGTTTGTTCAAACCTTTGATTGTATTGATGTGAGCAGATGTCAAAAGTCAGTTAATAAGTCTTTGCACAAATCTGATGTGTGTGTTATGGTTTATTGGTTTTAGATGCAGTTGTCATAAATATGATTTATGTTAAGTTATGATTTAGTCATAACTTAAGTTGTTATTTAATCACATCATAGTCTCAGCAGAAGCTTGGCAATGTAGAGAAATTATGCAATATGATCATGTGATGTTCTGAGCTACACGGAGGCAGCTATAGAGTTTAAAAATACAGTAAGGAAATCAAACGTGAATTTGAAATTTGAGTATTATGAGAGAGCTGTTCATCTGAGAAAGTCTGCTGTGGAAGTTTTGTAAACTGCGTCCATGTTTTCCAGACATCAGTGTTTGTGCACTACAGTGACAGGCTAGAACGATATGAATTGGCGGGTGCTGAGTAAAAAGCTCTGAAATGATACACTAGTCAAGCATATCGATTACAGGTATGACACTACATTACTGACGTTAGCCCGCATGGCCAGTGGCACGTGATGATGGGATTGGGAACTCGCCAGTTCAAGTCTCCAGTCCGCCAGAGTAACTTTACCATTCGGTCCTTGAACTAGATCCTATTAAAACCCAATTGCTTCAGGGACTGGCTGACCTCGGCTTCTCAAACACGTGCATCGCTTTGGATAAGAGCTTTTTACTTCACACGACTTTTCCCAGGTCCTTACGGAAAACAAGCTTCATCTAGCCATATCGCTCCTCATCTCCGAATCTTTTTCAGCATTGTTTTCAGAAAGAGCTTCTAAAATCCCAGGCTCCTCTTCCTCGGATAGCCTTCATCCTGTTTGCATTTCAGAAACCCTTTTCTAACTTGTGCTGCCTCACTTATATTTCCCTGAAGTCCGTCAACAGTCTAATGTATCATATATTTAGGGAGAACACAGTCATTCCTTATTCATCACCACAGTCGGCAGGGCTGCATTTTACGAGTCTTACAATATGTTATGTTTGGCATTATCCTATAATCATTCTTCTTTTCTGTGTTCTGACATGTTACAGGGCTGGGCATTGGCTGTCTCTTTTGGACCTTATTAAGTCAGTTTCTATTAATATAAAAATGATGTCATGTTTTTTTTTCCTTATAAAGACATTCTTGGCATGGTTCAGTCCTTTCTTGTGTTACCTGTTAGGCTGACTCATTCTCCCAGTGAGGGGGAATGGAACTCGCCACAGGTCAGACACGTAAATGTTGTGACACGCACACGTACATCCCAATCACCTCACGGGCACAATCACGCTCGCTAATGAGTACATGCTCATGCACATGCGATTACATAATGCCGCATACTGTCTGGTCAGGGCAGATGCAAGCAAACAGAGCTCTGTGCTATACTGCTACCCATCCGACAACACTGCATGTGTGTCACTTTACTAAATTTACTCCTGGTGTTTTACATTTCGTCTCCAAAGTTTACTGTGACTCACAGATGGAATTTTGGTCTTGAATTAAATGTCTGCTTTTTAAGATATTGTTTTATTCAAGGACAAACACAAGTCAGTAGCTATGAGGGCAATAAATATAATAAGATATAATCAAATAATTTAAAAAGTCAAATTATAAAGTTAGCAGATGCATTCATCAAAAGTGGCATGTAGTTGAGAAATCAGACTCAGTGTGCGGAGGAATTCAGTGTTAAGCCCATTGCTCAATGGCCCAATGGTGAAATTACTCTGTCAGCCACAAGATCTGAACCGACAGCCGTCCAATCACCAGCACAGAGACCTAACCCACAGAGACACATGCTGCCTTTTAAGGCTATAAATCCTACAATTTAATCTTGACTTCTGCTCCTCTTTGTCTCTGGGTCACCAAAGGTCAGGGCTGATGTCCTCGTTACCTGTAACTACTGTCACAGTGCCCTCGTGTCGTGGAGGTTCACGCCGTCGCACCACATCCCCGCTGTCCAGTGCCGCCCTAAAAAACACACCACATCAAAACTGAACATCTCCCGCTCGTCAGTAGGAACACGCTGCCAAGCAAAGCGAGCGATGGCTTTGTGATTTTCAGCTCAGAGACACGGCATGAGGGTTCATTAAATGTGGCAAATAACGTGCCATTATCAATCGTTCTGTGGCTCGCCTTCAGATTTTGCAGATATATCTGTAAACATATGTGTGCGTGTCTGTGATAATAATCTCTAAGATATAGTACTATAAATTGCATATATTATAATGTTTTAATGTATTTCATTGTGAAAAAGTAATATGTGTTTTGTTTTTATATGAAGGTGGGGGGGACTTTTTTTTAAAGGACATTCCCCGATGAAATCATAAAACTGGCCACACTTGAATACCTTTGGGCAAGTGACCTCACATCTAGAGAGCGTGGGAGTGGGGTTTCCCGAAAAGGGCGAGGGCCATTCCATCAGGGGATACTGCTCTACACATGGGTGCAGCTTGAAATCCTTGGTCACTGAAGTGTTTTATTGCTACAAACACTTTGATTTAATATGTTTTTTTTTTTTTTTTGCTAGAAGACTAGAGTTTTGTTTAGAACAGTGGGAAAATGTCATTTTTATAGGCTGTGTGCCTGACTTACTGTGCATTTGTCTTGGTCTTGTCCTGGCTAAGGTAGTACCACCTACAATAAGCCTCCAGAGAAGAAATTATACCAAAATAAAAATGAGTAGCATACTTGACATTTTATGCTTAAGTTTTATTTATCACTGAACGACAAACATAAATAATGTCAATGTCTTAATGTGAAAGATCCTTTTCCACTGTAGGAGGTCGATTTGAGCATCTGGTCGGAATATCTGAGAAAATTTTTGTCACAAAATAAGGAGCAAGATTCTATCTTTTCCTTTTCTTAAAGTCTAATGGTTTCATTCACTGTCGTGTTTCAAATGGTTTGTTTTTAATGAGATGGAAAGTTCTATGGCATGGTGGACATCAACTGAGATTTAACATTATGAAATATTCTTATAATAACGATGAACCCTGCTGGACTTTGAAAGGCTACAGTCATTTGAAATGACACTGTTGATGGCGATCGCCGCTTCTCCAGAGGGGTAATGCATCCTTAATGCGGAATGTGACCGAGTCAATTCAGAAAGCCGCGCATCTCCCTGCTCCTATTTTAACGTTCGTTCATTCTCATATTTACGTGTATGGTTTAACTTGTGGAAATTTACAAAAGATTTCTGGCAGAAAGCCAAAAGTCTGTGGTCCAAAGGTTTTACCAAATGAGATGTTTGGATTATCTGCAGGTGAGATACGACAGGAGATATTTGACCTGGCATGATGTGGCTAACGTTAGCGCTGGTTGGATTAGCGTTTAACTTTAAAGCGAGGTGTGGGCCATCTCCCGACAGCAGGTGGAAAAGCCAATCCGCTCAGCCGGCCGTGTCTGTGCAGATGGTCTCCATAGCAACAGCTGTGGTGTCAGAGGGCTGTCGGCTTGAGGAGCGGACGCTGCGCGAGGTAGCAGGCACATCGTGAGGGCAGCTTTCGGCCTCTACGCGCTTCAGGCTACTTCGGCATTGAGCTGTGGCCCTGAGAGTTCATGTGAGCCTGTGCCAACAATTTACTCTGAAAAACAAGACCTCAGTGAAGAGATGTCAGCAGTCCATCGTCCAGGGAAGGACACTTGTTTTATGCTGCTATACTGAGGCTTTCTTAGTTTGATTTTAACCAGATGAGAGGTACAAAAGTCTACAGCAGGGTTTCCCAATCTGGTCTTCAGGGACCCGCAGTCGGTGCATGTTTTTGCTCCCTCCCTGCTCCCTACCAGAGGGAGCAAAAATGTGGACTTTCACAAACCTAATGTTTGTAGGGAATAGTCCTTAAAAGCCTGGTCAAAACTTTGCTTGGTGTTCTAAATAATGAATGATAGAGACCTATGTTAATGATTTATTCACGTGTGTTTATAAGTCTGCGTCCGCATGAATGTGTGTGGTGTACACACATGAATCATTTATATTATCTAATTCACACTATCCGCTTCAATTGGTTAACATATAACAATTCAGACCATTGCTCATTATTTGGTTCAGTAAGAGTTTGTTCATTAGGTATGTAGGGTTTTGTCACGGATGTGAAAAATCAAATGGGCAAACCTGGAAAATATAAATAATGGAGAATAGTGGTGGATGCCAGCAACAGCGTTTGTAGAAACTGCCCTGGGAAATGATCTGCAACCTGGAGAAGGCACTCCACATGGCCATGGGGACCCCAGCTACTGCACTATATCAGCAAGACGTCACGGGGTGCGGGGGGGGAGGGGGGTCAGGGAACGGGAGACGTTACAGCCACAGCAAAAGCAATTTACAGCATGACATGTTCAACAGCCAGTAGGAAATAGAGTGAAGGAGCCAGATAAAACGGATGTTATCAAAAACGCTTTATCCCAGTGGCTGCGTGGATCAAGAGGCAGCTTGTCAGGGTGGCAGTAATAGTGTAGAAAAACAGAGACCACTGGCCGGCACTGATCTGCACAGCTGCACAACCTCGACTGCACACTGACCTTAGATCTGCACGGCTGTACAGCCTTGACTGCATATTGACCTTAGTTCTACGTAGCTGTACAGCCTCAACTGTACACTGACCTTAGATCTGCATCTGTAGCAATTTTTTTCGATATGGCAAGGCAAGTTTATTTATATGGCACATTCCATACAGAGAAGCAGTTCTAGGTGCTTTACAGAGAAAAAAAGCAATTAAATATAGTAAAACACAGGGAAAAGAAATAAACATAGCAAGTAATTAAATATGGTAAAAATATAGTAAAAAGACAGGGCAGTATCTGAATTAATCAAAGGCATGGATGAATAAAATGCTTTTAATCCATATTTAAGTGTCTCTGCCATTCGGAGCACTAGCAGCCTAAGCCCAACCGCATGACGGATGCAGCAGGAAGGGTATAAGTATCGCACAGAGGTCGGGGCTGCAGCAGGCCAGCAGGCAAGGAGTCCTGTCCTGCTTCTGTTTGTTCTCCAGGAGTTTCTGCACGTTGGTACATTTTTCTTCTTGGTCCTCGGCCTTGATTGGTGCATGTCTGCGTGTCTGCATGCCGCAGCTGAGGCCACTCCCACCACGCCTCCAGCTCCATGGGACCGGGATTTAAACAAAGAAGCTGACTGCATGTGGTCGGTGCTGCAAATCACATGTGACTCATCATGTTAACCCTTTACTGAGCTCTCAGTGAGGCTGGCTGGTGCGTTATACGATATGATATCTGTGAAAATCTTTGTGTTAGCGCTGGGTTACACCCTCTGTTCCTAAATCAGATGTTTAGCATGCACTGGGTAACCAGACTTTTGTATAAATAAGAAGAAATTATACTAATATTAATAAAGTTCTCTGCACTGACGTCCTGAAGAGGTTTAAACGCAGCAGTCCAAGAAGGTGGCTTTTGGTTGTGTTGACCTTTTCCTGTGTTAATTTGCAGAGAATGACATCAGTAGCAGAGGCCCAGGGGAGGAACCCGGGCAAAACAACCAGGACGCCTTTCCACGGAAATATCCATTCATCCATCCATCTTCAGTACTCCAGCACTGGGTCACAAACAGCCTGAAGCTCATTCCAGGAAGCACAGGAAACGCGGCCTGGAAGCTCCCAGGACTCATCACTCCCACACCCTGCTGCCTTTTCCGAGAGGCCGATCCATCCTAGTCTGTTTTTGGACTGTGGGATGGAACTGGGGCACTCAGCGGAAACCTAGATGACAAGGGATAAGCATGCAGACACACACACACACACACACACACACACACAGATTAGGTATCTATATTTTGGTGGGGACTCTTTTCCATCGGCATAACCCTAATCTCAGCAATGACAGCCTTAACCCCTACCCAGCCTTAACCTTAACCATAGGTAACAAAATACAAGACTTCTGACATTTTTAGTTTTTTGATTGCAGTCACAGATTTTGAGTTTATCTTGTGGGGACCAAAAAAAATATCCCCACAGTGTCAAAATAACATGTTTTTATCACACTGTGGGGACACTCAGACTGTTTACCCCTGTAAAATGAAAATGCAGAAGAACCAACCCCCCGCCCCACTTTAGAAATTTGAGTGTGGTACCAAACCCTTTGGCTGGGGCCTAAGACCTTATGCATGGTGACACTCCATGAATATTCTCCGGTTTCTCGCTCCTGCTATATTTGTCATCCCTCTGTCTAGGAGAAGCTGCATTAATATCTAAAGAACTTCCACAGTTCCCCGGGGACAAGTCCGGCACGTGGAGTTCCCAGCTTTCTGAAGATCCCGCTGTTCGCACCATCAGAGCCGATCCGTCAGCTGCGAAGGCTCAGGACAGAAGCAGTTTTGGTTCTCCGGTTCGCCGTGACTCGCATTTGGCTCGGCGATGATGTCATCTGTGCGGAACCTTATCACAACTTGCTGAATGTGACATCTGTGCCTTGTGCTATATTTAAATTCTAAGTATGTACAATTAGCCGCCTGTATCTCAGTGTCCAGAGTTTCAAATCATTAATTACAGAATCAGGTCAAGCTTCTCTGGCGTTGAACTTAATATTTAGACGTATCAGATCTCTGTGATTTGTCAGAATTTGTTCAGAATTTTATTCATGAATTTCAATTATAAAGAAGAGACAAAGTGAACTACTTGGATGGAGCCACGAAATGCATGGAGAGCCGGCCGTTCATTTCCTGCTTTTAGCTGGGAAATTGAGGGACACCCATCACAGGCTGAGGGTGGCGTGATGCCCGCTGTGAATCGGCATCGACAGCATAATGCAGCTCCCGGCGACACTGTGCTTTTTCACTCACATTTGCATGGGACATTAATGCAAATTGCATGGAAAAAAAACATATAAGAGAAATCTTGAGTTTAAAAAGGCTTCAGAGTGCTATTGGCTCGGTGAAAATTCTCATAAAGGTTATCTAGCATGTTAGCGGGCTGGCTGCCAGCCAGGGGGAAGCGTTCCAGGAACCGCGAGCTCATTTCCCAGGGTATCATCAGGAAACCATGTCAGGGGACATTTTCAGGTCACCGTGGGAGTGCGGTTTGAAGGCCGGTCTGGGGGCGACGTTTTTTACGGGGCCTGCTGCTGGATCTCACTAGCAAAAGCAGTGAGGGGGCCTCGGTCAATACCCCTCACCAGTGGGGCCACACACAGCATGGATCTGAATGCCATAAAGAAAAACCCCAAAAGATATCCAAGCTGTTTTCCTCTGCTTGTCTGCCGCATTTTCCCCTGCCGGGGACTCATTAGCTCTCCCGACAGACGGCAGGACGCACTTATGCAAATGAACACAAACACCGGAGCCCCCAAAGCAGCCATCACGCCCCCCCCAGTCACCGCGCTGATGGAACTGCGCAGGCACGCACCCTGAAAAGACGGGAGACGGGGTGTTTAATCAAAGCGACACGCGCCATTGGCGTGAACCACTGTGCGCGACGAGGACAGAGAGCGAGATAGAGAATACTCAGCAGCTCCCTGAAGAGAGGATCAGCTACAGCCCTCTGGAGAGGAAGAATCAAAGAAAAGGGCTCTCATCTGAATGGCATGTGGGCGGGGTCACGTTTAGGACGAGTGCCGAAACACTGCGAATGCAGTGCCAGGGGTCACACCCTTTACTTCGGTGCTACGGGATAAAGATAGTTATTACACCAGCTGTTCCTAATTAGTGTACTAGTTTAACCTATGTGTGGAGAAACTGGTCAGAAATCAGCTGAAAAAATTCCTTAATTTAAATACATTGTTTCCTTTATTGTAGGACAAAACAGACCAGCAGTCCCTCCCTTCCCAGAATGCTTTGGAGCAGCGTACATTTAATGGCACCTGATTGGTTATGAGCCTACCAGGGTGGCAGTTTCAGCTTCTGTGCTGGGAAGTGCAGGCTGTGTGTAGGAGGTGCAGCGGGGAAACGCCTCCGTGGAGTGTGGGGGCGGGGGGGATGGCTCATGCTACGCCGACACCCACAGGGAGGGAAACCTTAAAGTGTAACTGCTGCCCCCTCCACCACAGCCTGAGCAGCAGCATGATCTGTCCTGCTCAGCATTTGTAACATGGGCCGCCTATAGTGTCGGATGCCCGGGGGTTTCTGTTCACCAGCCCTCTATCTGCAGCAGTATCTGCCCCGCGCTGCTATCTGCCCCGCTATCTGTCCTGCTATCTGCCCCGTTCTGCTATCTGCCCCGCTATCTGTCCAGCTATCTGCCCCACGCTGTTATCTGCCCCGCACTTTTATTTGTCCCGCTATCTGTCCTGCTATCTGCCCTGCTACCTGCCCCGCTCCACTATCTGCCCCACTATCTGTTGGGGAGGGCCGGGGCAGGAGCGTGACGTGCTCTGTCAACAAACAGCCTTGGAACTCCCACACCGCATTAGCTTTCCGCTCCGGGGGCACACAGCTATCTCCGGACCAGAAAGCCGTTTTGTGGCAGATATCATTCTCCAGTCGCCGGGCTGCTCTTTTGCCGCGATGGTGAGCTATTTTAAAAGTGCTCCCCCCCCCCCCCCCCCCCCCCCC
>JAABNX020000021.1:9528000-9546260 GCA_015163995.2 Mormyrus lacerda
ATCTTCAGTTTTGTCCCATGAAAAGATACAATAAAATATTTACACAAATGTGAGGGGTGTACTCACTTTTGCGGGATACTGTAGGACTTTGCAGTAGGGTGTCCTGTGGACTGTACTTTATACTGGAGGAAATGTAAGTTTTAGGCCCCCAACGAGCAGGGAATTTAAGTGGTTTTTCTGCTAATAAGACCATAAGACTGTCACGTTCTGACAGCCTTTTGAGTTTTAAAGCCTCCGCTTCAGATTAAGGACCAGAACTGCTGCACTCAGAAGATAAGAAGCATTTGCCCACATATTTGACTGGCTATTTTGCAATTTCTAAGCCAAAGACAGAGACGCGACGCTGGAGCCGTTAAAGCTGCATGCAGTGGGTGGCAGAACTGGGGCTGCTGAGAGGAGGGGGGGCTACTGAGAGGAAGGAGTTGCCACATCAGTGGTCAGATCAGCGGAGCGCAGGCTGTTGGCAGACAAGGGACAAATTAAGGCGGGCTCAGAAATGACTTCATTTGGCCTTTGAAGAATGTGAGCTTTACGTTAGTGTTTGGGAATGAGTTCTTTGAACAGCCCATAGGGGGCAGCAGAGGCTCCTCACTGCAGCAGAATCCCAGTGAGTCATGGATGAAGTCATGGCCTTTAATGGCTCAACGGCCTCTTCAGAACATCCATTTCTGTATGTCATTAGGTCACCCAGCTATGCGGGATACGGTACATCTCCCATACATTTCTTTGGTCTGAAGTGATGCGGATGTCTTGGCTTAATGGTTCAGTATTATACTGTTCAATTATGGCAAGATAAGATCTATATGGGCAGCATAAACTGCCCTCATCAAATGCATGCAGAAAGATGCACTAGCAGTCTGTGAGGCCACAGGAGGACGTGTTGACGACCTGAGGCCTTTGTCCTGTTTCAGCATGTTGCCTTTACACAACAGGTGAGATTCCTGCTTTAATGTGGCCTGTGTACAGTCTGTTTGCGCATTATCCAAAAAGGTATTTCTCCAGGCTAAAAGCCACCCAGAAGGGTAGCAAAAATATCCATAAATGATGCAATATTACAGTACCTAAATGAATATACTACAGCATTTTAAACAGGATTTATTCTTAAATAATAAATGAATTTAACAAATGAACAACATGACATTGACTTCCAGTTCGAAAAATAACCGCTGACTTCCACCGCTAACCGCTAGCACCACGGCTGGGTCTGCACTCAATTCCATCCATCTGGTGACCTAATTTCACACAGTCCGGTAGGAGAAGGACTGTAAACACAGTGTCTGCTGAGGGCTACAGTCTCTCTTATATATAATACGGAGCAAGCGCAGAACGCTCGTGACATCAGTCAACCTGTGCATGTGCTGGCCTGTCCTCCTTTGACAGGGGGGTGATAACCTGTCAGAAAAGCTGTGTACCCTTGGGGTGAATAGGTGTGTTAGGGCCTTGACAGAATTTTCAGCTCTTCAGTCAGCTGCAAAAGTTTCTGCTTTGAAAGCCACATTTTTCCCACGACTCAAACGGTACCACTTTTTTTTTTTTTTTTTTTTTAACTTTTTATTTCATGGTGGTACAATAACATTCCACAGGGTCTTGGTAATCGGCACTAAAACCCCTGGGTGGTCTGAGAGGCACAGGACGCGTCCCATCCGCTGCCGGGCTGAGATGAAAGCTCCGTGCGGGCCGGTTGTTTGCGCACTGGTTATCACACATATACACATACAGAGTGCTTCCAGGGAAAACACCACAGCCGCCGTCCTCAGAAGCAGCACAGCACTGATCAGAATCATGTCTTCACATCGTAGCCCCATTAGCTTCTGCTGGAGGTTCCTCACACCCAGAGGGCCTGAACTACACGCAGACCCCTTACATTCCTGGACTTCCATTCCATCCAGCAGACTCTTCATAAACATACTGTACAACAAACTTTCATACCATCTCCTACTCATCTCTCACAGGCGACTGGCCGATGATCAGTTACTTTACAGGCTGGTCAATAGACAGCAATACAGCAACCTCTCAGGTTATCAGATTTTTTATGTTACTTTAATTAGTATCTTTTCTAAATCATTCATTAAATATTGATTGGCAAAACAACTTTCTTTAGTTGGTCTATATTTTAAATTTATTACATGAATAACTGGAGGCTGAGATGGTGTGGCTCTAGTCACATAGACACACTATATACACCATATTCACCATATTTACTGGCACCAATACTGAAGGGGGGTGTGGGGGGAGAAGAGTGAGAAAAAAAAAAAAAAGAAATCACACAGACTCCTGCCTGGCAGTCACATTCCCATGATTCCCTGGGGCGGGGATGTGCAGGTGTGACCTTGAGGAGCAGAAATAACAGCATTTGCTGTGGTCTTACCTGAAAACAGTCAACATTTTAGGGAGAAGATTATGTGCTGAGAGTCTCTGCAGTTGACAGGCACTGATCTGCATGCCACCCGAAGTAGCCAGCACTTAGAGCAGACAGCAGAGAGAACGGACAGCAGAGAGAACGGACAGCACAGAGAACGGACAGCACAGAGAACGGACAGCACAGTGAGCGGACAGCACAGAGAATGGAGGCACAGAGAATGGAGGCACAGAGAGCGGACAGCACAGAGAGCATACAGCACAGAGAATGGACAGCACAGCAAGTGGAGGCACAAAGACTGGACAGCACAGAGAACGGACAGCACAGGGAACGGACAGCACAGGGAACAGCCTCTGTGCTTTAAAAGTAAGAATGAAAAAACACACCTCTCTCTCTCTCTCTCTCTCTCTCTCTCTCTCGCTCTCTCTCTCTCTCTCTCTCTCTCTCCATAAGCGCTACAACTGGCCCCATTTGTTCCTAACAAGGTAATTAGTACAATCAGGCTCAGCTGGGCTTCATTAACTGGGGCAAACACTGGCACGTGATTGGCAATAAATCAGCATGGAGCGCCAAGCCATCAAAGCCCATACTGTACCCTCAAGGGCCCAGCTCCACCAGGGCACCATGACGCACAACGTCCGTCTTTTTGTTGAGTGCAGTGAAGGTTAGGGTTAGGGCTCCAGTTAGGAGCACAGTTTGACCAGCTTTATTCCACCCAGTGCTGCTCACCTGATCACCCGCCATCTGCTGGATATCCTGATATTGATATTTTCAGTATCACTCTCTCTAATGATGTTGTAATGTATCACAACACATCCATGTAAAGAGCCTTGGGACGACTCTGTTGTGAAAGGCGCTATATAAAAATTAGTTGAATTGAATCGAATATCCCCCCCCCAGCAAACAGCAGCACAGAACGTGACACTGTCTATGATAGGCTTGATGAAACGCATTCTCTGAGAATCCCTCGGGCGTCGCCATGCCAGTTCAGCCTGTCACTGGTGTCGACACCCAGGCAGCGAGACCATACCATTCCGACACTCTCTCCCCGGGGGGGTGACGGTGGTCAGGCCTGCTCCACATGTGCCCCACCAGCAGCTGCCTTTTTTTCTCTCATTCAACTGCAGGTGGTTTCTCTCACAACCTCACCCCCCCCCAAGAAAACTCATACTGCTGCACTCCTTTTCACTCCCCTCAGTGACGCATCCCATAATCACAGAATCATCACAAGAGCTTTGAGGACAGCAGTTGCTGGAGCTGCTCCTGAGGTCTGTGGTGTGCGGAGTAAGCAGGAAGGCAACAGTGGTGTCCCTGAGTCCCCCCCCCCCATCGTCTTCGTCAGATAAGAACACAAAAGTAAAGGAGAGGAAGAGCAGCAGCCCAGTCGTCCTGTTTCATTACAGCACAGACCAACATCAGGAGCTGGGCGGCTGTGGGAATTGCGGTGTGCATGGAGTTTGCTGCTTCTTGTCATGATGGGGCAGGATTGATGATGATCCACCGTGCAGCTTACAAGTAAAGACATTTATTCTTCAGAGAGGGAAAGGGAAAAAAAACAAAGGCAGGCAGGCAGGCAATACAAGAACTTAACAGAGACTAAACACACGGACCAGAGTTTATGGTGAGGAACATCCAAAAGTAAGCACATTTAGCCTCAAACTCACAATGATTAGGGATGCATGGTTCTCAGCCACACAGCCCATTCAGCCACACGGTGGACCAGGGAACATGGGGACCTGTGAGGGCAATGACTGGGACAACACCTGAAAGACCATAAGGATCAGTATGCGATGAGCAGAGACCCCCTGCTGGCCAAACAGGGAACTACAGCCATAGACACTGGGAGAATACTGAGACATAAACCAGACAAAACATACTACGAAAGACCAGCAACACATGCTGGTCAACAGGGGAAAGCAGGGAATCTAGGGAGATGAAGGGCAAAATAGGACAAAACAAGGACCGATCCTAACAGCCCTACCTGGGTTTGCTTTGGTTTCTTCCAGGTAATTCTGTTTTTTGCTCACCTAATCATACTGCACAACCTCATTCCAAAAAAGGACACTGTGTAAAATGTAAATAGAAACATAATGCAATGATTTGCAAATCATATAAACTCATACTTCATTGAAAATAGAAAGAAACCAACTCTAAGCATGATCCAGAAAGCCACCATCTTCTCTGGGCCTGAGCTCGTTTAAGACAGACTGAGGCAAAATGGACAGCTGTCCTGTGGTCTGACGAATCAAAATTTCTAATTATTTTTGGAAATCATGGACGCCAGGTCCTCTAGGCTAAAGAGGAGAGGAACCATCCAGCTTGTTGGGTAGCTGGCACATCTGGGACGGCACCATTAATGCTGAATGATATAGGGAGGTTTTGGAGTAACATGTGCTGCCATCCAGGCGTCTTTGTAAGGAACATGCACTGATTACAGCACCCACCACACGACAAATCACCTCAGGGACGAGTGCAGCCGTGCAGCAGGTGATACCTCAGCACCACACTAGTCCGAATGGACCAGTGTAAGTGTTTTTTCCAGTGGCTGGAGTGCCAATCCAACCCCCAATTTTTTCCCTCTAAGTTGGACGACCCCCTTTTTAGGGCTGGATGTTGATTAACATCATGTCCAGGATGAAGCAATTGCAGGTTAGGGGCCTTTTTCAAGGGCCCAGCAGAATAGAAGCACTCCAGCATTCACGAGACCTGAACCAGCAAAGGTTTTGTATATTTCAGCAAGACAAGGCCAAACCGCATTTTACACGTATAACAAAAGCATGACTCTTCCAGTAGAAGGGTCCGGGTGCTAGACTGACCTGCCTGCAGTGCAGACCTGTCACCCATTGAAAACATTTGGTGTATCATGCAATGAAAAATATGACCAAGAAGATACTGAACTGCTAAGCAGCTGAAATCAGAGAAAAACTTCACTTTCAAAACTCCAGTAACTGGTCTCCTCAGTTTCAAAATGCTTACAGAGTGTTGGTAAAAGACAGAGGTGATGCAGCACAGTGGTAAACACGCCCCTGTCCCAACGTTTTTGAAACATGTTTCTGGCATCAAATTCAATCTGGGCATTTATTTGTTATAAAACAATAACATTTCTCACTTTCAACATTCGATATGTTGCCTTTGTTCTATTTTCAATTAAATATGAGTTTAGATGATTTGTAAATAATTGCATTCTGTTTTTATTTACATTTTACACAGCGTGCCAACTTTTTTTGGAAATGGGGTTGTATATTTCGCCAATGTGCAACATTCGCTCTAAATTGACCATAGAGAATGATTGCGCTCTTTCTGGTGTCCCAGCATGCTTTGCGCCTGGGATCCTGTGATTGGCTCCTTTGTGCCTGGGGTTCGTAGTGACAGGGTCAATCAGAATCAGCTTTATTGTCATTCAAACCACTTGACATGATTAGAACGAAACACAGATTCTCAGGTCTCGGTCCGTGCAGCGTGCTACTAAACAATAAATAGATGAAATAAATAGTAAAATGCTAAAGTAAAATATCTGAACTGGAAATGAAATAAATCCTCTGAATTAAAAATTAAAAAGTACAGTATGGCAGCAGCGACTTCAAGTGATCAGTGCAATTTCAAGGGTAAGTGTCAGAGTGACAACAGCCTTACACTGTATACGCAGCAGGGAAGATGGGTGGATGGATGGTCAAATCTTCAGAATCACTTGTCAAATAAAATTAACACAATGCTGGGGAATTCTTCCAGTGAAATAAATTGCTTCAATAAAATATGAAGTTTGAAAAACAATTATTATAAAAGCAAGACTCGTTAAAGTATGCATAACCCGTCCCACTCTCACATGCAGTCCTACTTTATGAAAAATGAGCCTGCGCCGTTTCCACGGGAACCGTCGCGCGCCTAGCCATCCCGTTAGCTGCCACGTGTTTATGTAAACAACCGCTTACGACAAACTGGATCAAATTGATTTAGGCCAGAGTCTTATGCACATTTTCCGGTGATGTTCTGCTATTTCGTCGCTTACAGATGAGCCAGCCGACAGTACTGTGAAATCAGTAAGATTTGTAGATATTGCAGGCTCTTCTTCAACCCAGATGGTAATTTCACCATTTGAACATGTCTTAAGAACTGTCACAAGACCAACCCCGGGGATCCCCTATTGACGTCAGAAGGACCACGCCCCCGTGGGTACCCCAACGAGGATTACCTTCCTGAGAATGGAAACTGCCCGGTTTACATGTTTCTCCACCAGTTTTTCTGGTTTTCCCAGTTTTTGGACTGCCTGACCTTTCAGATAATTCCAGATAATCAGTGAAGCCTATTTTAGTTTGCCTGATCCGAAGCACCGACGCGAGATCTTCACGGCAAGTCCTTAGTTTGACCGTTTATTCCTGTCTGTCTGCTTGCTGACCTGCACCCTGTTTCGCCCTCAAATCCCGACACACATCGCCCGACCCCCGCCTGTTTGACTACATTCTCTGTCTGTCGTTTTAGGAATAGCGACGAGAGTTATTTTTCGCTTCCACAGCAATTTTTGAGAGTTTTTCCATCTAAAATAAAGCTGCTCCTCGCTCCTGATTCCGCGTGTCTTTTCTTCTCCGTACCCATAACAAATAACTATTTGCATTGTGCTAAGGCATTAACAGTACTTAACAGTGCATAACCCCCCTTGCCCTGGTTTAATGGCAGGTTTTTAACCATTCCTTACCTGTCAACTGTCATATGCTTCGTTCCTGCCCTTTGAACAGTTCCTCCATGTGTGAATCACTGCAGGTCACGCACAGGCAAAAATGAAATGTATTCTGATGTATTGTACAAAGAGCTTTTAAAGCAATACTCGAGAAAACATACCTCGAGCAAAATATTAATAGTTCTGAGACTTGTGGAGAAGCATTATATTGCATAACCTACCAAGCTAATACTTTTACTCAAAGGAATTTACAACATTTATCCATCTCAGCTGTAAGGTATTTTACAGAATAATTCGAGTTAATTATTTTTCTCAACTGTACTGTGAACTACAGGGTCTCTCTTGGATCTCGACCCAGGAATCTGCATGTCATTAAGCCTACTGCACATGCTGAGTACTATAGCATGCGGCGTGTCACCTCACTGGCAGACCTTTACGCAGTAGGACATGTCACAGGTGAAACCTTGCCGACTCACACATATGAGCTTTATATTCTGCTGTAAGTCATACGGATGCTGCTTTTCCAGCTCGACCTCGAGAGAAATATAGAATAAAATTCTGAAATACGAGGTAAGATGCTGCCGCATGCGGCTGCATAATCCTACGAGGTGCCTTCTATATTCTTCCCAGTGGTGTATGTTTAAGTATAAGGAGAGAAAAATATGAAAGATGAAAACCTTTGAAAATAGATCTGAGTTCTCTTTGATTTAACCTTTATACTACTTAAGACCACTGACCGCCAGAGGGCGCACTCTACAACGAAATCCAGTTCCTTTCTGTCACACAGCCCTAAGTTTACAGCAGCGACGTGTTACGCTAAACCACAGGTATTTATTATTGGATACAGTATCACGCGCCTATAAATAGCTTGGACAGAACATAAGTATTTTAGGTAATATTTATATTTATATCTGCCACGTCTCACATATGCACTACGCAGACTTTAGCATCAAAGACAACAGTAGCGTTGACAAATGAATTTTCTGCTGGTTCGCCGTGTTCGTTTGCGCAGCTCTGATATGGGAGTATGAGATCTCCCTGACTGCACTACTGCGGCCTTTGCATGAGCACCAGGAGTCCATTATTCCCAATTCTCTTACACTATGTCCTTCTTAGAGTAATGCGCCATTTACAGGTTGGGTAAACTGCTCATTGCACATCAATCACATGGCCCGGCTCTTAAATACGGCATTTTAATGAAATCCCCTCTTTTTCATTCTAATTAGCTGCTGAGATCATGCGAGCATCACAGCATCCATTTGGTAATAACAGCCTGGATCATACATGGGAGCAGACCGACGCACTGCTTCAAGCCTGAACATGGCCGTATCAGGAGGCATGTTCTATCTTCTTCTCGGGAATCCCCGAATTAGAACAACCAGCTATTTGGGTCTTTTTATAGATATGTTATTCAACTAACAGCCCAGCCGACTTTTAATGCCGTAAACCATTTTAAATTATGCTGCGCATTACTAGTTAAAAGTGACGACCTATCGTCGCATCTTTTAGCTTGAGGTAAGTATTCATGAATACAAAACACGTGGCTCCAGAAACCAACCGCCGTACCATATCTTGAGAAAAGACAACCAGCATGACAGTTAATATGAAACTGAAACTTTTTACTTTTCAATTCTGTACAAGTTTAGCCAACTGAATGTTCAGTAGTGCATGTATGTATAAAGCATAGTCCCATGAGTTATTAATATATACAGATTAATAGCCTGTGTACCTCAGCATTACTGAGCGGTGGTAGGATGTGTGCCCTCTTCTGGAAGATTGCAACCATAACACTTACCATTTCTTTGATTAGTCCTTCCACCCACAACCTGGATGGAATGTTCTTTGTTTTGTACCAGTGTCATACTGTGTTGTCACAAACAGCTAAACACAATAGAAATGGAAATCAGAGGGGTATTAAAAGTCGTGCTATTTTAAAAATCGATATTAAAGTTAGCATCGCGCACCTGTGCACATTCTCAATAAATTAAAGCTGCAGCTAATCGCTTTGGGAAACCCTATCAAATTATACTTTCTGAATTCCGCTGCTCTATATCGTAAAGAATATAATTACGGTCTGTAAACTGCCACACATCTTTCATTCAAACAAACATTTCATATTTCACATTTTAGCGCTATCAAATACTAGCCTGAGTTGTTCCCGTTATGCATCCAAACTGAGGGTGCCTTAGCTGGGATGTCTGTATGTCATTTGATTTTCTTCACGTTTTTATCTGTTCTTTTTTGTGTGTGTAGGCCTATCTATGAACTTGAGTCTGTCAATAAAAGTAATTAAATTGAAATATTCAAACGCTCAAAATCACGCATTATATCGGTATTCAAAGTTTAAAAATGTTTCCTAATTTGCGTTAAGATCATATAAGTTTACTAAATAAGGGCGTCGCAGGGAATTCGATGTATATATTGCTGTCATTAACTGTTTTACAAAAGTATTATACAACATATATTTGCAGAGATATTATAAACAGGGCTGAATGCTCTTGCTGATATGTCTGTCTGCTTTATAAGCAATATTAAACCAAAGCACTGGAGGTATCCGGTGCTCGCGCAAAAGGTGTATTGCATGGCCATTGCGCGTGCTTTTCTTCGCTGCTGTTCATCACCTCTCTATCCGATCTGCATGCTTTCTAATGTTTATAAAGAGCAGGTAAGCTTCACTCAGCCCCCTTTGGTTTGGGGGAGGGGGTGTCTCTTACTGGCAACACATAGCAGTGTTGTCATGGTCACACAGCACGCCCGTTTTGCCTTCTGTTTAAGGGACGTGTAGCAGATTTATATCTCACAGGAACTGTTAAATGTGTAAAACATACGCATAAGCCTAAAATTATGTTTAGCCGCCCCCATCAAATATAAACATAACTAGCATTTTATTATATTTTGAATAAAGCATCCCACCTGTCCTTACATGTAGGTACAAAAAACTGTAAAAAAAAATATACATCACTAAATTAAGTACAGGATGAATATAATGTCGTCTTATATGTATATGCTGTATATGGTGCCATCTAGCGGTGAAAACGAAGTAAATCCAATAAAAACAGCTCAAGCAACCCTCTGGTACGGGGGAGGGGAAATGTATTAGAATATCTAACAGCCTCCATTTCCTCCGTAAACATCAAATTAGACCTTGGCTAAGCACATTGAAAGAACTGAATCGGGTCATGATAAGACGTTTTCGCGTTCTTTCGAGGGAATTTGATTCGCCATGAGTGTTTGGCAGTTCAATATGTACTTAAACGATTTATTACCCCAATAAACCGTAATGCGCTTTACTTCGTCATTATATACTTGAGCGATTTGTGCCTTCAGCAGGGTGAATGTAAATAGGTTTATGTTTATCTCCATAAAAATGGTGAAATCAAGAGGGAGAAATGTAGAAAAGATTCAAAACACGCAGACAGAAATGCACAGGGGTATGCGTGTAGTATATTTATGTTAGAAGCAGTAGCCTATTTTTTAGAATAGTGATTCCTTTCTTATGAATAAATATCTATATATCATTAGAGGCCATCCCTGCAGTTGACATCTCTAGAATTCAAACGCTGTCTGAAAAGTCAAATAAACACGCGCGAGATCATTCAGCTTCTTCCCGTGGTAACACAGAAGCACGTGGCACCGGTTGTTTTCAGGTACGCGGCAGCTACCATTTGCCACTTTTCTTTATCTTAGTGTATTCGTCATAGTAATTAAAACAGCCAATGGCAGCAACCATACAGTGTGGTCCGCATTTTTTTCATACACACTGTGTATTAAATGATATACTCTAGGCAACAGTGGGATCATTGTTTATATCAATTAAACTTCGTTCAACCCCCCCCCCTAAAATAATGGGACGTCCCCAGAGTCGTTTCGCTAAACCTCGAGGAGGATAAATAGTGACTCTTCAGAGTCTGGTGAGATCTGCCGCTGTCCGCGGAGATCTGCAGAGGCATGACGGGGCCAGGCGCTTTGAAAATGGATGCCAATATCGTGGTCCTGGGCACAGACAATGTTGGCAAATCAGGTAAAACTATTATATATTATTATTGTCGTTGTTGTTTTTCCTTTTAATTCTAGTAGAGTGTAATTACATGCAAACAATAATTCGTGTGCATAATTATAACTTTTTACTCTGTTTACCCGTTGACTATGTTAGCCCTGATAGTCCGTTTCCTAACAAGAAGATTCATCGGAGAATATGGAGATATCGGTAAGTTTATCCAAAAATCCGTTTAATTTAAACTGCCTGCTATAAGACAGTGTGACAGTGTATATTATCGTGTCGTAATACAAGACTGATATAGGTGATGTTTAGTTTGTTCAATAGGTTGTTTACACGAATAGCCAGATTGAAATGTTAAAGCTTTTATTTGTGGCTAATGTTACTTTTACTTTACTGTCTAGAATCCATTTACAGCCACAATGTAATAGTAGATGGACGGGACATCTCCTTCAACATCTGGGATTCTCCTTTTTCACAGGTAATGCATGTGAGTCTACGTATAATGCAGGAGAAAGCGTAACAGAAGGATAATTGCCTTTAAAACGTGCTGTGGGTCCCTCGTTTACTGTTCTGCAATTCATCAAGTCGGACTGCATTTATCATTGCGATGAAAGCTGCTGAGATCCCAGGACTGACCTCTGTGTGGTCTTCTCTTGTTCATCCTTGAAATATCATTTGAGGGACCCTTGTAAAATTTGTACTATTAAATTGTACTATTAAAGAGAAGATCTACATTTGCACAAGGCAGCCTTTAACTCTGAAAATTCTTGGAAACAAAACGGCACTGGGCTCATGCCGCTGTGTCTCGCGCACAAACAGCAATCACTCAGCGAGCGGCTAGACAGTGAATCGCCTGTGTGAGACTCAGTGAGAAAGGCTGTTAAAAAGCCCTTAAGACGCTTAAGTATTAAGTACTGCAGGTTTATGTCACATTGTAGGGGTCAGAGATTTTTTTTAATACATACTTACAGGCGCATTATTGATGCATATTTTTATATATAGTTACAGTTACAGGTTTTTTCTTTTTTTGCTGCTATAAGGTGCTGATTATACTGTGCTGCTGTTAATCTGTTACAGATTAACCACTCAGTAGCAGGTGATCTGCTTTTTTGCACTCAGTCAGAGGGAAAGCTGCTGGATTGCATCTAGATTGACAGTCTGTTATATCCCGTGATTGAAGGATGCATCTCGCGAGAGCTCGACGCAGGACAAGAGAATCCAGTGGGCGGATGGCTTTGTCCTGGTGTACAGCATCTGCGACCGGGTCAGCTTCAACAATGTGGCCAAGCAGCTCCAGCATATCAAGGGCACCAAGGACTACCTGGGGGGTGAGAAGGTGCCCATCGCCATCGTGGGCAACAAGCGCGACCTGCACCACCGCCGCACCGTGCCCAGCGAGGAGGGCCGCATGCTGGCGCTGGCCGCCGGCTGCCAGTTCTACGAGGTGTCGGCGGCTGAGAACTACCACGGCGTGCTCATGGTGTTCCATGGCCTGCTGGAGCGGGTCCGAGAGACCCGCAGCTCGGCCAAGAAGCCGGCTGGCATCAAGGGCATCGTGAAGAGCGTGTCGGCCGTCTTCAGCAGGAAGAGGACGGACTCTGTGTGAGGGGCTTCACCCCGGAAGCTTAGTGGCCGGCCTCTGAAGAACCCGCTTCGAGTGGGACGCGCTCTCTGGACTTGCCAGGGTGCTCTGGGCAGTAGAGGGAGGGATTAAGGAAGCTCAGGTGAGCTTCAGCTTCCGCCTGGATTGAGAGTGAAAGGTCTGGGATGATCTTGCAGAGAGCAGCTCTCATGTGGTGGCCCTTTGCACCACAGGGACAGCGTTCTGGACAAGCGGCCTGTGATCACACCAGTGCTTTACGCCTTTGCATTTTCACACTCAGTACGTTTACATACACAGCTAAGTTGAGCTACAGTTATAGCTCGATTACGCCATTTAATCAGACTACTGTCCTTGTCCCAGTGTACATGCATGGGAGGGGAATCGATTTACTGACCAAAGTATGTTTGACTCCGTTACAACAGGCGGCGATATGACTCCTTTCAGCTTGTTAGTATTGGGGTTTTTCCGGTTGACCTATTGCATCACGGACATAAAAAATAAAATGCATAACAATGGATGCATGGACAAAGGTGACAAGCTTCAGTTGTGATCTTGTCTGAAGAACAGATACAAGCAGCCCAGGATAGCAGAGCAAAATATTTTGTATAGTAACACGATATTGGAAACTTTTCAAATATTACAATGTGATTTTGTTGTAATGCATGTAGGAATATTAATGAAACAAAAAAGGAGTTTAACAAATTTCTAGGAGTGATTTAAACAGCAGGGATGAAGATGATAATGATCGTGTTGGGGAACGGGAACCGCACACAGCACTCATGCGGAGCACTGCAGAGCGCCTAGGCCAGCTCCAGTCTGACTGAACGTGCACATGCAGGAGTAAATCGACTCCCGATCACATTATATGAGTGTTTTAGTCTGACTTCAAGAAATTCGTTTTAGTACAATTTCAGTCGGACTAGCATGTTTACATGTACTTTAAAAGTCTGGTTTTAGTCAGACTGATACAATAATTTGATTTTCTTAGTGTGCATGTAAACGTACTGACTGATTTAGGTTTAGATGCCCCAGTGTCATCAGCTTAAGGAACCAGCCTGACAAAAAAAGAATGAAAATACTTCACCTAAAATTATGACCGTTTCTATGGATTTTGCCACCTGGGAAGACCTCTGCCATAACATGCAAAGTGTCCTTTAAAAATTGGGTCAGGTAGCAATCTGGGGACAAGTGACACTCGCCAGAATGACAGCGTTCGTCATTAAACAAAACAATCCTACCTTCTGCTCCTACATACCATCTTGGAGTGAGGAGACAGGCCTCAGCTACTACCCCAGTGGCCCTATTCACTGTTACCAGGCCACAGAAATATTTAGTCTTATTATAGCAGCGAGACAGCTGCTCTCCACTGCCAGGCCGAGTCCCCCCCCCCCCTCATTGTTTCCTTTGGCTGGAGGACGGCGCTTCCCAGTTTGGCCGAGTGGCCCAGGTCAGCTTCCCCTACAGGGACTATGGCGTAAATGCAGGTTTAAGTCCCCCTGTCTCCAGGACGTGTTGGCTAAGTGGTAATGGTGGTTTTCAGAAAATTCTAGAAAAAAATTAAATCAGCAAGCACTTTCTGCTCAGTATTTAACACATAGGTGGGAGACAAAACAACAGAGAGTGTAATTTATATGTCTGTTGTACCGTTTTACCAGGCCTTGTGCGTTTGAAAATAGATTTAAGTTAAATATGTCACAGTAAAACTGAATAAACATTTGAAACCTCCTTGTGCCGTACTTCATTTATATATCTGCAGTAGACTCTTGTTACTTTGTACATTTTCCCACCACGCGTAGCAGCACGCCCAACCTCTCGCAAAACAAACCAGTCCTCTTATAAGCTTGTTTCATAGCCCATCCTGAATAGTTCTAGAATACAGATTTATAACAAGAGACTCATTCTGACAGTTTGCTCTGTTGCTAGGCTATCAGTCCAAGTGGGGAAATGGCTTCTTTAAAAAAAAAAAAAGCCAATAAACTGTCAAACATTACCGTGCTATAAAGTTTGACACAGTCAAAGTACTCTTCCCTTCTTGGGGTATGACGGCTCCATGAAGGCTGAGTAATATTTACGACTTTGGTGAATGGGCACTTGGCCATGAAAAGCCTTTATTAATAGCCTCCGATGTCTGTTTAAATTAAGACGGAGCACTCATGAACTTGGCTGAAGGAGTTGAGCTTGCTGACAGATCATCAGACACCATGTGCACAACACAGACCTTCTCCTTTCTGGGCAGAGGAATTGTGGGTAAACAGCAGCACAGAATCTCTCCTGGAGTTATTTATGGGTGTAAAATCTTTGTGCGTCAGCACAGAATAATTTAATTTACTTTTCCTGTTGTGCCTTTCCCAACAAAGTGCTTCAAAGTACTTCAAAAAGAATCAAAAATGTTATCACCATAGCAGAGCTGAAGGTAACAACACTGAACATGAATAGTGAATAAAACGGCAAACAACAGAAGAGGAAAATATTTAAAAAGTAATGCCTGCTTGTGTGCAGCTTTAGTTGTAGGTCAGATCTTTGTTCAGACCTCTTCCAACCCATAGCACTAGCAGGGGTCTGTCAAATCAATGACATGAGCTCAGCTGATAAGGAGGGAGAAAGCCAGCGGGTCTAGTCAGATGCCGATACCCAACCTGGGTACAGGGGAGGACGACACGAAGGGCAGTGCAGATGCCGATAGCCAACCCGAGTATAAGGGAGAGGGACACAGTGGGTGAGTAAGCATGCTGACCAATACCCAACCTGGGTACAGGGGACCGGGACATGGGACATGAAGAGGAACATGATGGGAGAGTGTGAATACCGACTGAGACCCGAAGTGGATATATGACTTGATGGGTGAGTGCAGACGTCGGTACCTGACCCAAGTACAGGGTAGGAGGACATGAAGGGTCAGTGTGGACACTAATACCCAACGCGGGTACGGGGGGGGGTTAAACATAGCAGGTTACTAAGGATGCTGATACCTGGCCTGGGTACAGGGAAATGGGACACAAAGGGTGAGTGCGGATGCCTATATCTGACCCGGGTACAGGGGAGTGGGACACAGCAGGTGAGTGTGGTATCGGGCCGATACCCGACCTGGGTACCGGGGAGTGCGTCATGGCTGGTGAGTGCAGATGCCAATACTCAATGCATGCGCAGGAGAGCAGGACATAGTGGGTGATTCAGGGCGGATCCTGGTCCATGAAACAAAAAGCAGCAGCACTGCAAAGCTAAGGGCGAGAGGGCGTCCCTCAGGTGCGGGAACACTGGAAACCAGTCTTTGATCCCAGCGAACATTTCAGACTTACAAACCTCAAATGATCAAGAGGTTTAAATCGACAAGATGAGTCATCTTACAGTCTCACAGACACACAATTTATTAAACTTTTCAAATCCTAAAAGGAAAAAAAAAAAAAAAAGTGTCCAGATGTAAACCTCCCCTTTTTACTACAATGAAATGCACATTAAAGAGAAGTTCAGTTTAGTCAATCAGTGTAAAAAACATTTTATTTCCCAGATGAACCAATACAGAGTGATTCCAGAAGTTGTGTGTTCACTTGCCGAATAAAAGACTGAAGTGTTACTTATCACCAGACCCTCGCTCACGTTCTGCTCCCATGGAGGCAGCACCTCTACAAGACCGGACCCCCCCCCCCCTTTTCCGGGTTTCCTTTAGTGGATGGCGAGACTGATGAAAGGTGCATGCAAAATGGCTAAATTATCAGGCAAACACAGATTATGAAAGAGTGCTTATGTAACTACGAACAAATATCCCATCACTCAATTCATAAGCATTAATACATTGCCGTGCCTTCGCATGGGTATTGCGGCGCTGCAGCCGGCTGGTGCGTCCCTTCATGAGTAACCTTCCCGGTTGCACCGTGCACGTCCCCTTGACGCATTACATTTCGCTAACCATTTAACATAGTGGATGCAGAAGCTACCCTGTCAGCTCTCCCCCAACAGCCATCGCTCTATTTAAACCTCAACTCAAAAACCTCCCCCCCACCCCACACACAACAGGCACTGCAGGGGTGCCGAGAGAGAATCCCAGAGGATCCCCTTTGTTACCTTAAACCCAACACCATGCCTCCTCCTGTCAGACCTGCAGAACAAAGCACAGCTAAAGCAAAGCCAGGTACAGATAGATCCCTGTAGCCTCGAGCAGCCAACCCCTCCCCAGCCCATGCCCCCCCCCCCCGGAAGGGTCTTCATTCCTTCTTGGCCACGGTGTGTGAGGTGGGGGGGGCCATGCGCACTTGCGAAGAGCCCGGGGAGCGCGTGCCCTCGACTTGCCCACGCTCACGTCGTGGGGGCATGCTGGCCGGCCCCTCCTCGCCACCTGGGCCTCTTGCGTCGTCCTTCTGCTCCTGGGCGCTGCCGTTGGACACCTGATCACGGGCTACGTTGCCCTTGTTGGGGGGGACCGCTTCTGCCCCCTCGTCTGCGCTCGGCCCAGGGAGCTGTGGAACACAAACACTGTGCTGTCATGACAGGAATGCGAGGGAGTGGGAGGGGTGTTACCCCCAAGAGTCATCCATCTTCCATAATCACAGTAAGCCTGGAGCTTTGGCCCAGGAAGGGCAGGGGGGCACGGGAAGGACTGGGCACCGGGCAAGGAGCACAGGAAAGACAAAAAGACAGGGGGCCCAGGATGTGGGGCACAAGAATGGCTGGGCACAGGGTGGGTGGCAGAATGCACATCCATAGCAGTGCAAGTGTGAGGCTATAGTGCTGCCCACCTATATGTGTGCAGCTGTAGAAAGGAGCAAGTTGACAGCAGCAGCAGCAGTAGAAGCAATGAACAACAGGGCCAGAGCAGGGGCGTGGCCAGAGCGGGGGCATGGCCAGAGCGGGGGCGTGGCCAGAGCGGGGCATGGCCAGAGTGGGGGCATGGCCACAGCATGGGTGGGGCCTGTACTCCATCAATTCATCCCGAGTGCCCAGACAAATCCGCCGTCCGTGCACTTCAGCCCACGAATAGGGCCTTCAGCTCCAGCGGGTGACGTTCTGACCAGAACACGGAAAACTCATTTCCGTGGCAGTGAGCCGTGCCTTTGTGATGGAGGAGCGCGTTATTAAAGAGCATCTGAATTCCAGCAGGTAGCTAGGAGACTGAACGGGCCTGAGGGCGAAGCATGTCTGGCCGCAGCGTGACCAGACAGCGTGATCTCACACGGGACCCGACGGGCCGGGTCGAGCCGTCCGCCAAAGCCCGAGGAGGATCCCGAGCGTGACCGTGCGGTCCCAGACCGAGCCGAGTCACTGGGGTCAGAGGTCAAGGCGGGGCATGGGGACGCGTACGTTTAGGGTGAGGGTTCAGCAAGGGGCCTCACTGGTTACATGGCCTGAGAGGAAAGTGGAACAAAAGTAGCTTATTAGCTTATCGCCCCCAAACAGACAGTCTGACCCTGCCGGCTGTATTTATTTGCCATGGAAACACATGTGCATCCTTTTCTTTGAGCTTGTCAGTGTTCACACTCAGAGCCCCCCCCCCGACCCCCCTCCACATTGAGGGTGCTGTAGCGGGGAAAGTGTTGGGCTAAAGGCTCTGTTTGGCACGGCCGCGGGGGGGGGGGGGGGGGGGGGGGGGGGGGGGGGGGGGGGGGGGGGGGGGGGGGGGGGGGGGGGGGGGGGG
>JAABNX020000021.1:9546360-9557174 GCA_015163995.2 Mormyrus lacerda
CCGTTGGCCCCTGTGCGTGTAAAGGAGTGCAGGGCCCCACCCCTACCCGCCCGATTTACACCTGCAGGTAGGGGCCATCAGCCTCATCTCATCGTTCCAGTTGGCTGCCCCAGTGGAGCCCAGCTGGGATGGAGCAGGTCGAGCGTGCAGCCCGTCAAACGCCGCTCCCTGCCGCGTAACACTCGTCGGCCTCCGCGAATCACGCGGCAGGAGAAACAAAAAGGCCACGGAGTTTGAACGCCATGCCGCTTTGCTTGCCCGCGAGCTCCACCCCCCCTCGCTATACGTGATCTGCAGCCAAGGCCGACAGCTGGACCGAAGATCGCTCACGGGGCAGGCGGGTCGTTCACACGGCAGACAAAAACAAGCCAGACGTGAGCCGGGGTGACCTTCCACTCACAAGCCGCCGGACCATCCCATCCGGCAGGAAATTACAAAATCAGATGGTGTTTTTCCCCCGAAACGCCAGGGATCCGGCCCTGTCCGGCTACCCTGTCATCTGCGGATCTGCCGAACCGACAAGGCTAATCGGGTGTCAGCCTTAGTGATGTCTTTACTTACAAGGCGGAGAACACCTACACCTTTACCCATAAATATGTGCATTCATTGGCTGCTGTAGTAGTATCAGTGTAGAGCTCAGCGATGAGGAATTCTGGGAACGTCTAATTTACATGTAGGGGGAAGAGAAAACCAAACAAAACCGGTAAAACGGATTTATTTCAGAGTAAAACGCCAACGACATGCAGGAGGACACGTGTGTCGCCATGCCGACAAGCCCGGCTAACTGCACGGAGCAGCGGCGAGCCCTGGCACCCGTCCACAAACTACTCCATTGCCACGGGACACCATCTAAAACAGAACCCCTTGCCCGCCCCCCCAAAGTGACTCGGACGGAAAATAACCGCACCCTGTGGCCTTCGAGACGCCACTTTCACAGTATCGATCGGATTCCCGTAAACGGCAGCAGGGGCACCGAAGATAAATCGGCCCACTGATTAATGCACTCATTTGCCCTGCCTTATTAAATACAGAGGAACCCTAACTTCATCTCAGGGAGAGAGCGACTGCATTTGCCTGCGGGGGATTTAAAACGGGAAGAGAACTGCAAGCTGGGCTCAGCCTGGTAGGTAAACAACCCAGCTTCTCCTGTCCCCATCTGCCCCTTCAGGAGGCCTCCACCATGCCTCGGGGGCCAAGTACTTACCGTTTGAGGCCCAGACAGGGTGAGGGCATCACTCCAATCTGCAGTCAGGTCAGCATAAGGGACCATCACACAAGTTCACATCATCATGGGCAGTCAGGTCAGCATAAGGGACCATCACACAAGTTCACATCGTCATGGGCAGTCAGGTCAGCATAAGGGACCATCACGCAAGTTCACATCGTCATGGGCAGTCAGGTCAGCATAAGGGACCATCACACAAGTTCACATCGTCATGGGCAGTCTTGGCATCCATATGAAGTCATCACAGAACAGCTTGCCGGTGAGGCCAGAAGAGGGCACCATCTCGTTCAGCCGGTTGCCCTTCAGCACAATTCATCTCCATCTAATTCCAAGCTGCTTCTCCTGAAATCCATCCTAGGTAGCGTGGGCCGCAAGGCTGCGGGTGGGTTCAGCCGGCACCCACCTCCCACACCAGTTTGCTACACGCAACACACATGCTGCCACCATCAGCAAAGTCAGAGGCACCATGCTAACTGCACATCTTCAAACTGAGGGAGGAAGCTGAGGACCCAGAGGAAGCCCTGCATCACATAAGGAGGACACGCCAACTCCCCCAAGAGTGGGGGCCGGGTTCGAATCCATAACCCTGGAAATACAAGGCTACAATGTGACCCACTGAGCCACCCAAACACAAGTGTAAACCAGCCAAAAGCAGAACAGAAAACTAGGAAATAACCGCATTTGGGAGCCTCATGGTAACCGCAAGAGCAGCACAGCATGGCAGCTCTACCAGAGCTCAGAGAAAGATTATAAAACACAGAGCGTGATTACAGACTCAACGAGCTCAAGCGAATTGAAACATGCTGACAGGCGATGGACAGACGAGCGGCCGATGCCCCGCCTCACCCGGCCCCCGCCCGCCGGCAGACAGCTGCGTCTCATTAAGGTAAACAACGCCGCTACAGTGGAGAGACGTACGTTCCTGAGCCGTGTACAAAGGCACAGTGCGGCCCGCCAAGCCCCCGGAGAGAAAGGGCCTCAAACAGTGACTGAACACACAGCACACCACTCTGCCAAGCAGACCCAGCTCCCTCCTATAGAAGCGCGGCAACCTCGATCACCGTACCGACGGTTCGGCCGGACAGTCTGGAAAAAGTAGCTTCAGGTATACCGGCAAGGCAAGAGCTTAAAAACTAGAAATATCCGGAAGGTACAGAAATGGCGTTCCAGCAGGGAGGCGAATGTATAAGTCCTAGGATAAATGATGGTGGTGTTTTAATCTAAAGTTATTATTTTAATACCACTGTGCTGTGACTCAAAACAAAGTTTCAGGCTACGTCTCGCAGAATGCATGAAAATTGGGCTTTTCCCCGCATTTGGCCCACTTAAGGCGACGGATGCCGTCTTGAAGTGAAATTTCAAGCCTCCCACAAAGGATTCTGCACGGTCGGCTGGGGGTCTGGTATGTGTGAACTGTCGAAGCCCAACTGCGAGCGCGCCCACTTGCCAACACGGCTGGAGAGCGCCATTAACCGCTGAGGAATTCCGGCCTTCCCGCATCAGCGCTGCCCCCCACCCCCCCCAGCAGAGGCCCCCCATGGCCCACTCCCCCGTCGCAGAGTCTCGCCACTGTTTGGTCACGCTCTTTGCTCGTGCGTAATGCCCGGATTCGAGGATAGCACGGAAACCTCCCCCTTGTGGGATGTATCTGCAGCTTCCAAAAGCGTGACTCGAACCTGCGGCACGCCTTATCAAGCAGGACGGCTACGTTCCTGCGTTTGGGCCATGACTATCTGATGGGGCAGCTTGGTGGAGATCCAATTGAGGCCTGAAAGTTTAAAGGGCCAGCAGAAGGCCAGATACGTTACTATAACTTGATGCCACAAGGACATCGACCCAGAAGCTGTGCAGAAAAAACACAATCACTCGACAGGATAGAACTACCCCTGCATCAGTACTGATTCATAGCTCTTCACCTTTCAGGCTCCACATGGACCCGTCACACGTGTGTCCCGCAGCCCACCCCTCCAATTCCCAGGGGCTGCGTCAATCCCCCCCCCCTACTTGCAGAAACCCAGTTCACCCAGCCACAAAGTGTGTGTTTGATGCTGCATAGAGTGATTCATGCATCCTAGAACATAAGCTACTTAAGGCCTCAATTAACATGTTATATTAAATCACCGTTCAAACCATGGTGACCGATCAGAGTTTTGACTTCAAAATAGCTTCCATCATCGTCTTTCTCAAGCACACACATTCTTTACACGTGGATTTTCTGCGCCATAATCTCGCAAGACACGAGTCTGAGGTGAACACAGCCTTACAAACGATCAAGCACAAGTTTAAGATTTAAACACAAAATCACTCTTGGACCTAATTAAACCCCTCCCCAAATTACCTGCAGTTATTAATTCTGCACCCCCATAAAACGGACGGATGCCAAAAGGATCCAGAGTCAGTGGGGGCATTTTTCACATTCCTAGACTGATGAAAATTAGCAGTGGAACTTATTTTGTGCAGATGATGGATTGGGACCTGTGCTCATGCTGTGCAGAGGGCTCTGTGTGGCCCGCCTGCAGCCTCTGTGCACGGTACCTGTGCGCGCGCTGTGCAGAAGGCTTTGCGTATGCTGTACTGGTGGTATGCTTATTCCACCCGCTCCTCTTCGATCTTAGGCCTCATGGCCTAGGCACGGAGACAAGGCGCAGGAGGAGGAGGAGGAGGACAGCCTCGCCTTCATGAACCAGCACCAGTTAATACATGTAGCTGGTTTCAAAGTCAAGAAACATGTCAAGAAAGAGTAAAACCAATAAAAAGTTATAACTACAGGAATAACTGGCTTTCCTGGGATAAATAGTTACACCCTCACATTCAAAAGCTCAACTGAGACATGAAGCCGGCTGCTCTTGCCCCAAACCCTCATCCGAATCACGTCTCAGGCCAGCTATCTGCAGAGGGACGTCATCCAGGTCACTGTCACCGTCACCAAGGTTACACACTAACACATGCATCTTCTCTATGGCTTTATATAATAAGGGATGCAGGAGGTCTCTTATTAATCACATAATGCCGGATATTCAATGAGGCTTCAGCCTTCTTATTTGGCCTCTAGGGGCCTAGAGATCACAGTTATGAGGTTGAACACACTGACATTCCCGTGTTCTCACAGTGCGTTCACAGCGCTGATGGCCGGCACTGACAGAGGGCACACACACGTCGCTGTTCCTACACCGATACCTGACACGGTCTACAGCCCCTATTCAGATCTGGCCCTCGATTCCAAATCCAGGCCTTGTTTTCAAGTCTCCCAGGTAGTTAGCTCAAAAATTTCTGGCTCTAATTGGCCAGAGGCTTCACAACTGGTTCTCAGGTAAAGGAAAGCAGGAAAAACAGCGATGTTCAACCCTTGAGGACCGTGATTTAAATAGTCCTGCTCTACAGGAAGACCAATGCCACTCTGATGTGACAATATCTCCTTCTGCCAAATCGATAAGGAAATGGCGCAGAGTAATTTAACGCATGGGAAATATGTCTGGGTAAATTAACACTATTTCCCCTGGTTGAGATGATGATCCATCCATAACAACATACCGCATACATTCATGCAGCCTTAGCACAAACTACCACAACGCAGAGAGAATGACAAACCAAGGTGAACAAGCAAGGCCCCTTTATCACACGCAACCTGCGCTGTGCACGATGTAATACATTACACAGATACACATAGCGCACATTTTTATATACATGCCACCTTTGCTGACTGTGTATTATGGTCTAAAATGAGTTCAATACTTTCCACAGGATCTTCATCTATCCTTTGGTAAAAATATTAACAGATTTATGTACAGTGTTCATCTGAATGTGCTTTACTGGGGTACAGGAAGGTTACAAGGCAGCAAATTAGGATCCAGATTAAGATTCCATTCTCCATTTGAGTATTCAATTTTACACTCATGCTGACCCATGGGACCTTAAGCTGCCAGTTACCAACAGACACAAAGATATTCAGTACATTTTCAGGCTGTCTCTCGTTAAGTTAAGTGACACTTTTCCTAATAACATTGGAGGCTTTGAGAAAAGAAAAACTAATTTGAAGGAAATTTCAAAACACAATTCAGTTTCAAAAGCAAACCCCCTTCTAAATGCAAACGTACATTTACCACCTTCCGGAGGGCAGGTAGACCGTGCTGTAAAGGGATGCTGACGAGCTCAGGGGAAAACTGCTCCACACAAAGTGAAAGTAAAGAAGGATTTAGGCAAAAATGTTCAGCCGTGTCAGCTCGAGCCCTCGCAGCTTGAACAGCTGGATTTCACTTTGTTTTTGCAACAGGAGAGCACATGAGCACCGGATGGCCCCCAGCCTAAAACCCCGTACGCCTCACGCTGAAGCGCAGGGCTCAGCCGAGCTCTCTCAGCTGCCAGAAGCCTTCCCGTCCTGCAGCTCCAGCTGTTGCCTCCAGGACTCGGCGAAGCCCAGCTGTGAGTTAACTCCGTTGCTAGGGAACTGGGATGATTGGGGGACTGGCACGTGAGGGGGTACACGTGCAGGGCCCTCGTGCACAGCCCGGCAGACCGATCGATGCACGTGGCAGGCTAATCAAATAACGAGGGCCGTAGGATCGGGACTGAGGTGGAGGTGGAGGTGTGACTCACCAGGCTGTATTGGGACACGCTCAGCGGAACGTGCTTCCTGAACGACACCTAGCGCCTCCTGCAGGGCCACCACATCTTCCTCGGCCGTGTCAAAGGTCACGGCCGGGACACTTTTCACATCAACCACTGTAGTGGCACAAGTGCTTTGGAGCTGCTATGCCAAGCCATTAACCAAACTCAGAAATCACGCAATTGGCAATTAACACCACGCGAACGTGCACAGACAGACAGGCCCTTGCACAATACAGGAGGGATCCTGACCTCCTAACGTTCAGAAGAAGCTCCCCTCCATCTTTCACCCTTGGACCTGACCATCATTTGCATCTCGGTCTTTAGAACATCTTCCAAAGCATTCCAAATAAAGCCACAAGACGACGAGTTTCTACAATCAACCTTTAAAACAAGAAGGCTTAATTCAAAAGCCGTTGTCATGGTTACGTTTGAAGTCATTACGCAGTGGGCCCACAGCAGGATTTTAATGTCACATGAACGAACACACACACATCCAAAATTTCAAACATCAATACGATACCAAGAAAAGTATTGAAATCCAATACCGTCGATACAGTATAATGAAATCTAAATTGCGGTTTTGTTTGGAGTAAAAACTACAACCTTTTGTAAACTCATGTCGCTATATCTAAAAATCCTTCACATTGCATTGTAGGTCAAAACAGAATAATATTAAGTAGCAGCCATTGTAATCGAATTGAAATCATGTTCAGAGATATTCATGAGGACTAAATTATACACTATTAAAAATGAGTTTACTGTATATTATTACAATGTATTATAGATCCAATATACATTAGTGTTACATGCCGCCTTTATCGTGTGTCTCCAAGCACAAACACAAACAATCGTACAAAGTTTGTATCCAAATGATCAACACTAAATCAACAAGACCTCAGACTGTATTGAGACAAACACAAGAAAAAGCATGTCACATCTCTGGTTCAGCTGCAACAGGCTCATTCGAAGTAATATTTCATCATTTCAGGAATCAGGCCTATATCGCAAAACGTTTTAGTGTGTTGCGTGTCGGTCATTTAAATGGTTGGCTAATCCCATGATGTTTGCCCCTTTGGCGATATTGTGTGATGGCATTCCCAGCATACAGGCTTGCGTATGTCCTGTGTTTTACAGTCTTCATTTAACAGAAACCCAAAGTATTTCCAGGTGACACTCTGGCTACAATTTTCATTAATTAAATGCAGAGGAGAAAGCCATGATGGTTCTAACATTCCGTGTGAGAGGTCACACACAGGCCTAGGCATACGCATTCAGAGTCTCAGTGGTCAGAGCGATCGAGAAGTGCAGGCTGTAGAATCAATACCATGAAAAAATTAGTATTGAAACAGTTTTAGATGAGACAGAATCAGTACTTTCAGTATTTATGACAACACTAATTGACAGCATCTTGGCATCTGCCCCATTCAATTGAACACTCATCAAATCACAGGCAGGCGGATTACGGCTAACCAGTGGCAGGCGTGTCCGGAATGTTCTTTAAAGGGACCTTGCACTCAAATGTAGAGTCGAAATGCCGTGAGAAATATGCCTTCTGGAAGGATGTCCTTCGAACCACTCTACTCAGTTAAGCTCTAAGTGAGGCACCTTTTCATTGTGCTTACTTCAGTTACACTGAGGACAGTATGAGCAGTATTCTACTAGCAAGCTCACTCCATAACACTTTGTGGTAAGACTTGATGGATTGTTGCGATCTTGAGGCCTTAAGGGTACGTAAGGGTTAGGTGTTGACCTGTAGGTTTCACAGACATAGATGACATCCCCCTGCACAGAGACCACATGCATATTCTGCTCCCGGGCTCCTCCTTACATGCTGGCCTCAGAACAAAATACCAACCTGATGGTTATATGTAATAATGCCACAGAGTAAGAGAGAGGTGGACATTTCAGGTCCAGAAAGTAATAATCTAGGGCAAGATTTTGGTTCAACCCACCAGTTGTCTACTCTACGACTGGGATTCTTTATATTCAACTGGAGGATTAAAACAAAATCTTGGCCTGGACTTTTACTTTCTGGACCTACACTATCTACATCTGGAGAAAGGGATCAGTTAGTGTAACATTAGTCAAAGAGAACTTCACACGTCCAGTACAACTTCATTCTTGAGGTTAACCTCTGAATCGCCTTTGGTAATTACAAAAGTAATCTTGTCTGATATAATTATCCTCTTTTGACAAGGATACGACCTACTGCGACACATTATATAAAAGATCATGTTTACAGTTGACGGATAGATGGTGTGTGAGCCCTACGGTGGTGGAGCATCCAATCCCGGGGGGGGGGGGGATGGGGGTGGATCCCTTTGGCTTTAGCTGCCCAGAATAAGCTCTAGAGAGGTGCGACATTATGGAAGATGGATGGAATTGAGTATACAGACAGACAAAGCCAACTATCACACACGTTTTACATCAGAGCGACCAGAAACGCCCAGGACCCCTGCAGTGCTATGACCCTCCACCAGGCACAGAACCACTGCAGTGCTATGACTCTCCACCAGGCACAGAACCACTGCAGTGCTATGACTCTCCACCAGGCACAGAACCACTGCAGTGCTATAACTCTCCACCAGGCACAGAACCATAACCGGTAAATTTCACCAAAAACTCATGATACCACCCTCCAAAACCCCACAGCTCACCTTCTGCTGCTCGTCCTCCTTCTCCCTTTTCTCCTTGTTGCTCTGCTTCACCGTCCCAGCGACCAGCCCCACCACTGAGTTCTGGAGACCAAGAGCCAAGCCCCCAGCCTTCTCCAGGTTCCTCCAGGTGAAACCAGCCTGCCGACACAGAGTCAGGAGGTTGTTAACATTGCTGTATGCTTCTATCATAAACAGGGTCTGGCACAGGGTAGCAAGAATGAATGTTCTACCCATCAAGGGTGGAAAGTTGAAGTTCAGAAAATACAAATCCAGGCCAAGATTTTTTTTTCCACCAACCAACTGAGCAACCAAGCCACAGAGTACTCAACTGGCTGGTTGAAACAAAATCTTTGTCTGCATTCGTAGTTTCTGAACCTGAAATTTCCACCTCTACAACCCATAATGCATTTATCAGGGGTTCTGTACACTATGCCAACTACGCTAGTTATACTGTGAGTAATGTACAAGCATCAGAGGCAGAAGAACGTGGTTTAAAGGAACCACAGAAGTATTCAAAACATCGAACAACCTATGTCAAAACCTACAGACATACATCATGCACAGGAACATGGAACTGTGCATGTCATCAGCATCCCATAATACTGACACTCCTATATTTCCAATGTCGGCTGATATCTATGATCGATACTGTGAGCAGGTTATCGAGCCAGCATGCGTGAGGATGACCCGTTCTGGCAAGAGCAGAAAAGGAAAAAAGTTTATCCCTACTAGCGTGCTAACATGCTCACTCCACAGACACACACACACATACTGTCTATTCAGTTAAAAGGCATAGTGATTAAAACGTTATTAAACCAATTAACTAGATTACGGTAAGCCATAATTCAGGACATTAAAGTGACCAATCACAGAGTTTGCCAGGAGACCATAAACTCAAGAGCCGTGTGTGACATGTGTAACTTGATCTGCCGGCCGCTCCAGGTGCCGCGGTGCCCACAAAGCGCCGTGTGCAGCAGCCTCATTAACACGCTAGCGGTGTGAGATTTACACGCAGCCAGCGCAGCCAGCAGCCAACACAGCCAGCGCAGCTGCTTATTTTCTGCTCTGCGCTTGACTGATAAGCTGCTGCACTCCTGTGAAAGACCCCATAGACCCCCGAAAAGGAAACAAGCAGCCCCTAAGCTGGGCAATACGTTTAGGCAGCGACTGACGTCAAGTCCTTTGTGCTGTGAAAACACATTTGTTTAGTGCTACTGGGCTATATTTGGATTTTTATAGATGTTATTCAGGAAGACATGAAATCAGACTATAAAAGGGTATACGAGTGCCGGCCCTGCCCAGGTAATTGGTCTGAGTGCGCAAAACATAAAGCCCAAGATTTTAGCTGATCCGCATTTCGCTTTTATAATTATACTGACCCACTTCAGAAAATAAGCAATTTGACAGATATACACTCCCTAAACAAAGGATACTTTACCTCCTAGTCAAGGCACGGAACCATACAGCTTTCATTGTTCTGGTCATTCTATGGACTCTATTGGTACACGGGTTTGCAGACAGCTCCCGGAATATGCCGGTCATTACTACTTGCATTTTTTTTAATCAGATGCCAGATAAACAATATTCCTTTAATTCATGGCAATACTAAGGCCTCAGTCCCTTCAGAGGCGACAGTTGAGAAGATGCCTGGGACCCCCCTGCCCTCCCCTGACGGCATCTTATTGAGGATACCTCCCACCCTTCCCAGATTCTCTGCCCCCCTTCTAGCAGAAGGTACCGGAACATCTGGACCAGCTCTGCCAGACTCCGTAACAGCTTCCTCCCCATGGCCGCCCAGAATCTGAACTCTGCCATCCACCAGCACTTTGCACTTGACCAGATAATCCATGTCAGCTGCTGCTGGTTTTACAAACCGAAAGACTCCTGTGCCTGGTTAAATACTTCAGTTTTTATGCTTTGACTGGTTTGTTTTCTTGATTAAAAGACTCATCCAGCCGTTACACATTAACGTTAGTATTTCATGCATGATTATTAGAGACTGACCAATCAGCACACAGCTTAAGTGAAATCCACATCCTTTTATTCGCAATTAGTTTACACATCCTGTTTTAGCTCCAACTGTCCTTGCTGACGTCACCTTCACTGCCACTTAACACCCATTCATTGCTCTGATGCTCATTTATTTCGCCACTGATGCCTTTAAATGCTGCTCCCATCACTGCCAATTCTAGACATTCCAGCACTGTTCACATTTATATTGCATCTTAACGTTGTCATTCTTTGGGTTTCTCCTGCGCCGGTCCTGTCTACACATGCGTGGACATGGACTTCTCTACACAGCGTACTGAACATGGCTGGTCTGTCTA
>JAABNX020000021.1:9557274-9569774 GCA_015163995.2 Mormyrus lacerda
GACTTCTCTACACAGCGTACTGAACATGGCTGGTCTGTCTACGCATGCGTGGTCATGGACTTCTCTACACAGCGTACTGAACATGGCTGGTCTGGCAAAGTCACACACACGACCACATTCCTCCAGCATCTCACTGTATGTTTCTGCACACATAACAGGAAACTAACGGCCTTTTACATTACTTTTACATGTATCTATTTAGCATGGATACCTTTGTCCAGATGGCATATAGCCATCAAGGAGCCAATTAGGTGGCTGGACTGAGCTTGTAGCGAATGTCCGGTATTAGTTAGTATTGGAGGAAGAGCTATATAGTACATTACAATGCAAATGTAAAGACCTAATATGAGGGAAACTCAATCACAAGCAAGTGAGCAAATAAGAATGTTGAGGACACATATTTAGTTAATGACTGTCAGACACAGAAAGACAATAGTGAGCTGACCTACTTAAGGCCTGGGGGGGCGGGCGGGGGTTACACACCTCCCGTACTGAAGTTAGCTGTGACCTTGCCAACCTGCCTGATCGCTAATGGTTATAACGACAGCAGTCCTGAATAAACATGCATAAGTACATGAAACTGTGCGGAAATCTGGGAGAAGCTATTCCTCCTTATAGAAATGATTAGAGTGATGAATGAGATCAGGGAATGAGCACACTGACCCGGCTAAACAGCCTCTCTCGATAGGCAACCTGGGTTTACAATTTATTGCTACAGAACCTTCTACAGGAACAAGACTGTGCAGAGAGCCCTCCCCCGTGACGAATGGTCGAGTCCTCAGCACAGCACCAAAGCCTTCTCTAAATACAACAAGCCACTACTTGGTTTTACTCGGCTATTGCCTCTCCAGGAGGGTCCAGAAAGTGTGTAGGGGGGTGAGGGCGTTAGATGTTAGATCACATCGGAACACTTATCTCTGTGGGCTGGTTCTGTCTTATTCAGTTGTTCTCACTGACATAATCTTTAGAGCTCATTTTAAATTTTCAGCGAAGCGTAATGGACCGTCGCTCCAAATCGAAAATAAAAAGAAAAAACACGACCAAAGCAGAAAGAAAGAAAGAAAACACAGGTATAAATTAGGCCTAAATATCCAAACCAAGTTTCCTTGACACTTCAGAGAGCTTCATATTTATTGCACGGATATCCAAGATGATTAATCATCTTACTAATTAAACAGCTAAACTGGTTTACCCTAATTGCAATAAATATTAATGAACATTTGGCCTAGATTAGGTTTGTTTATCAAATCAATTATTCATGCGACATGCTGTGGTAATGTTTAAAAATATTATCAGGCACACTGTTAGCGACTTTACAGGCTGTTTACCATCTCCTGCCCCACAGAATGAAAGCACGAATACCAACTAGGATGCTTTACAAGATGGAAAGACTCTGATCTGTAAATAAACATGAAGATTCTACATGCAAGACGTCTCATTTTGGAAAGAAACTGCTGAAATGGCTTCTATTTTGTCTGCATTAAAATGCAAAGGTTTCACACTCAGATGAATAACGCTTACACAAGCAGAGACCGATTTCAGTTTCAACTCCCAGTAACTCCCAGTAACTCCCAGTTGTCAGGCACAATACTGGAAACCAGATGAGGTCTTTGTTTATTCTGGTATGAGAAAAGACATGGAGTTGAAACATTGTGCCAAATATAACCTCAACTAAAAGTTAAAATACAGTTATATTAAGCACTATGGGGGGGGGGGGTACTTCAGGCAGCAGAAGACAGGGGTACAGCAGTTCACAAGGACAATCACACACGCACACACACAAACTGTGGGATACTTAGAGTTGCCAGTTAGTCTAAGTGTAGGTCTAGGGTGAACATGCACACTGCACACTGCACACACACAAAGCACCAGCAGGATTCATTCCCCAGCCTTGATGGTGTGAAGTATCAGCATTGACATCCGAGCCGCCACAATCTTCTTGCAACAACTGCCCCAAATTATCGATTCTCGACCCGGTCCTTGGAACCACCAGACGGTCCACATTTTTGCTCCCTCCCAGTGCACCTGCACCATCTACCCAGGGTTCTTTGTGGTTTGGTACAGGTGCACTGGGAGCAGGGAGAAAACAAAAAAGTCTAGGCGAATGTCTAGGTGTCCATGGGTTGGGAAACACTGACATTCAAAACTAAAAAAAAAAAAAAAAGAAAAAAAAAAAAAAAAAACACAGACCTTAAAAAGAACATTCATCCCTTCAGAAAGGTTCCGTGTGTTTGAGTCACAGACAATTACATGAGCTTCAGCCATGGAGGGGAGACGCCGATGACGGGGCAGGACTCACCAACGGGGACGCCCCTGGAATGCTGAAGGCAAAGTCGCGCCCCCGAGCACCAGTGTGCTGGATCCCCCGTGCCGTCCTGTCATACGCACGCCGGCAGACGACAGCGATGAGGGAACCCAGCCGCTTGTAGCTGGGCTGGACGGCGTCCCCGCCACTGTCTGACTCCTGCTGCCAGGACGTGTCCTTCTCTGAAAGGAGAGGGAGCAGGGGGCTGAGGAGGTGAGGAGGAGCTGAGGAGGAGGTGAGGAGGAAGTGAGCAGCTCTCCCAAAACTGCAGCTTTTCTTATAGGGTTCTAGAAGGATCCAAGGCCTCCCCTGGATACCCCGGTGAGAAGGCCAGCACAGCACCCACACACTAACACATGAGGTCACCTCATTACAGGAATTTACCCAACAGAATTTGGTCAGCAAGCCCCCCCCCCTCCCCCAATGGGGGAACAGAGATCAGAATTTGGTAGCTCTGAAAGCCATATCGATAAACTGCTTAAATAGGGGCTTTATGGCTGGACAGCACCCAGAAAGCTCTGGGGCAGAGGTGGGGAGGGGGGGTGAGGCGGGGCTCACACTCTCTCATGGCCTGATGGAGCTGGCAGTCTGACAGAGGGCCAGCCAGCCTGTCCTGGCATGCGGGGCCCCAAAGGAGAGCATGGGTGCGAGCTGCCCACTTGCCTGGCGTGATGGAGGCAGACAGACGCTCGTCTGGTCCCAGACACAATGCAGCCTCTCCTCAGTCACCCTCCTGCTACCCCCGCGACCCCCAGCCTGCCGCCCTGGCTTTAAACTCCTCGTTACAGGGGCAAAATATCTGTTACGACCAAGCAACCGAGCAGGACTAACACTTTCAGTGTGATCTATGCAGTTTGCCAGAATTCAAGAAAACCCTGTATTAGTGTCCAGGACACACAGAGGACGCCTTTCCCACTTAGAGGGAAAAATTACATTTTTCCTATTATTTTAGGGCTCAAATTTCTTTAATTAATGTTTGAAAACTGGAAGATAAAAAGGCAAATGTTATAACCATGTGAGGAACATGCCAGCATGAAGCAGACCTGGGAACGGTGTCATACGTTATAACCATGTGAGGAACATGCCAGCATGAAGCAGACCTGGGAACGGTGTCATATCGAGACTGTTGCTAGGCTATGTTGTGTCTAAGACTTTTATCAGCTGAACTCCAGCTGGTTGGCAGAGATAAAGCAGAAGGAGAGAAATGCCATGAGACACAGCAGAATTACGGCCCCCCAGGAAGCAGAGCTAAAGCAGGGCTACACCCACTACCGTACTGCTCCTTGGCCCAGAGTGAGGCTAATAGAGGTTAATGGCGGTGCACTGCCTTCATGCTTGTTACCGACTACATAAATATTGTATTATGACTGCATCTCTGACTAGACTGCTGTTCTTCTGAGTGTCTGTTTTCTGAAAACAGCCCCCCCTGCAGGTAGAGTGAATGAGGTATGGTTGTATTCCTGGGGAGGACAGTTTACCCAAACTTACATTCACCATTATCAGGTGCCCAGGACAAACCGGTTATCCAGTTCACCCCGGTACTTTGATCTTACAAGCAGATCTCAGGTCCGGACAGTTTCACTCAGAATTTCTAACATTCAATGCTACCAGACTCTAAAATCTTGCTGAAATTTTCTGGCCTTATTAATCTTCGACAGCTTAAAGGCACATTTTCTACTGGAGCTCTGAGAATACGATTATACACTAAAAATTAACTTAATTAAAAAAAATTATTAAAATGCAATAATGTATTAAATTAAATGTGGTGTTATTTGAATAAAATCTTTTTTCCTATATTTCACATCGTTGTACATCGCCTAAACAGAACAGGAAAGAGTAGTTATTGACATTAAAGGAGTAATAGTGCCCTCTGCTGCTCAAAAATTATATCAGTCAGAAAGAAAAACTACAGAAAGACCACCTTAACTACCCAAAAGCAGCACATTTACAGGTAAACCTGAAGGTGGAATCTGATTTGAAATATGGCAAGAGGTTGAGAGATTATATATGTGCAAGTGTGTTTGTGGTTCAACACATCAGTGCAGCATTTTAAGAGTACAGACTGAGTAAAATGGACACTTGTATTACCCATTTCTTCCGCAGACGCAGGCAGGATGTAGCTGACGAGGTGCTCGGTCAGGGTAAGTGCGGCGTCGGCCCCCTCCCCAGCTAGCCGCACGGGGGCGCTGTTCAGCATGTAATCCACCCCGCCACTAACGGCGCTCCAGGTGAGCTGGTAGCCGCTGGAGGCCACGCCCAAGGCCTTGTCTGAGGTACTGACGAAGGGCCTGGAGATACCCTCACGGGCAAACTGCACAGTGAAGGTCACCATCTCCACGATGCCAGCGGCCAGCTGAGAGACGTGAGGGAGGGGCATCGAGTCACTACAGTGCAGACCCCCCACCCCACACGAAGCGGGACAGAGAAACAGTTACATGTGGCATTTCACAGGACAATTTCTCAAGCTGGCTCCTTCCAATAAATAATAAAAAGGTACAAAGTAAAATTAAGACAGACAGAATTAAAGCGGCAGTGAAAAAAACAGACACAATGAAGTGTGTGGGAGTGCAGGTAAGAGCGCCCCCTACCTTATCGGGGGGGTACTGCAGAGCTGGGATCTTCTCCTCCAGCCGATCGAGCCCTTTGCAGGCCAGGACATCGACAGCTGAAACTGAGAAGATGACCAACACACCATCAGAGAACATCCTGAAGAACATACAGACACAGCCTATAGAGACTCACCAGAACTATATTAAGCACCAGGGGAGCATTTCCCAAAACGATCGCTGGAGCTCTTGGGAAACGTACCCCACAACATTAACGAACACAGTAACAGTGTCTTACTGTGCAGCATCCTCACCCCAGGACCAGCCTCAAAATCCTGAGGAGCGTGGGGTCATGGGCGAGGTCACAGGGCACCTTCAAAGCTAAGACTCATACCATCAAAGGAGGAAACACACACACCCACCAGCAGGCTTGTGTTCGGTGAAAGACCCTCCCCCGGGACATAAATGCTGCTGCTGAGATCTGGCAGTCACCCTCTCCTTACTGATTACACAAAATTAAGCAGCCATTCATAATTCTTGACCTTTAGTTCAGTCCCGAATTGTGAAACCTCTGATTCACAATCGCAAGGTTTCCACACATCACCCAAAAATGGACGCCAAAGAGTTCTGGTGGCCAGAGAAGCATTTTGCAATGTCCAGCGATGATTTAATCTGCGGCAAAGTTCACGGGAACGTTTCTTGGCCTTAGATCCGTCTCCTGTGTTTGTTGTGCTGAGGCGGGTCACCCGGAGCGGAGCAGTAATGTGGTAACTCTCGTCTGTGGAAACTTACAATTAAAGCATCTCCATTTTATTTGGAAGATTATGAAATAAAAACATCCTCAGTCGACAGGTAAACTGGATCGCTAATAGTTTTCCTAAAATGCCATTTCATTAGTGATTTCACTGCTTGGCCTTGCTGACCTGTGATCCCATCAACCTGGGTCCTGAAGCCACTATAAAAGTGAGAGAAACCTTTTCATCTCTTACACCACACACTATGACCCACTAAGTATTTAATGAGGCATAACAGCCTGTATTGAGATGTCAATGTGCAGTCTGGGGCTTCGACATGAGTACGAGACAAGAATGGCCATTTAATAAATTATGCAAGTTACTATTTATTATTACAATGTTATTGTTATAGTAGAAGAATAACCACTGTTCACCTAGAAAGCTGTGGATGACCTGAGTGAAATGCAAAACCCTGCCTTCCTGACGTCAAGTTTGACACCGTAGCTGCGACCCTTATATGCACAACTCACTGTGTGGCTCCAGCCTGTGGATGGCCGGCTGGATGGTCCACACGGCCAGACTGCCCGCCTTTCTGGCCCCGCGCTCGTAGACCCCGCAGACGGTGCAGATGAGTGGGTGCGTCTGCTTCGTGCTGCTGTAGGTTTCTTGGAGGACCTGGCGGGTGGCGCTGACCATGGGCAGCTGAAGGAGGCGGACAAGCACGCCACCCTGTGGCTTCCGTGAGAACGGATTATTATTGACAACGATAACATCAATAATGATAATCGATTACTGTCATTTATTTTTTATTAATTCTAATATTAAAATTAATTACCGCTACAAATAAATGCAACACAGTAGTACAAAACAAACAGAACATTGCGAACTATGAAGACAAAATAAAGATAATTTTAACGATCACCAAGTCTGTACCTGGGTGGGGTCTTCCGGCCCAGGTGCCATAGTGCAATTAATCTACAAATAAAGCCGTCGGAACATAGTCAATATTAAGACACATTTCTTTCTTTATTAAGAACAAACGAAAGACCCATCGGCAAAAATAAAAATCGACTCAGATACACCGACACATTGTGACAAACCTCCGCAGCCTCGATTTCAACGTGATTACCTAAGGCACCGAAAGTTAGTTTCCCATTTAACAAAAATTCATTATACTAAATTTTATATTGCCGTATTTGCTGTTTTGCGTTCAACAGTTAGAGTCTGTTCCTTTTAAAAATAAATAAATAAATACATTAGTGACGTGAACACCTTCAACACAATATCATGTAATTGAAAGAAAATATAATCAGAATTAAGTTCCTGCATAAATGAGCAAAGCGGTACAGAAAAAAAAAAACATGCGGCAATCAGTCAGTGAAACTTTAAAAATGTTATATAATGATCACTCACCTTTCACCTGAACCTCAGCAGGATGCAGCACGCCTGATTCTTAATTGAGAGAAGATCGGACCGTAAAATCACATCTTTACGCCCCGCCCCTCGACCACGCCCACTGACTCCACCCTTAAACCACGCCAGGCGGCACCGGCCCCGCCCGACCCGCGGTGGGAGTCACGTCCAGCCGGCTGCGATCACCCACAGGGGAAGGTCTGTTATGTTACGCAAAACGAAACGACAGTGTTTCCATCATAAAGGAATATGCATTTTAGTACAGGGCCAATGTGATTGATGTTACTGTGATTGACAGTATTTCCTTTGATGTTCTAAGATGCTTAACAGATTACTTGTTTAGTTTATCACCATATCGATTTGTAATCCAAAAGAGGTCAGAATGTCCTTTCATCAGAGAAGGTGCTGCAGACACTTAGTGAATCCTGAGAACCATCACAGTTTTTCAGGACTGCAGGTCGTCGTCGATTTACGACCTATGTAACTTGCAACTGATCGACTTCACGACCGTTCTGAGACAGCAGATATGCGCCGCGTCTGGCAACGCATGTGCTGCCCGGAGTTTATGACAGTGTCCGCCCCACCCGCAGGCAGCAATGAACTAAGGAAATGGTGATAAAATGATAAAAATAATGTGACTTAAAAAATGATGTAACTTTATTATACAGTTTGCTATAAATATGATCAGAGATGCAAATAACTAGCGCATGCTGTATGACATAAAATTACATATATTCGCGCTCTTATGACAAGAAATCACTGTGTATTTTAACCATTATGTGGCTAATTTGTACTTGTTTCGCAGTATAAAGGTTAAAATGCACAGTAATCTATTGTCATAACTGTGTTAAATAATAAAATTTATTTTTGCATATAAAATAAAGTCGGAAACGATCGCGGTCGTATTTAATTGACAACGACTTGTATTGCTTATGAAAAGTACAATGATCAAGAATATCGTAAACAGGGTTTCCATCTTATGCCAAAAGACTTTAATACACTATGTGCTAGAGACTATATCAAGTGTTATACATAAAGCAGGGGGGGCACTGAGCCACCTACCCCATAATCCAAGTCATTAATGAACAGGAACAACGAAAGAACCAGCTCAGGGGTCAAACTCTTGCTTCAGCTCCATGGTCTCAAAGGGCTCATACGAGTTCAGTGACATGTGGGTATTTGCTTACGCCTTTTATCTGAGGTCAGCGACCAATGTTGAAACCACAGGAAATGTGCAACACTGCACTTGGCCGATCGGAATTGACTTTGCAAACACATGACAGTGTCATTGTTAAAATGAGCACCAGGGGGCAGCCTCTCCCCAGTAACCATTTGGAATGCGTAAGTGTAAGTGTAAGTGCCATATTGTCTGTCAGAGTTTATGCATTTTAGTAAAGACTAAGTGATACTTGTAAAGGAAGGAAACTCCAAAGGATTATACAAGGATTTGGTGTCCAAAGATAATGAAATAGAGGAATTGTAGCTGTGTGGCTCATAAATTATTATAATAATTTAATCTAACGAACTGCATTATTTTTTTTAAAGGCTAATTACTGTGTACCTTCTGCACAGATTTTAATGTGATGAAAGCTATTTTGCCGTTTTTTGTTCTAGTTGGTTTCTGAAAGGTCGCTTAATATATTGTCTTTTAATTTCCTGGCTGTCAGTTTGTTCTTTGAGCATATAACACAGCCATCTTCATTCAATAAACGCGCGTCTCTGAGAGATACAGAATGGCGTAGTGATGTAAACAGCCATTCATTCAAAGGGTCACCACTTAATCCCAAATTTATGATGGGGGTGAGGGGTAAATAGGCAGGAATCTAATTTGAGTTCCTGCCATCTGAATGAAATAATGTTCACAGTATCTCCCTGCAGCTGTTGTGTCTGACAGCTTTAGAAAAGCAAAATGAATGCATCACCAGGAAAAAACACTTTGCAAACACAGACAGCAGGACATGGAGAGATTAATATACATTTCAACTGCCTTTGACTGGCACTCAGTAATTATCATGTTGAACAGAATTTGTTCTTGTATGAATACAGCTTTGGAAATGGGTTATAATTGAAATGTTGTGTTTTCAAATGACTGTTTCTCTTGTGATTTATTACTATAATAGTCCTATTATTGCCTTCATATGACCAACAAAATTCAGTACAACAATGCAAATTGAACTGTGGGAGCACTGGAGAAAAATGCAGCAATTAAATATTGAGGAAAATGAAATGCACTTAATGACAGCATAATCTGAGTACTTCTGTTTCCTTGCTTTTTAATGCTGCAAGCCTGGAGGCCCAGAGCAGAGCGCACTGGCCTGCTTCTCACTGCGGCCGATCCAGCTGAATACTCTGATCTTCGTCGGGGGTGTCCGTGGTGCCGCCGCTCCCTCGCGGACTCGTCTGATGTCACACGAGACACAGCCACAGCACGCTGTCCAGCTGTGGGCCTCCGCCTCTCTGTGACGGTGGCTGTCGGCAGGCTGGGGTCCCTCGGAGCGTCTTGCCGTCATGAACCCTTCCGTCACGACTATGGGAATGGCGCCCCCCCGCTGAAAGAGCGGCCGGACCGAATACTTATTGTGAATGATGATGCTCCCCCCCCATTAGCCAAATGATGGCCATTTGTCACACCCCCCCTTTAGCCCCCGTCAGAAAAGACAGAAGCACAATGACCACGATTCCCAGGCGCGGCCATGTTTACTAGTTTCTCTGCTTCACTGCTTTTTGAAGCGTATATTGATTTTTCGTTAACTCATGTCTCTCTCTCGCTCTCTCTCTCTCTCTCTCTCGCTCTCTCTCTCTCTCTCTCGCTCTGTCTTTCTCTCTCTGACAAGAACAAAGTACCAACAAACGATGAAGACCGAAATTTCTCATCCTTGACAAATCAGCTGTAGGACAGTTGTTCCAGAAAATAAACCTCAACTAATACCAAAAAAAGACAATGAGAATATGTATTAATGCATGCATGTAAACGATTATTCTAACAGATAATACTAAGAAAATGAAAATAAATAAGAAAAAGAGACAAAGATAACAAATGAGGAAGAAAATCGATAATGACCTTAGTCATAAAGCTGATTGGCCAACTTTTCAAGGCACAGAGACTCACAGAGACCCGTCTGAGTGCTGACGAGACTCCTGGAGGTCAGGGGAGATTCCCACATCATGCACATGTTACTGCATCTGAAGAAGATACCCCATAATCCAGAAGCAGCCCCAGATGCATTTTCAGAGGAGAACAGCCAGGTGGCAGCATTGCTCTCAGTTGGCTCTCAGTTTAAGGTGTGTGGTCACGGCATCACAAGATCAGATCCCCTGAGGTGAGCTGAGTTTCTGCTTTGAAGCAGTTTGAGTTCACAGCTGGGCAGTTGTTAACCCTGGAAGAGTGAGTCCACTCAAGCAATAAAAATACACATCAAACCATCCACTGAAATTGTATTCCATCCTTCCGTCTTCCTACTGCTTATCTTGGACAAACTTTATTCCAAGGCAGGGAAAACCTTAGATGGGAAATGTAAAGAACACTGTTATTGGAAACCAGACAACCAATAGAAGATGCAAACTCCACACTACTCAACAGTGTTAAGAACAGTGTTAAGAACATTGCAGCCTCGTATTGAACCACACTAAACTTAAATGGTGTGGATCTGTGTTCACTGCACATGGGTGTAAAAAGATTTTATTAATGAGAAAAGATCTTACTATTTGAACTCAGCTGCATAGTTGCAAATACCGAGTCATGCAAAACATTTTGTGATCTTTTGAATTAACGGTGCAAAACCCTGAAGACTCTGCTTCAGCTGGCATCCCGTGAATGTGACGCATCTCAGCTTTTGGCAGTAATTGGATAATATAGACTTTGAACTTGTTTGTTTTCCATTCCGAATCACGCTAAATTCCCTGGATGCATGACTTCTCCTTCAGCCAGATGAATTTTTATTTTAATCACAGTGGAAATAAACACTAATCAGAAAAAGGGTAAGAAAGGAAGAATGTGTCAGTCTCACAGTCATTGTTTCCCAGCTGTGCAGAGCACATCAGCAAAGGAAGGCACATTTAAATAGGGTTTGTTCAGGCCCTCGAGGGCTCCGAGTTAGTCAGATCGCCTGAAAGGTTGGATGAAAATGCCACACGCTGGTTTCCATGGGAACCGAAAGCGAGGGAAACTTTAATTTGGTGACCAAAGAATAAATTTACTAGTATACAAGATATCAAATTTAATTTGTGGAGTTTTGGATGCTGGACTCAGGAGCTTCAGGTAGACCTTAGAATAAGAAAAGGTCTGGCTCTTCTCAGCATGCACAAATCTCAGGAATGATCCGGCCTCAGAATGTGAAATCCTTCAGAGTTTCCCAGAAACAGCCTCAAGGTGGCGCCACTGAGCCCTAAGAACTGGCTCGCTACAGGGATTCGCCAGCAGAAGCAATGGGTAGCTAGCACCGACCATGTTAAAAGTTTTGAATCTCTCATATAGACCTTGTTCATCCTAGGGAGGTGGTCTGGCCTGGTGACACGGGGAGAAGTTTTTCAGGTCTCTGAATCTGACAGCTGTGCACAGAGTAACACTTAATTACTGCATCCGATGTTTGAGGTGCTGCCCTCTGCTGCGTCTGCTTAAAGAGGCTTCAGAAAGCATTAGAGTGTTTACACCAGAGACCTTCTGAGCTCCTGCCAGCAGACTGGCTGGTTAAGGTTTAAATTTAGAGGCAAGACATCATGGTAGCTATAATGAAACTGTAGCGTGTTGATGTGGTACAAAAAAAGAGTCAAAAGGGGGATAGACAGTCAAACATGAAATGACACTTTTAATACAGATATTTTAATGCAAGTTCTTACATGGTCTCACCAAGGAGACTCTTTTCTCATTAATCATTTCTTGAAAAATACGGCTCACCTGAGCTGAATTTTGCTAAGAAATATTTTATTTTGTGCCGCAAAACAGCTCTGACTTGTACAAGCTTCCCTCACTGGTTCGTGGCTTGTGGCTACAGTGACTGAGAACAAAAATGAGATGCCACACGTTAGGTGTCAGTTTAAAGGTATGTGCTTTTGTACAACGTCAACATAATATAGATATGACTGCTGGATATGAGTGATCTGCAATTATATATACAGGCTTATTGGATAGTGTGCTGGTGGGTGCACCATTTCTAGGATAATATATTACCTGGTTGCATCTGTGCCCATGTACAGGGGGCTGTGAGATCGAATCCCATAGCGGATAAAGTGATCAAATCAACACGGCACGTTTAGTTCAGTGGCATCAATCTGCTTGTCTGGAGGGTTGTTCAGGTCCCATAACTGGCAGAGTAACCCTATCGCTACAGGGTGTGTGAACGAGGCCCCAATTAACCACAACTGCTCCTGCCGTGCTGGTTGATCCTGCTCGTATATCACTTTGGACAAAAGTGTCTTCTAAATTAATAAATTTACATGCCTCGTGTGTCATGGGATTGACAGTTTGGGTCCCATTTCTGCGATGTGTGTGTGTGTGTGTGTGTG
>JAABNX020000021.1:9570886-9584053 GCA_015163995.2 Mormyrus lacerda
CCCTGTGCTGTGCATGCTGGGATAGACCCAATGGTCACCACAACTGTGTCCCCTGTGCTGTGCATGCTGGGATAGACCCAATGGTCACCACAGCTGTGTACGGTTTAAGCAGTTATGCCAAATGCAATATATGTAGCTGTATGGCTTCTGTGTAATATAGGTTTCTATCCATTTACTTAAATATATATACCAGGTAACTCAAGAATTTTATAATAAAGCCTTGTTTGAATTTCAGGCCTCAAGGTGAGATTCTTAACTGTCACGCCACCTGCTGCTTGTTCAAGAGAAAAGCACAGGAGATCCCTCGTCTGAGTCGCCAGACTCATCTCTCAGACAAAGTGAGAACATGCATGTGTGAGATGGAAATCGGGCCAACGCTGGTGATCCAGCGTACAGAGGACCACCAGGTACGATCTATGACAGCAAGAGAGGACAGAATGGTGGGCTGGGATTATGGGGAGGGGTGGGGGGGCTGAAATACAATTCTGCAGAGGGCACCCTGCCCTCATTTGCGGCAGAGAACGACGTCACCGCAGCTGCCGTCGTCGAGGTCAGGTTGCTCGGCGCCGTTGCCATGGAGCGAGGCCGAGGGGAAGTGGGTCATCAGCCGGGTTTTAATCTCCAGAGTTGCCCCAACTACAGTATTCTGGTCTTTGTTACTTTTCCTTTGGCTCCCTTCTCCTCCCTAAGGCCTCTTTTTGGTAGGAACCCAAAAGCGAAGGTCGTCCCTCTTGAGATAGTTGTGAATTACACCGGAAATCGATGCATCACTCGGGGGCTGATGTGTGGCAGAGGGGGCTGATGGGAAGGAGGCTGAGTGGCAGAGGAAGCAGTACGTCATCATCCCTTCGGTGACACCCAGAGCGTCACCCTCCCTGCACATACTGCCTGCGCATGAGGACCCGCTACCACAGTAAGAAGCAGTGCTATTGGTGGCGGCGGACACTGGTCACAAAGTTGTCTGACTGCTTAGTGGATGGTTCTGTGTGAGGTGAATTGTTATATCTGCTGTACGGAGCTGAGGATTATAATGGGGTGGTCCTGGTTTCTATCGCAGTACAGCCAGCTTGACACTATAAATCTCGATAATACTCACCGTGGTCACCAGTCTAATTTAGTTCGTTTTTAGTTAGACACTTGTGACAATGTGAATCTGTGATGCTTTTCAGGTCCTTGTTAATGATGACTGGAATCTTCAGCAGGTCCATAACCTACAGACAGTGACCCAGACCATCCCCATGTCCGGCTGGGAATACCCCTGCAGGAATACTGAATCTCTCCTGCAGGACAGCAGTGTCGTCAGGGTAAGGCAGAGGTACTGGAAAGGGGAGTGACGCCACGTATATTCCCAAACCTGTCTGCAAGGGGCGCTGCTCGGATACTTGCACCCCTCTTACCCATTCAAACAATCTGCCGCTTCCTGATTGTGTTTAAAAGACTCTACACTGCACCTGGGCTAATCCTAGTTCCAGCCTGTTTGACCCTTAGCAATTAAGATTTCCAATTAGAACCGATTATAGCCTTTTTTCATTTGTGTATGGAGAAGTCTGTGACTCGCTTCAATGTGAGGATGTTTGTTTTCCTCAAAGTCAATTAGGAACAACAGGCTACTTTTGATTGATGGAAGGTAATTGGATTGGTGCAGAATAATAGAGGAGCCTGAAAAACTCAAACATCAGGGCAGAATTACTGCACGGTCTGTACATAACAACATACCTGAATCAGAAACTGGAAAAAGTTAGAACATGTGTTAAATTATAATTATAAATGAAAGCAGTGATTTGTAAATTATCGTTAACCCGTATTACACTGAAGACAATACAGCATATTTTTTGATGTTTTAACCTCACAAATTTGATCATTTTTTCAAAATAAATATCTTTTCAAATTTTAGCACTTTGTGATGTTGCCATTCCTTTTAATAACATCTAAAACATGTTTAGGGACTGAAGACAACAAGCCTTTGGGTATTATTTTATCTTATTCTTCCTACAAACAAGTCTTGTAGCGGGTTCTTAGTTGCTCAGAATCCCAAGGGCAGATGTGCTTTTATTTTGAAGGTGCGTTTGTCTTCCGGCCAGAGATTGGTGCGCTTTAGCACCAATCAGATATGCTCCTTTTTCCTTTTCATATTATTAATAAAGTTTTCATCCTCCTTCATGGGAAGAAGCTGTCTCCTGTCTTTTCTCCTCTCGCCACAGTCTTAAGGTGCGCAACAGTACAGGCTTTTTGTTGTCACACCTTGGGTTTCAAAATGCGCCACACATTTTGTTTTGGGGACAGGTTGGGGCGACAGGCAGGCCAGCCCCCAGCCCCCAGCCCCAGCCCCAGCCCCCTCTGCAGCCATGCCTTTGTAATACATGCATAATGTGGTTTTTCATTGTTTTGCTGAGATATGCTTCAGTGTCTTTGGAAAAGATGTCCTCTTAAAGGCAGCATATATTGTCCTTTAAATCTATATAAGATTTTAACAACTCCGAGCTATTAGTTAAGTTCTCCCCAGACGAGCTTGATGGGCCGAATGGCCTCCTCTTGTTTGTAAATTTCTTAAGTTCTTATATACAATCTCTACAAACTTTTCAACATTAATGGTGCCATCACAGAAGTGTAAGTTACTTTTGCCAAAGTATAACCCCAGACCATGACAGACGCTGCTCTGTGGACTCTTTGGTAACAATATATATGGTCTTTTTCGTCTTTGGTAGAGCCAGAAAGGTAATGAAAACGTGCAAGGGCTGTGTTCACAAAAGATGATGGTGGATTCACACTGAAGCTGGTAACACTTTATAATACTGCTCTGCAGTTAACAGGTAAATATGCAGGAAGCAAGCAGCAACAAAGGAGTAGTGCTTCATTAACACCTAAATTAGTACTGTTCACTACTAAGGAGTTATGCTTAATTACTCAATAGGTAATAGTGAACTAATTATTATAGTAGTTTGCTAGTACTTCATTAGGAACTACTGAGTATTGCAGGTCTCATTGGGAATTATCTATTTTGTTACTCATCAAATGAACAGTGTTTTTTTGTGGACGTATATGCTACTGTTCTCAATGGCAATTTTTTTCTTTTTGGAAAAACAGGCTTGTTTCTTTCTACTTGTTTATTTGACATACAACTTCTACATTCTACAAAATGTTACTGCATAAAATATGTATACAGTACCTACATTTTAATTGTTTACCTCACTTCAGTCTGTGTGCTAGTGTTCCTCAAACTGTGCTTTGAAGTCCAACTGAAGGGATGGTCAATAAGCGACTCGTGTTTTGCTTGCTATCAAGGCTCTGAAAATAAGGTATCGAAGGCCTGAACATGTAAAGCAGGGATAGGATTAGGAGTAGGGATTTTAATTAGCAATGGTAGTGGATGCTGATTTAACCAAAGGGGCAAGGAGGAACCAAACGTGGAGCCAGCCAGTGAGTAATGGGTCTTAGCAGGGCTTACCACCGCATTGGACTTGCCTGTCAACTAAACCCATGGAATGACACAGATAATTACACTCACACTCGCACAGACACACACATTGTCAGTCCTCAATGCAGTCATACCCCAATTGCTGCATGTCATCGGCTCTCACACCTTCACAGAAAATCCCCAAATATCCCAGTGAGAGTGCGGCTTTGCTTCCTCCTGTACTGTCTTGTGTGTCCATGTCAGTCTGTTTGGTCTTACAGCATGATGTCTTGTCTGTGTTTCCTCCCATGTCTTACTTGTCCATCTGTGTACGATGTTGTCATAATGCAGGGATGGGCTGGGTTGGAATGGCATCACTTAATGTATTGATCTGTTGTTCAGCTTATTTAAAATAAAGTTGTCTTTAGAAGAGGTGGGGTGGTGGTTGGGTATTTAAAAGAAAAAAAAGTAAGATATTCAGCTGTATGAGCATATAAAACCACTTAAATGTGTTAGATATGGCAGCTAAACAAGCTTCCTCTAAATGTGATAAACCCTTATGACGGTGTCCTGGTCCTGGTTTCTTGCTTTGGATAAAAGTGCCTGACAAATGTAAAACGAATGAGCTAAAGCAGGAAACAACGCAGGTCTCATTCTGCATTTCTTACACTGCATGCCATAAAATGGGGTTAATGGAAGAAGTGTGGCGGAAATCATGGCAGCGCTGTAAGCAGAATCCAGGTCCTAGTGCTGACGCCTTTTATAGTGCTCGCATCGCAGTGGCCTCCGTGCTGCTTTCCCACGTTTCCGCACGTTAAATGTACTTCTGGGATCACAGCTGTTCCTCACGTAAAATTTTGCCACTACACTTCATTACACAAAAACAGTCTGCACTTTAAAATGAGAACACAGTAATGAGCATGCCGGCTTTGTTCGAGGCTTTTCTGAGTCACCCCCTCTGTTCTCTGAGAACACTCCCCCCCCCCAAGCCTTTGTAACATATAGCCATTTTACACCGACTTCATTCATCCACCCCATCCTACGTACTACCAGTAATTAAATATTCTTCCTTTACAGACTTTGCACTGAAGCTTGCACCTGTAATGTCACCCTCTAGAATCATTGTTTGTTCATTTAATGCTGTCTGGATGCTGAGAAGGCAGTCAGTAATGCAGCTTTTTTCAAAGGAACCAGAACACAAATAATGCTGGTGAAAGTTTGTCTTTGTTGTAGTCTTTGTTAAAAAAAAATCGAATAAAAAACCCTGTGTGCTGGTTTCGGTTAGAGTGACCACATAATCCACAACAGGTAGGACATTTAGAGCTGGGACAGAATTTGTAAACCTCGATTTCAAAGGGACCTGGATTTCACTTAAATGAGCTGTGTGCTCATTGGTCAGTCTCTAATAATCATGCGTGTATTACTAACGTTAATGTGTAACAGCTGGATGAGTCTTTTAATCAAGAAAACAAACCAGTCAAAGCATAAAAACTGAAGTATTTAACCAGGCACAGAAGCCTTTCGGTTTGTAAAACCAGCAGCAGCTGAAAGTGTCCTGCCTGACATGGATCATCTGATCTCCCTAGTTACATTTCATGTACAGTCGATCTGGTCTCCCTAGTTACATTTTATGTACAGTCGATCTGGTCTCCCTAGTTACATTTCATGTACAGTCGATCTGGTCTCCCTAGTTACATTTCATGTACAGTCGATCTGGTCTCCCTAGTTACATTTCATGTACAGTCGTCCCTCCAGGTCCGCAGGTTCATCCAACCGTGGATTGAAAATATTTAGGGGAAAAAAATCCAGAAAATTCCAAAAAGCAAAACTTGCATTCGCCGTGCACTGAGCACTGCAGTGAACATGAACAGACTCTTTTTCTTGTCATTATTCCCTAAACAATGCAGTATAACAACTATATACATAGCGTTTCCATTGTATTGGGGTATTATAAATAATCCAAAAATGAATTAAAGCACAGAAGGATGTGTGTAGGCTATTTGTAAATACGACACCATTTTATATACTGTAAGGGACAAAGCACCTGCAGATTTTGGTTTCCATGCGGGGCTTGGAACCAATTTGCGGGGGGGGGGGTCAGATCATCAGCTTATATTTTTATATGTACATCACTACATGATTTTAATGCATCGTATAAAGACAGAATTTAACAACAAAACATAAAAAATAAGAGAAACATTTTTATAGAAATGACTGGGGTGTCACTCAATTTTATTGATTTGAATCTCAATAATGAAAAAATAAATTGAACTGGTGTAAAAACATGCATGTTTTTACAGATAAATTTGCTATAGAAAAAAAAAGATCAAATGATTGTAAATATTTGTTTTAGGACCTGTTGGGATACCAGTATGCATGGTATGTCTTCTAAGCTTGAGCGTGATCTTTTTTAGAAGCTTAGATTTTATGGATTGTCTGCATGCTGTGCGGGTTTGCCTGCTTGTGGATGATGTCATCTAACAGCAGAGAACCTAGAAAGGGATTCTGGGGTCGTTCAGAGACTCGTAGGGACGCAGGGACAGCCTGCAGATGGACCGTACAGTACAAAAGACCTTAAAGGTTTTCGGCTGTGGTGACAATTACTGAGCCACCCTTAAAATGTAAAGTTACAAAACACTATGGCTTTGGAAGTGACTTAATGTCATGTCAGATGAACGTCACTGTTTGTTTTTCTCTCTGTGACTTTCTGTCAGAGATTAAGTCAAACCATTTTAGATGTAAAGCTCCACAGCGTAGTCTAACAAGGATAACATCCAGCAAAGGGAAAGCTTCCCCCAAAGTCTGTCTTTCCTCATGAGATACCACAGTAATCACAGCATCCTGGGGTGTTTTGTACTCTCCTTATCTGCGCTAAGCTAATCAAGCACCTTCACAAGACTGCATATAACCATGAATCTCACTGCCACAGTTCATAGCTCAGGCGCACTATTTGAAGCAGTATGCCGTTGTTCCCGATATCTTCTCTAAAAATGCATTTTCTGTCAGACTGTATGTCCAAAACGGTTTGTTTATTGTCAAAGTGAAAGACGCAAAATAAGACAAAATAGAAATGTGCTTTTTGGAGTATGTTTGTGTCAGCATATGTTCTGTGTGCTCTTACGGTGCAACATCAGTTATTGTGAAATTTAAAATCACTTTAAATATAATATAAATCAGCTGTGACAAAACTGAATGATACCCAAAGCAGGGGATGGCCTGGCTGAGATAATAGTCTGCTGCATGATACCAAGAAGCGATTTAGAAACATTAGCATTTGATCCCTGGAGGAAAATCCATGTGGAAAAAGGGATCTATGCCCTCCCCTAGTCACTTTGACCAGAAAAAGTTAAAACAGTTACAAATGTAGGATTGAAGGTTCAAAAGCAGGATCTAAGAGGTAAGTTCCAGACTGTGGTGGTATTGATTAGAGCTGAATATACCTGAAGTCAGCCCTTTGTGGTCTGTGCATGGTGTTACTAGGGCTGTGTTAGGAGACTTTATAAATAAATGTAGACTAATTAGCTTAAATAATGTAGTTTCATTCAATTTCGGTAAAATCGGACTCCCAGTAATGCTGCTGGACCAGTGTTCCCCTGCAAGTGACACATTTCCCTTATCAAGCTGGAAGCAGGATGGCACAGCTGGTGGGGTCCGGTGGGGTCTGCTGTTGGGATTTGGGAGGCCAGCAGGTGGGGCAGGCAGCACGTAAGGCTGGATCAACATGGGCCAGTGTGTTTAGCACAGAGGATTGATGACTGATGGACACGGTGAATATTTTATGACTCCAGTTTATTCAGCAGCGGGTCAAACGCAGCCGTTCAGGTAGATTGATGCCTGCACTTCCCTTATATTGTGTAAATGCTGCATAAAAAACCCATAACATACCCTGCCTTACGCTCAATTCTTCCTGTGACAGGTAGTCAATCTCTGTGCCATCGAAAATAGATGGTCTTTCATTTATAAAATATCAGACTTATGACAGTGTTTTTTTTCACCCTGAACAGGGGTATATTTTTCACAAGGGGTCAGACTGAGTGTTTCGTGCAGTAAGATGAAAAAACAGAAAACTTAAAATGTGCGATCCTGAAATCACCCAGGCGATTCTCTGTTCATCCATCACGTTCTACTCTAAGTGTATAAACTGTATAAACTCATTGATGCCATTTGAATCCCCTTTTTCACTTGATATTCTCATTTTGACTCTTCTCAATTACTAAAGCAGCTGATTATAACTATTTCATTGTACCTCTGAACCTGATATCCCTACCACTGCTGGGGATTCTCTGCTGGTAGAATGATGCTGTCCATTGGATGAGATGTAAAACTGAGGTTCTGACTTTCTATGGTCATAAAAGGTCATGAAGTGTCTTTCAAAAGAGTTGGGGGTCGTACCCGATGCCACTCTGGCCCTATCAGATGTAACCTGATCCCCTATATCATATTGGTGCGCTCTCTCCTGCCCTTCAGCATGTTAGTTACTGTGCAGTGAGCATACTGGTGCAGAGTGGCTGCTATCACATCATCCAGTTGGGGGCTACACAGTGATGCTGCTTCAGGTGACTCTCCCCAATGCTCCTGTAAAGTGCTTTGGCTGTTATGAGAAGTGTTACATAAACATGGTGGATGACTGAATAGATTTTGGCTGACATCTTCATCACTTGTTCCTGTGCTAAGAAAGGAGTCACAAAACTGCTCTTCATCTTGGATCGGCTCATCTTGCACCATTATTACTTTTTACTTTGCGTTTTTGTCGCAGTGTAAAAGCCAATCCGTCATTTATTTAACCCAGATCTGAGATACAATCAATGCAGTTGTGATACAAATTCTGTGCATCGCCTTTCAGTGCTCTGGTAGCAAATTACTTCTTTTTTTCCAGACAACCTTTTATTAACCTGATTTTCAGAGGCAAGGTTAACAAATGCTACCTTTATGAATGAAATGAACTTCATGGCCAAGAGGCCCAATCAGAGTAAAAAGAATAAGGAAATGAGTCAGAGCAAAACTAAAATGCATTAAAACTCACAAACATACAATCAGCCAGTGATTTAGGAGGAGCAGCTGCAGGGAGCCGTACAGAGATAGATGATAAATCACTAAAAAACAAGAACTAGTGGGAGGTCAGAGTGGACTGAGTTAGGGGTTGAAATGTAGGATCTAATTAGGATTTATGGAGGCTGGTGGAGCAGTCAGTTCTGGCCGCAGTATGTAATGTTGGCCTGTTGATGGAGTAGTACAGAATATATATTGTGTAGGGACAACCGGTGACAAACCGGAGGACATCTTTTGTAGGCTCCTTTACACTATTCTTTGTCAATGATGCTGTCTAGAGTAGGAAGGTCACCTGTGAGGTAAAATGTGGTGTGTTGTCCTGCAAGTGAAATCCAAAAAAAACACAGTGGATCTGAGCAGAGGCCCACCCAGGACAGGGTGGGATCGCTCCACAAGTCATGCAAAAATGATGCCCGGTCATTGGGTTCAACAATGCCTAATATGACCCTGTGATCCAGCAAAATGGCAGCAGGGTTTTTAGATTTGCCTTGGCTCCCTGAAGGAGCAGAGAGGTGAGTTCTGGAAGTTTCCTGCAATTAGACACTTCATTAATTGTTTGTTTGTTTCATTAGGACAAACTGAACTGCTCCTGTGAGAGCATGGAAGAGAGTTCTTGAAGTTTCCTCCAATTAAACACCACAATAATTGTTTGTTGATTTAATTAAAATATCTTAAAGGCCTACTAATTCCTGTAATTACAGACAGTATTATTGATTTGTTCACTGAATCTAAAGTAACGCTTCCAGCGTATTGTTCAAGGCTATATCCCTTACTTGATTATGTAGTTCACTTTATTATGCAACATTAGATATTCACTGTATCTAGTACATTATATATAATCCCGTTATAATGCACTCACTCATAACGGAATATCTGTTATGCCCCGATCGTCCGCTCCTCTCGTGTGCCACGCCCCCTCATCAACCCCGTGTGGAATCCCCGTGTTCACCAGCTGTTCCTGCTTGTAGTTATTAGTCCATTGTATTTAGCGTTTCAGTTTATTTCCCCAGTCCGGTCATTGTATTGTCACGGTGTATTGTCAGCCTGTGTTTTGCCTGCTCCTTCGGTCCATTAAACCCGTGTTTCCTAGTTCTGGCTTCCTGCTCCTTTGTCTGCGCTCCGTGCGCCGCCGAAAGCGTGACAATATCGTCTATAACAGACAAGGTCCGCTGGTCCCAGCCGTGCGCCTTTAAGAACATGCAGAAAAAGCATCGGATATAGCAGATTCGCATATAACGGAATTTCGCTTATAACGGACAAACAATTTGGTCCCCAACCCTTAGCAAAACGTAGTATACTTGAAGTTCATGTTATTATAAGTATGCGTGAGTATAAGTATTGCAAGTATACTGCGGACCATGTACTGTACTTGTAATGTACTAGAAAGCATACCAATTTAATACTGCTTCAGACTATATATTGGAACATTTTTAAGTTTAAAAGTATTCTTTATAAGGTCATTTTAATTTTACAAAAGTATACTTTCAAGTATACAAGTACACTTATCTATATACTACTAGTGTACTAGGTATATACTTGTAGTTCACATTTTAGTTTATTGAAGTACACTTCAAATATACTTTTATAAACTTAGAATTACTTAAACTAAAAATATATATTTTTGCTATTTTACGAGTTGTATGAGTACTCAAGGAACTTTACAATACATACCTCACATTCACACACTGGTGGAAGAAACCGCAATGCTGGGAGCAATTAGGTGTTCGGTGTCTTGCTCAAGAACACTTGAATGGGGTCAACAGGAACCAAGGCTCAAACCTGCAACCCTCTGGTTGCTGAACAACAGCACTACCTCCTGTGTCACCATCTTACTTCTTGCAAGTCTGCTTAGCATATTACTTGGAGTATACTATGTATATACTTGAACTCTACTTCTTAAATTATTCTTAAATTTAACTCATACTGTATGTACACTAGACTGCAATATATTTACAAAATCACAAGACAGAATGCTGAGAAGTATTTAAAGTATACCAAAGTATAAGCTTTAGTATTAAAGTACAAGTGTAAGTATTAATGCACTTAGTCTTTTCTTTATACTTATCGGTATGTCAAGTATACTTCACTATACTATTTTTAAGTATATAAACTAAAGTATAAAAAGTAAACTTTTAGTATACTGTCTCAGTTTTAGTATAAAACAAGTATACTAGTAGTACACTTGAAAAAACTACTTTTTGCTAAGGGAGGGCTGCTTTAGCTGTAGTTTTGTTCGACTATTACGGAGATGCCGGCCCCGTATACAAGGCTTGTGGCGTGCCGGTGATATCCATGGCAGATGCATAGTCGGGATTATTAATAGTCACGCATCTGCTCAGGTAAAGTTGGATTACTAGATGTACAATATAATAATCTATACCACAAGTGTGTCTGCTGAGGTGTGACGTGAGTAATTGGTGTCCTGTAGTTGTGTTCTGGGCATACAGCAACTCTGGATACAATGAACTTTGGATATAATGGACTGTTTTGCCTGGTCCCTTAAAGTCCGTTATAACGGGATTGTACTGTATAAATTGTAGAATAGTATTGGCTATTCTCTAGGGATATGAACCCCATGGTCTTACAATTTCTTTTAGTCACAAATCTGACCTTTTTAAAGAAACATGTAGTGTGTAGCTGAGTGCATGATTTATGACGTCAATTGGTATCTTTCCATTTACTTTGTCTTTGAGAATGATTATGAATGACAACCTCCCCCCCAACAAAAAAAAACCTGCCTTTTAAATATTTAAACGGAAGATAAAATAATTACTTCAAGCAGTCTGTATATCTGTCCCACCAGTACACCCAAATATCTGCAATATTTTCATAACACCTCCCAGTTCCATGTAGGAGTTATTTTTATCCGTTTATTAAATTTGAACTGTTTTGGAGCTTAACATAATATATACAGTATACACTGTATATACTTTGCCTCAATACTCACACACACACACACATCGGGAGAAAGGGGGATACTTGTGACTTGTGAACCGCCTGGGATAGGTCTCGGAGGACGGAGGCAGGGCGCTGCAAGTGAGGCGCCCGGAAAGTCTTCGCGGTCGCCATTAGCCGCCGGTCGGGGGTGAACGGCGGAGCGCACGCAGGCGGTGTGTCAGAGACCGGGCGGCTGCGGACGAAGGAGGACTGCGCGCGGCGGGATGCGCTGCTGCGCTGCTGCAGCCGGCTCTTCGGACTAACCCGGATTCCAAAGTGAACGCATTCATCATCATCATCATCATCATTCTTCTTCTTATTATTATTATTATTATCATTATCGGTCTATTCATTTAAATTTTTATTATTACCCCTTTTGCCAATAATTCACGAAATCTTTGCTTTAATACATAGTTAACAGGTGTAACCGCAACGAGAATTCAACCACCGGAAACGGTTTGGTGAAGCTTTTATTCTGCGCTTTAAGAAAACAGTAGGACCAGAGACAAGAATACAGTTTTTTAACTGACAGACGAGTTCTAATTTAAAAAAAAAAAAAAACTCATGACAAATAGTATAAAGTATATACTTTAGGACTTTTTTTCCCCTCAAATGCAGCCATTCACCGTTCTGAGATGCTCCCTGATGGTCAACATACATTTCTGAATATCCCGTGACTGAAGTCTTCTAGCAGTTCTCAAGGTAAGCTTGAAGGTTAGTTAAGTCACCACATAATTTGGCATTTGTGTTTAATGAATGAATGAAAGAATAAATAAGTAAGCAGGTAACCGTTTGCTTGAATGATTGCATGAATGGGAGAACATTTGCAGCTGCAAGTCTGTACTTACTCATATATATGCTTTTGCACGGAATTTAAATTTAACCCAATTAAAGATAACAATTAGTTCGTGGGGTATTATTAGTGTTTATTGCTCCAAAATTTGAACTTCTATTTTATGAAATGTTGTATAAGGATTGTTTGATTACAAGAATTAATTAATTACCCCAAAAACACCAGCAAGGACTGATAAAATACCAGAACGCTTAAGACTTTTTCACGTTATATTGATGTAAGTTCTTTGATTATGGTATACACAAGTCTTGTATATCCGCTTTGCAAGTGAAAGGTCTATTTTCGCTTATATACTTTGTGAGTATAAAATCATCATCATGTCTTACGTCACTGAATATTTCAATGTTAGTTTTTGTATTATTAATGATGTCATAATCGTAATATGCATTTTTATTGCGGTTATTTTGGCAGATTGTGGAAACGGGTTTAGTAGATCAGTTATAGGCAACACCGTATGTTAGAGCTCAAATAAATCATATTGGTAACACTTTACTTAAAGTAGTGATCATAATGCATTTAATACAGTATGCCTTTATAATGCATTCATGATGTATTATGAACAAGAATATAACTATTTATAAAAAGGCATAACACATTATAGCCATGTTCGTTATGCATTATGAATGCTCTATGAAACTCTCAATTATAATGCACTATAGATACCTTCATTATATCGGCCAGTATAAGAATTAAAGATACATTGTACTAATTGTTTATAATACTTTATGAATCCATTATAATGCATTATGGTGGTATCTTCACTGCATTATACATGAATGCTCATTATCAATACTGCCCTATACTATTCATTTGAGTTTTATCCTTTGTTTTGGAATTTGCTATTGAAGTATTTTTGTTGTCAGATTTAATATAAGCTAGTGTTTGTTTACACTTCATTTTTAATAATAAAGGAATATATATATATATATATATA
>JAABNX020000021.1:9608194-9620569 GCA_015163995.2 Mormyrus lacerda
TGGTCTCTGTTAATTAGTCTCACCTGTCCTGTGTTAGTCTTATTACCCAGTTTTGGTTTCTGTATTTAAGTCCCTGCCTCTGTTCTGTTCCCTAGTGGTTTGTTGTTGGTGGTTGTTGATATGATCAGTGTTAGATGTGTATTCGGTTTTGTGATTTGGTCTTTGTTAATCCCGTTCTAGTTTTTGACCCCTCGTGGTCCTTTGATTTGCTGTGTCTGTAGTGTTTTTTAGTTTTGTTTAATAAACCCCCATTTTGTGTTCCTGGAGCCGCCAGTGGGTCGTCCACTCTTCTTGTGCACTATGCCTTGTTCCTGCACCCGAGCCGCCTGCATTCGTGACACATGGGGTATCTTCTTGATGGCCTGTTCCATTGAAGCTATGGGGTGTCCTGGTGCTGGTCTGTACCACTGGAACCTCAGGGTGCACCAGTGATAGCGTGTAATACTTTAATTGACTCTCTTACTGGTTTTGTCCTCCTCCCATCTCCATGGTGACTCTTTCTTACCCACCAGTACATGGTTAAATGGGAGCCACAACTGGTCATGACATGATTCCCCCTCATTTCAAAGGCGGGGATTTGAATCCACCATCGCCCTGTGATGTGTGAGCATACTCCCTTTAGGTCCACAGCCATGAGGTTAAGCTGATTGGTCCTGCTTGCAGGGCCCTAGGCAATCCTAACCAGTGGATCCAATAACATACATTTGCTTAATCATAAACAAAAAGAAGCACTCTGAGTAAATGATAATTAATAGATTCTGTTTGGGTAAAATGTTCTAGAGCCACCCAAACAGGTGTGATGTCAAAACTATAAATGTAATTCCAAGTAAAGTCAATCACTGATAATCTTGTAGATTCTTTACCTTCGGGAATCATATCCTCCCTGTGTTTTCCTGTGTTGGATATGCTACACCCCATAATATTCCACGGTTTGTCGGGCTTCCATGCAGCAATAACAGAATTTCCTCTAGAATGCCAGTTCATGGTTCTGCTCTCCTATCTACAGACCTTCAGTGTGGACCTGCATATAACCCAATCTATTATACCTGTCTCAAGTCAGTGAGAAGACAGACACCGGAAACGGTGACCCCATAACTATTCTCAGGTCAAAAATGTAACTCACTTCACCTTTTTCATAGGGGGGGCGGGGGGTGGGGCAACTGAATTATTACGACAAGACATATTTAAACTTCTGCTCTCATTCATATCTGAGTGTTAAACCTCCCTTATGGATCTATAATAAACAGCAAGTCAGAACACAGAAAGAAAAGCACCAGGGGCTTAAGATAATCCACATACCCTGTTCCATGGCCTCTCATTTAATGCTCTGTCACTGCGGGGATTGAAGTGCTTTCTGAATATCACATATACAGCTTTTACTTCACTTATTCCGACTTTTGGGCCATACTTTACACCTTGCATATCTTTCTATAACTAATGCATATGATGGATTTGAATTTAGTACTCCTTGATGTAATGGATTTCAATTTAGTACTCCTTGATGTAACTACCTTCAGTAACATTGAAAATAACTGTCAGACAGTATGTTTCACTAGGGTGGACAAGAAAGTCAAACAGTTATAGCCCATTTTAGTTTATTTAATTAGGCGCTGCTGTCTGGATGAACATCATAAAGGTTTTTAATTTCAGGTTAACCTTTAATAAGACAAACTTCTCAGATGTATCACATCCATAAAAAATGGATTGTGCTGGATACTTGGCTCTCTAATGTCAGGTTTCAATCAGTTACCAACAAATATATAGGTTTAAAAATTCATATCTGGATCCGATGGACTCACTTTGGGCTCACTTTGAGCTCACTTTGGGCTCACTTTCCATATGAACAATGTTAACAAGCCTTAAGTCCTGATTCAAATGAGTAAATTAATTCCTTTTAAAGTGAACTACTACACAATGCTAATGCCAATTTTACTGTTACCATAATTCACTGTAGTAAAGGATAACCAATAAACAATTTCAGAACGTTTGGGTCAAATGTTCCTGAGACTCAGAAGGAGGCTTGTGTTTCTTTCCTGCTCTGTTCTGTCTGCCGATTGGTCAGTTTCAGTTTGTCTGTTAGTTCTGATTCGTGTGTTTTGTGTCCCTTAGCATTGTGTGGAAAGAAGGGGGGCAGAGACACACAAAACTGGAAACTGCCAAGTACAGTTTAACTGAAAAGCGGAACAGAATGAATCCCCTCTGAAACAAAGATCCTTCAAACCGAAGTGTGATTATGATATGATGAGCCGGGATGGAGGGGGCTGCTTTTAAAGCCACTGTGAGAAGCTGCTTGAATCCATTCCCCACTTTCCAAAGGTAGAGATAATTTCTTTTGAAGGAAAACGCATCCTTACACTTTACTACATAATAGCAATGCAGCCTTATTCAGAGCCATTTAGCTCAGCTTCCCTCCACACTGAGGCACTGAAGTATCTGACATTGCCCACACTGTTACCCACAATGCACTAGGCTTAAAGATTTTAATTGTCTTGTTGAAGTTTAAATGGGTTCTAACAGAACTGTCATTACAAATAATATCATAATTAATTCACTAAGCAAGACTACAAATGACTATTCTGTGGCTGTAGCACTGTGCTCCTCCTTGAGCTGAAGACAAACACCTTGCGTACAAAACACTGCATCTGATAGGCAGCTGTACGTGCAAATGCTCTGGCTTTACTCAGTGGTGCCAGAGACTCCAGTTCTGTTTGTGTGTGCAGCTTGCAGGCTTAAGCATTTGCTAATGCTTTCCATTAATCACACATAATGCATTCATAGAACATTCAGTGCACCTTCGTAATGCATTCATGGAACATTCAGTGTACCTTCATACTACATTTATAATGTATTCATAGAAGATCCAGTGCACCTTTGTAATGCATTCATAGAACATTCAGTACACCTTCATAATGCATTAATAGAACATTTAGAGCACCTTCATAATGTATTCATAGTATATTCATAAGGAGTATACATGATACCTTATCATCCAAACATAATTTAACAGCTTTAACATACAGGGTGGTTTGCTGGTGCAGTGGGATGCACTATCCCTCACAGCTCCAGAACTATCCCCGTTCCATGTGTGTGGAGTTTGCATGTTCTCCTCATTTCATGCTATCGCCACTGGCAGTCTACTGGACTGGCATCCCAGCCTCTACCTTCTGCCCTATGCTGCTTGGAACAGAGACTCCAGGTCCAGCGTCACCCTGTCCAGGATGAGGAACTGGAAGATGGATGAATTTCTCCAGCTGACCTACCTGAGGTTACAGTAGCTCTCTCAAAATTCACAAAGCTATTTCCATTTTTGATTGTATTAGAAATCTCCTTAATGTATGACCAATAAAAAATGATCAATAAACAGTACTGGCAAATATATGGCTGTGCTTTACTATCCAAATGTATGACTTCACTGTCTAAATTTCATTCATTCTCCAACCCACTTAATCCTATTGGGTCACTGGGGGGTCCGGAGCCTATCCCAGAAGCAATGGGCATGAGGCAGGGAACAACCCTGAACAGGGGGCCAGCCCATCGCAGGGCACACTCACACCATTCACTCAGACATGCACACCTATGAGCAATTAGCCTCAGCATGTCTTTGGGGGGGGGGCAGGGCAACTGAATTATTACAGAGTACCCAGAGGAAACCCCATGACGACACAGGGAGAACATGCAAACTCCACACACATGTAACCCAGGCAGAGACTTGAACCTGGATCCCAGAGGTGTGAGGCAACAGTGCTAACCACTGCACCACCATGTCACCCCTCTAGCTAAATTTATGATTGAAAAATATGCAGTTTCCTCTGCATTCATAAAGTGAAAGATAGTGTTGAAATCTATATTATATAAAACATTCTGGATTCACTGGTGCAAAGCTTTTAGCTCTTTCAGTGTGTGGCACACATATTAATAGTTTTAATAAAATCCCCTAAAACTGGTGTAAAAAGGTGTAAAACGTTCAGTATTCAAGGTTACTTTATTGTCATCAGCAACTTTATACATGTACAAAGTGAAAAGAAACAACATTCCTCTATCGCCCTCGTGCAACATATTGTAGTAACACTGAACATCACAACATCACAAGGTGCAAACTGGCAGTTTGATAAATAAACAGTGCAGAGATTCAACAACAGTGAGAAGGCTATATAAACTTTTGCATGTTTTGATATTAAGGCAGTTTGCAGCATTTACACCAACATACAGCAGCATACAACACAACAATGGAGAGCAGTGCTTGGGGACGGTACCTTGCTCAAGTCACCACTGAGGTACCCTGAGCAAGGTACCGTCCCCAAGCACTGCTCCCCGGGCACTGAATTAGCTGCCCCCTGCTATGTCACGAAAGTCACGTATGGGTTAAATGCAGAGGACACATTTCGTTGTTGCGCACTGTGCTGTGTTGTGGTGTGTTGACAATGACCACTGATCACCAAATTCTAATTCTAATTCTAACAAAGTCCAGGAACAGATTCAGTACAATTCAATACAATAGACAGAACAATAAATAGACAGCAGACCAACTGCAGTGAGGGATGTAAACCTTAATGGCTGATATTGCACACGGTTACTATATTGCACAGGTCAGTTTTATCATTAAATCCACAGTTGGAGAATGGTGAATTTTACAGCTGTAGAATTGACAATACTAAACTTGATACCTGATTTGGCAGTAAACAATGAATGATAAAGTGCCTTAGAAATTTCAAGGTAGTTTTAGCATATGCAGTTTGGCTTACGGAATGAAGCTGTTGCATAGTCTCGTTGAGGTAGAGCGGGAGCTTCGACACTCCGGATGGTAAAAGAGAAAAGAGTCCATGTAGTGTTATGGAACGGCTGTTTACAATGTTTATGGCTCTGCTGTAAATGTATTTTAGGGGGGGTATGATCTTCTCAGCTGCTCCCACTGTCCGATGTGTGTTACAGTCTGAAACATTACAGTTCCCGTACCAAATGGTAAATGGACTGCATTTATATAGTGCTTTACAACACATGCCTCACATTCATCCATCCATCCATCCATCCACACACTGGTGGTGAAGGCTGCCATGCAAGGTGCCAACCTGCTCACCTGGAGCAATTAGGAGTTCAGTGTCTTGCTCAAGAACACTTTGATGGGGTCAGGGGAAATCAGGGCTTGAACCTGCAACCCTCTGGTTGCCAAACAGTAGCACTACCTCCTGCGCCACCATCCTCCCCCCCAGCTTCCATACCAGACAGTGATGCAGCTGGAGAGCAGACTTTCAATGGCGCTTTGCTCTATATTCAGTTTAAAAACGAGATGTGAAGAAATTAAATGCACTGGATGAGAGGTATTTGTTTCATGATCAATTTCCGCTGGCTTTGTCATGAAATTTTGGGGAGTAAATACTTACATCTAGAAATTCATTCTTTTGCCATATTTCCCGACAACCCAGCATTACATTTTTAACAGGGAAATTAGTAAAGTGAAACCTTTTACATTTAGGTAACCTTTCCTACACCAGAAGTGTAGTAATGGCAAGACACAGAGAAGCCTGAGAACTAATGGAATAGGAGGAGCCCATCGATTCCTGGAATCGTGGTCCACAAACAGACAGAGAGTCAAAGCAAGGAAGGAGCAAATGAAGAAAAACCTGAAGTGTGAACAGAAGCAGAAGAGGCCATAGAGTGAGTACTGGGGAAATAACCAAATCCAAGCCAGTAGGCACAAGGCAAGTAGACCAGGAAATCAAGCAGGAGTCACACATGGAAAGTTGACAATTTACCAAGCACTCAGCATGGAGGCAAAAGCTCGATACTTCAGAAGGTTGTAAATGACACCAATGATTTTTATAGCCTACAGATGTGCCTTTAATATTCAGGGGAGATGAAGTGAGGACCTAGTGGGCATGACTAGCTGTTCTCTAGGCACCCCAACCCCCGACACAGTCAGGATCGTGAACACATCCATGTAACATGGAAATGGTAGGACTGAAGAGGGTCTGGGGGTTTAATAAAACCTTATAAAGGGAAGAAAGAGCAGGGAAGACAGCACAAGGTGTGGGGTGTGTTATTCATTCATACTGGGGCTGGGGGGGGGTCACTTGTCGAGGCTGCCAGTCCAGCTGGCTCACACACATGCCCACCCCCTCCAGTGCTCCGTCTGCTTGGGGAAGATCAGTAAAATGTTTGATGTTGCTGGTAATAGGGCTGGTAGGAGGACACCCCATCCTCCTCCACCTTCATTCAGGTGCAGGTTCACCTGCCCATACACAAGATGGAGGAGAACAGGTGCCTGTCAGACCAGGGTGAAGAGAGCAGATGCTTGTCTGATCAGGTGAGGAATGCAGGTGCCTGTCAGATCAGGGTGAGCAGAGCAGGTGCCTGTCAGATCGGGGTGAGCAGAGCAGTTGCCTGTCAGATCAGGGTGAGCAGAACAGGTGCCTGTCAGATCGGGGTGAGCAGTGCAGGTGCCTGTCAGTTCGGGGTGAGCAGAGCAGGTGCCTGTCAGATCGGGGTGAGCAGAGCAGGTGCCTGTCAGATCGGGGTGAGCAGAGCAGGTGTGAAGCAGCTTCAACTGAATGCTCTGCCCCAGTAGGTAACCGGTCACTGTATTTTAATACTTTTCCAGGTTCCTAGATATTTGGAGAGGTATTTTGATAAATGATATGATAAAAACAATAATTTCATTGATGTAACCAGTGCCAGGTTTGCATAAGACTATACTGGGACAAAGTGAAAAGTCTGCACAGTTATTATGGGCATAACAGATACCTAAAAATGTCCTGATGCCAGCAAGTGCTATAGTAAATGCCAAAGAATCCTAAGGGATCTTCTGAAAAGACACATCTACACTGCATCTACAGATACCTGTAACTCCAGCCTGAGAGGGGGTTAGAGTAATGGGTCTAGCCAGAATGCAAGGGCTCAGGGACAGTCTGGAGACGTGTAAGTGACTGCTGCACAAGCAAGAAGCCTGGTTTTAAACTTAATGCGAGCCTCGGTGCTTAGGCAGTGGAGGGTGCTGAATAGCGCCATGACACGGCTATAATTCAGCGGCTTGAAAGCCAGGTGACCTGTGCCGGTGATGCGGGGACACTGCGCCGTGCATCATGGGATGCCTGCCGACTCGCCTCAAGGGAGGACTGTCACTCAGAAGCTCACTGATCTCCTGATGTCATTGCATTCTGGGAAATGTAATGTTTTTTCTTTTCTTTATTTTACTTAAATTTAAATACCTCTCATTTTATTTAACCATTATTTAAATGGTTGAAAATTTTTTAAACTTTTTTGTTTTAAAATATATTATTCATGCAAGCAGGAATAAAGTAAGAGGGTTCAATCAGTAACATGAAGCCTCATAGTTTGGTTTTACCACCTGCTGTCTACCAACCCATCTCCATAACGGTTGGGATGCTGTGAAATGTAAATAACAACACAGTGCAATGATTTATAAATTGTATAAACCCATACTCAATTGAAAATAGAACAAAGACAACATATCAAATGGTGAAACTGAGCAATTTTAATTTTATGACAAATAAATGCTCCATTTGAATTTGATGCAAGCAGCACGCTTGGAAAAAAACAGTTGGGACAGGGCCAACAAAAGACTGGAAAACTTGCATAATGCTAAAACAAATCACCTGGTTGAATATCTCACATCTAATTAAGTTAATTGGAAACTGGTCAGTAGGATAATGGGGTATAAAAAGAGCCTCCCAGAGAGGCAGTGAAGATGGGGAGAGGTTCACCGCTCTGTGAAAACTGTGGGTAAGTAGTGCAATGATTTAAGAAAAATGTTACTCAATGTCATAATTTGGGAATTTCCTAATCTAATGTGTTTAACATCTGTAAAAGTTTCAGAGAATCCGGGGATGTTTCTCTGCACAAGGGACAAGGGCGAAAACAAATATTGGATAGCTGTGATTTTCAGGTGCTCAGGCAGCATTACATTAAAAACAAATATGATTCTACAGTAGAAATCATTGAATGCGCTCAGGAACACGACTAAAAGACATTGTCTGTGAACATCGCTGCATCCAGAAATGCAGGATAAAAATCTGCCATGCAAAAAACAGACCAAATCCAAACATGATCCTGAAATGTCAGCAGCTTCTCGGGGTCTGAGCTCATTTAAGATGGACTGAGCCAAAATGGAAAACTGTCCTGTGGTCTGACGTATCAAAATTTCAAATTATGTTTGAAATCATGGGCACCACATCCTCCAGGCTAAAGATGAGAGAGACCATCCAGCTTGTTATCAGTGGACAGATCCAAAGCCAGCATCTGTAGTGGTATGGGGGCATATAAGTGCCTATGGCCTGGGGAGCTGGCACATCTGGGAAGGCAACATTAATGCTGAACAATATAGGCAGGTTTTGGAGCAAAACATGCTGCCATGCAGAGTTTACAGAGTGTTGTTAGAAGAAGAGGCGATGCGACACAGTCCCGACTTTTTTCAAACGTTGCTGCTATCAGATTCAAACTGAGCATTTATTTGTTGTAAAACAATACAATTTCTGAGTTTCAACATTTGACATGTTGTATTTGTTCGATTTGAAGGTAAATATGGGTTTTAAATGATTTATAAATCTTTGCATTCTGTCTTTATTTACATTTCACACAGGGTCCCAAATTGTGAAACGAGGTTATTACTATCAATGTACCTTAAATGCGATCTAATGCGAAAAAGCAAATTAGGCACAGCAATTTAAGATATTTTACACTTTTCAACCTAATGTGACATATATAAGTTGCAGTAAATTTCTCCTAGAAGCTGGTGAGTTCAGAATTATAACAGAAATGTACTATATTCAACTATACCATTTAAGCTTTAAGATTGCCCCCTGCTGGACTTCAGGAGTCATTACACTGTAAGGCATCCTGACCATTTAATACAACTTGTACCCATAAATACTCAATGCTAAGATTATGACATAAACTAACACTAAAATATTGTCCCAGGGGGATGGAGGTGGCGTGGAGACACAATGGTCTGCACTTTGGCCTCTCACTTCGGGGACCAGTGTTTGAGTGACCACCCCAGCTCTGTGTGTGCGTGCCTGGAGTTTGCATGCTCTCCCCATGTCATCTCCCCCTCCCACCATGATCCAAAAACATGCTAAGGTGAATTTGGGCTTTGGGTGTGAATGGTTTGTGTCCTGCATTGGGTTGGCACCCCATCCTGGGCTATTTCTTGCCTTATGCCCATGGCTGTCACCTAGGGCTCCGGGCTCCCTGCACAGGGAAAGAAAATGGATGGATTGCAACACATAAGAGGATCAAAATCCCAAGGAGGGTGAAGGAGCTGCAACCAACACAGGTTTGTTCAGGCGGCTAATTATCAGGACACATTCACTCATCTTAGGTGACTATAACATAGAAGAGAATCTAGACGGATGTGTGTTGAGAAATCATTTCCATCCTCCAGTTCTGAGCTGGATCATTGGGGTGGGGGTGCATTATTATTTGTCCATTGTGACATGCTGTAAGCAGATCCAGACTGACCTGATCCAAATTGGCATGTGGCCATTTGGGAGAGTAAAAGTATAATAATTACAAATAGCACATTAAAAAGGCTATAGTACTCCTCTGAGTCACAGAATGATACAGCCGATATTGTGAGTGTTCTGTGGAGCGAGTGAGGTTAGACAAGGACCCCAGATCAGTCAGCTCGGGTCAGCTGGCGACAAAGACTGAAATCTCAGCTTTGGAGAACGAGCCATAAAAGAGAGGATTTGTAGTCTTCCTTGCTCTCTGCTGCTACCCTCAGTCAACACCCCCAGACACAAGCACACACACAGGGTTGTAATTATATCTTTTTGAGGACTCTGCATTCATTTCTATGGGAAGAACTCTAATCCCAACATGACGACTTTAACCCCCACCCAGCCCGAACCTTAACCACAAGTAACCAAACAAAATACAAGACTTTCAGCGGTTTGACTTTTTTGATTGCATTCACAGTTCTTTGTAGGGACCTGAAAAATGGTCCCCACAATGTCAAAAAAATAGGTTTTTATTACATTGTGGGGGACATTTGGTCCCGAAAAAGTAAATTAAACCCAATCCACACACACACACACAGACCTGTTTTCATATCTTTGGGGGACCATCCATTAATTTCTATGGGCAAAACTCTAATCCCAACAATGACCCCGACCCGACCCTAACCTTAACTACCAGTAACCAAAACAAAATTTAACTCTTTTGGCATTTTTATTTTTTTTGATTGCTGTCACAGATTTTTATAAAACTGCATTTCCCTTTGTGGGGACCAAAAAAAAATGTTCCTACAATGTCAAATAAGAGGCTTTTATCACATTGTGGGGACATTTGGTCCTCACAACGTAATATATACATGACCCACACACACACACACAGCTACATGTGCTTCCATTCAGCGTCGCCCTGTTCACAGTCCTTCCCTTTTTCCACCATTTTGTCTTTAAAGTGCATCATGGCCATAAGGATGAAGATTAAAGTCAGGAAAAGCAGAACTAGATTTCCCCTCGGCTGCTGCATAAAGTTCCTCCTGATAATAATCCCTTACTTTTATTTATTTTATAAAGCCCACAGTTCTCAGATGAAGGCTTTCCACTCCACTCAGCTTTTCTATCCCTTATTTAAAAAGGTTTTTGGTTTTTTTTTGCACCCCGCTCCTTCTGGGACAGACCACAGACAGACCACAAACAGACCACAGACAGACCGTCGCAGCAGTGAATAAGCTGGAAGATGCATTTCCACAACAGTCAGATAAATTTATTTGATTAGCAGACGTGTTAGTGAGCGGCTGAGAGGAGGGATATTATGATATTATGTCTGTCAAAATGTGTCAGGTTAGCCGTTTCAAAACTCTTCTAAAGTCACCCCAGTATGTCTAGTTATCACACCATGCTTGACTAATCAATACCAAATTAGCTGTTGGTAAAATTTTACAAATACATGGAAGCTTCAGTTATTCTTTCTACCATTATCATCTGTCCTTCTGCAATTTTCCTGTCACACCACTCAAGTGTTTTTTTTCCTCAAACTACACCTTTGCTGCAGGTTTTCTTAACAAAAAATACATTTGTAATATTCCGTGGTTCCAGAAAGTATATGTAATAATCAACACCAGTTAAGTAAAATAGCTCATGATCAATTTAAACATCCATCCATAGTAAAATTTGATCAAGCTAAACGTTATGTGAGTATATCTGTGGTATATTTCCTGTAAATATCTGAATGATTTCTTTCTCTTTTTGTGGAATTCATAATTGTGATTCTCCCTGGCGTTTACAGGCGGCTCTTCTTACTCTTAAGATATTATGGTCAAAGTCTAAAATTAGCATCTGAACATTAAATGACAGCGAACAAAAGCAAATTCAAGTTTACAGGCCAAGCAGAGTCAACTTGGGCAGCATCTCCCCGGAACCTTAACACCAACGCAGCAGAGTGTTTGCTCTGAAATGAAAACCTCATCATTTACATCATCAGTACTTTATTTATTTTTTTTAGTGCATAACACAGAATACCTTTAAATAAATTTAAAACGAACAAAGATTAATAATCGAGACAAAATAATGGAATGACAAGAGTGACAAACTGACTAAAACTTTTCATATTATATTGAAGAATTAAAAAATATAACTGGCATTACACTCTTAATTTTGCATGTCTGATAATGGGACATCTTAAGACATATTAAGATGGTTTATTTTTGACATTAATTAACTTGATTTTTTAAAATGTATTCACCTCAATTCCCCATCCAACCGAATAAAGTTGTATTTGAAAGAGCATAACTTAAGGCACTTAGGTCCTCCAAAGTAAATTACACCATAATTAAAGAAATGTTTTTTTTTTCTTTACATCAGATGTGTGTCAGCAGTAATTTCACTGTCCATCCATCCATCCATCCATCCATTCATCCATCTATTTACCGTTAGCACTTCTGAAATCCTGGATCAGGGGGAGCCCAGACCCCATCCCAGGAAGCTGAGGCCACTTGGCAGCAAATTCCTGGGCTGCTTTTTGCTGCCAGTCTGCCCCTGGATGGTACAGTGGGTGGAACCCTTACCCCAAACCCCCGGATCAAATTCTGCCCCCTAATGTAGAATGCTAGTGCCAGCTATCCTCCTGTTACTGGAAACTGTGCATTTTAGTAAGTATGAATGCGTCTTGGGATGAACTGGCATATTGGCCAGGGAGTCCTGCCTGGGACAGGAACACTGTACGGCTAACTGGCAGGAAGATCGATGACTGAATACAATTATTAAATAAAAATAAATATTAAAAGCATTGGTTTTTTTTTTAATTCAAGGCCTGCACATATACTTCTATGGTTAAGAGGATAGATTTTTGAGGGATGTTTGTGTGTGTGTGTGTGCGTGTGTGTATGTGTGGGGGGGGGGGGGGGTTTAAATA
>JAABNX020000021.1:9627700-9637759 GCA_015163995.2 Mormyrus lacerda
TACTGAATATTTTCTCAATCACGTAACATTTTTCATAATACACATTTTTTTTTAGCTGTCTGTTACAGCCAGTGCCCAGTTCACAAACAAGTTCTGTTCTCTATGTCTTTCACATTTGTAGGTAAGACGGAAAAAAATATTTAAAAATTACACATAGCATAAATAGTAAATATGCAGTAATCATAAGTGACCACATACGGTACTTTTTCTGAACCTTGAGCTGACAAACTTGTGTGACAACAAGCATCACACAGCAGTGTCTGCGTTCATTATTCTGAATTATTGATTTTAAATCCAATTTTTCACAAGAGGCTTTATGGCAATCTGTCAGGTCTGACCATAATCGGAGAAATAAAGTTTTCACACTATATTTAAGTTTCAATATTTTATTTTAATGGTGAATAGTTTGAATTTATTTTTTCTAATATTCATTATATTATTATAAGAGAATATTCTTGCATTGTCAGGCCTAAGCCTGGTGGCTAAAAAGTCCTGACATCACCACTTCACACTCGGCTTGGTTTAAAGAAGCACTTTGTCAAATCGCTATCAGAAAATGGAGCCTGTTTAATCTGTTTGTGATGGAAGTTCCCAATTTTTTCTCAGGTTCAAAGAACTCAAACTCAAAGCATTTCTGTTGGATCTGGTATTAGAAAACCAAAGTCTGACGCTAGATTTTGCACTGAATGGCTTGGGTACAGTTGAAATAAGTTATTTCAACATTTTTAGGTTACAATAAAGATCCAAGTTAAAAAGAAATTGTGAAAATGCATTATTTAACTTGAAGGAATTGGGTTGCAATGAGTCTCAAAGTTGACTTTTTGGATTCGCATTTGTAATTTTTCTCTGAATACCTTGGAGTGCTGAGTGAAGACCAGAGTGAAGCATTTCATCAGGACTTGGAGAGAAGGCAGCAGGGAGGCTGGGGCGCCGGCATGAAGGCCGCGTACTGCTGCAGGCTTCCTGTAGACGCTCCACAAGAAGCACGCAGTCAGCGGGCCTCCAGGCCGAGTGGCGGAGCAAAGGAAGAACTAAAACGTCAAAAGCTAGAGAAGATACGTCAATCAATGATTATGTAATTTAATATTTAAAAATATTTGATTGACAATATTTTCATGCTAAATTTATTTAGAATGATACATTCATAAATTGTGTAATTTGTTGAATTTTAATTAAATCTCTTTTAAATTTTATACATAAATGTGCCACAATGGAAACACGTGATGTTTGTGATCTTCGTGATTAAATTCTGCAAACCTGTGTAATATTTTGACTGCCCCGTGCACTGAATACTCTTTCAGACTTATCTGGTTGTTTGCCAGAATGACCCCTTCTTTTAAACACATTGACAATCCTCATAGATCCAATGAATCTTATAGGAGCCTCAGGTACAGCCTCCAAGTTAGCAAGGTAAAGTGTGTAGACCCATACCTCCTTCACACACTGGGATGCCAGTAGAGGGGAAGTACCCCAAAAAAGGTAGAGCATTTAGGAGTCTGAAGGCAAGCAGGCCAGCTTCCGAGCATGGAGGACGATGCACGCCCCCTTCCAGGCTCAGCTGAAGAACCTGTAGAGCAGGGGTTTCAGATTCTATCTGTAGGGAGAGGTGTGTCAGTCACATAGCACCATCACCCCCTGGGAAATGGTGTTTTAGTGCAGTGCTTCTGAATCCGATCCTCCATGTTTTTGATTGCTCCCAGATCCCAGCAGGGAAGGAGTAAAAATGTGAACTGTCTGGGTGTCCCCAAAGACCAGGTTGAGAAACGCTGTAGAGTATTCCAACGGCCAAACAGTACCTGTCTAGTGCATTCGGTGAATTGGACTCCATTTCTTAGGAAAAAATTCTTTGTTTTTCATCTCTTTCCAAATTGAACAAATGCTTAGTGTTAACAATCTTCAAAGCTTTCATCCATTTCAATGTATCCTTTGTAGGACTGTGGTGAGCCCAGAGCACTTCCCAGCATGCACTGGCCAGAGGGCAGAGGGCTTCCCAGACACGATGAGTCGATCATAGAGCGCAGACTCACACACGGAATCACGTGTTTTTTGACTGCAGTAGGAAAGTTGCACACTTTTTAAGCTCTATGAAAATATTGGACTGAAAAATAACCTAAGCATCAGAGTGGAAGTTGGGCATGATGCCCAAGTGATGTGGTAGGTGGGGCCTCACACCCCTGGTGGGTGGGATTATCATGCTCTGGCCAATCAACATGCAGTGTTCTGATGTCTTACGTTAATCTCCATTGAGTTAAAAGAGACACTGACCATCAGCACACTAATAATCTCACCTTGTAATTGCATCGTCAGCTCTCCCATTACATTCTAGCTGTCAGAGATCGGGGGCCTGCATCCGGAAGCTGGATTTCGTGTTCAGGCAGAAACTCGGATTTAAGGTACCCCATCTTAAATGACGATGTTCACTTACATTTTGCCCAGACTACCTTAAATCCAACAAGTCATCTGGCTAAACAAACGATACAGCCCTCAGGCTTACTCACCCTTGGATAATTAGGTATTATGATTAATTATAGGATTGGCATTTGCTGCTTTTAGCTGTGCTGGGTTTTCATTTCCCCATTTCTCTCTCAATTGTCTAATCACACTTTCTTTTACGGTTCATCAGAATCGGATGTTTGTTCGCTGCAATACCTGTCCACTTCATTCCAGTCTTCCCACTTAATAGCAAGTTATAGCACTTCTGATCACAAGCGTGAGCTTTTCAATCAGGGTTTGTGTTACCCTTCTGCTAACATTGACCTTATACACGCTCTGCTCAATCACTGGAAGCCCAGCCTAGAAGTATTTCTGCCTCAGTTGGCACCTTGACGGATCAGCATTTATTACAGGCAAAAACGTCTGTCGCGGGATGTAAGCATGCCCGCTTCATGCCAGGGGTAGTCGGGAATCAGCCAGTGACTGACTTCACTTGCAGGAAGTTGCTCAAAGAGGCACCCGCTACCCAAATTGTGAAACATTCAGGGACATTTTGGCGACCTGCGGCTCTTTACTTCATCGATTTGTAAAGTTCATCTCCCAGGCAACAACAGAAGTTGGCAGGCAGTAAATCTCAGGTCCAAAGCCCGGAAAAGGGCAGAGGCTCACAGATTAACACTGTTTAATTAGCCCTTTTTCTTATTTTTCCAGATTCCATACACTGAAGTGATTCTAAAGGTTAATGAATTAAAAAGCAAACACCTTTCTACAGACTGAACACATGAAATCCCATTTAAGTTGGCTGTCCTCTGTCCTAAACTGACTCCTTACTGCCATCTGGTGGAGACATCCAATAACAAGGGAAACAACAGCTGATGGAAAGACCTTTATTTTATTGAGACATTAAATACACTGTATTTTTTCCCCAAACTTAGAGTGGTTGGTAATACATGGCCTTTGAATGAGATGTTTGCAAAAATAAATATCCCATTTCCCTCTATACAGAGAAGTCTGGTCAGCTTTGAAAATTTTTGAAAAGGTTGTGCAAAGGGAAAACGGGAAAAAAGCAACTTAGACAATAAATTATTTCTTACACAAATCTTTCCTACAAATAGGACAAAACGCAGAGACATATACCAGATTTTTTTTCACATTTCTAAGACATTTACTTACATCAAAAGAAAACGAAACCACAAGAGATTAAACAGAAAATTCCCTAAACGATAGATTTGTTTTGTTCGCGCATTTTCAGTTCATTAAAAGTGACTCTTCTGCATTGGAAAAAGTACAGACACGCTCAACAGTTCTGCAGCGAGATTCCGCGGATCACCTTTCCTTAAAAGCTGCAGGTTTGCACAAGTATCAGGCATTTGTAAAATGCAATTTAGAGACATGATGCATTTGAGTGCATATATTTTGTTCCGTATATGACACGCATTCAAATGCATTTCACTAGGCCTCACTTAACAGGTAAAATCTGAGTTACTAATACCCCCCCCCCCCCCACAGAAGGCACATTCACCCAAAACCAACAAGTAACTAATGGGCGGTTTTCTGGACTACAGCTCCCCACTGCCCACTATCGGCAGGCTCTATGATGAGAGGTGGCTGAAACGACACGAGGTACCACAGTAGCGGTGCACCATCACCCCAAGCCAGTGACCCGAGTCGCTTTGGCTGAGGTCGGCAAAGGTGTCACCGCGGACCTGACACCTACACGCGGATCCGGTTCCACCGATCGGCGGAACGGGCCATCTACATCTAAAAAGGAAATAAATTAAGATGAAAAGAAACGGCAGATATCGTCGATGGAGTCAAATCTATCATTTTCTAAGACTGCTGCTATCGGCCATGTTAGACGTTGCGGCATGCGAGCCCCGCAGAACTAGCAAATGAGGCAGACACCGCACTCGACGGCCCAGCTTTCTGACGAGAAAAGCAACAACATCTACTTATTACTCCACAGAAAAACCTCGAAAAACATTTTTTTTAGTTGATTCTGGAATCCTTTTCCGGCAGAGATCAGATGAATCGAAGCATTTAAACCACATTTACAGGAGCAAAATGAACCCATTCTACTGCAGCAACCACAGTTTATATGAGGAACACATTACACATGCATAAAACTCCCAGGCCTTTCTCCCTCCCATTAAAAGAATAGAAAAGTGCCCACACTGATTGATAGTGTGGCTGAGACAAAGACACAGCAGTATAGAGGAGGACACTGGCATTTAAGACTGAAATAGAGCACATTCAAGTGGTGAGCTGTAGCCAAGTACAGTAATAGTAGTAGTTTCATGTGGTCGGCTTTATTTAAGGCATAATCATGGACAGACAATAGCACACGGGGAGAAACTTTACTCCACTGGCTTCAGGACGGAAACCACGTCCTTTTGGCAAATCCATCACCCCGGCTGCTGCCATTTCAGACCTGAACCAGTCCAGGCCTGACACTCCCCCCCACAACATCAGAAGCCCTGGGGCGGACAGCCTGAGCATTGAGAGAGCCAAATGCCGAGGGGACGCTACATCTGGACGGGGGGGGAAGGTCCTGCAGGCCAGTGCCCAGCTGCAGTAAATCAACTCAGGGGTGACAGAAAATGACAGCCTGTCACGTTCAGGATGGGGGTGAGCTGGGCTTCATCAGGAAGGGGGTGGCAAGCCTGGAGGGGATGTCACCCCCCCACAGAAAACCCTCGCCACTGGCCTGACCAAAGGTATCCCTATTAGTGTTACAATGAATGAATCACAGCAGAAACACATAGGTGTTTGAGATGAACAGCGACCCGGAAGTAAAAAATTCAAAATCTGCCCGAAAAATAATGCTTGTATATGCGTTTACGTGAAATGAGAAGCGAAACCCTGGAATTTGGGGGCTCAGACAGTGAGACGCGTGTGTGGGACTCCAATTCAGGCTTCCACGGTAACCGATTCAGACTTGCTACCTTGCAAGTTCGGCCTGTCACAGATAAAATGAAGAAGCACCATCAAAAACCCTGGCCAGCTATTGGTTCCTTCTGATGTCCATTACTCTAAGCATGGCCAATGAGCGGTTTGGCAGTGGGTGAAACAAGGCGGCAGACCATATGCATCCTCATACGTCAGAGATCTGCGTCACCTTCATTATCGCTGGCCTCAGCATCAGGGCTTCCGGATAAATACTTGTGAATAACAGAAGCACGTGTAGCCAGCAGAGCACCTGCACGGCCTGTAACCACCAACAGTAGCCTGCAGAAGCATTTTATTTTTCAGCTACAAGAACTTTGGCCAAGAACGAGACTTCACATGATAACCAATCCACATACTAAACAAAGGGTCGATACAGGAGCGGAGGTCCTTGAAATCACAGGTCGGTGGTCAGTGTCCATGGCTAGGAGGCAGAACGTGAGCGGTCGTACTCCGAGATGAGCACCTTGATGTGCGACAGCTTCCGGTGCAGGTACTCACAGCGCTTCTTCTCTTCACGGTAGTCGGGGAACTTCTGCAGAGCAGCAGAGAGCCAGCAAAGGTCACCGGGGGAAAACGGCAGGGACCGCGTGCGGCCCGGACGGCGCAGCTTAACCAACGCGCTACATGTGAACTCTAAGCATCTTCATCTGTCACCTAAAACCGCATGCAGTGATATTTACTTGCCGATATTTATGCATTACAAGCCCTGACTCTCCCTACCCACAATGCCTCACCTTCTTATACTTCCTGTACTTGTCCAAGATCTGATCCTCCATAACCTGTAAGAGACACAGCAGCGTGTTTAGAGGGACACCAGGTGGCAGCAGGCAGCAAGGCCGCACCTCCACCCCCGATGGCGTACCTTGTACTCCTTCGTGCCGGGCGACAGACTCTTCATCTTGGAGCCCAGCTGGATGAACATCTGCGTGATGCTGCCGATGCGTGAGTGCAGGTTCCTGTACTCCTCATACTCTGCGCAGAAATCATCGCTGTACCTCTGCCGCTGCTCCAACTCCTTGATGGCGATGTAATTTCTGACGGGGAGGGTGGGGAGGGGGGTGGCGTGAGCTACCAAGCCAGATGAGTCATCTGCAAGCCTTTCTTTAGAGTTGGGAGGCAGCAATGGTTCATGAAAAGCAGCAGAACCGTGTGACTCGCGTAGCTAAGAGGCGTGATGGCATTTGCTCTCTATCCTAAACTCTCTTGCTGTTGGGTACTCAGGCAGCCTGAGCTCAGAAAGTCCTCAGAAAGTCACGCTCCAACTCAGGAATATGTCCCACACTTTGATTTCACCATGATAAATATAAAGAAAAATAATATTCACAGCTTGACTATAAAAAAATGGTGTCTAATTATCATCACTGGGAATGAAATCCTAATGTATTTCATTTAATGGCTAAAGAAATACAATAGTAATTACACAAATTCTGCATTCAAATATTTTTATTTGATTTAATTGAGCAGATGCTTTTATCTGAAGCGACACAGAACTGGGGAAGCAGGGTCTGAGAGCCTTTCTCAGGGCCCCGAGGGTAAGATGACTGCTGACCGTGACCCTTCCGATCGCGGACACAGAGTCCCAACCTGCTGAGCTACACGCTGCGTGGGAAACATACATTTAGCTCTATAGAGTGTCACAGAAGTAGATTGTTTTGAGATCTGCTCTATGCTTGTTTTTGATTCAAGCATCCACTCAGCTATTAAAGTGACGGAATGTAAATACACGTAAAAGGCAAAATGTCCAAATTTTATTGTTGTTTACTTATGTGTAAAACAGAATTGGGGGCGGGGTTATATTCAGCTGTCATTCAGTCACCGTATCAGCTTTGAAATCGAGAGCTATTCAGTGACAGCGCAATGACTTTTCTGGTCTGCAGGTGGCAGTAGTGCTGGGGCACATGGAGCCCTGTAGCGTCCACAGCACAGCTCTGCTGAGATGGATTCTCAGGCCTCGAGATACTGAGCCACTGCAGCACACGTTTCCTTTCTCTCTCAGGACATACATGCAACGCCTTGGCTATTTTTATTGGAATGGCATCCAAGAATTAATACTGCCAATAGCAAATTGAATTCTTGGGTGCAGTTCCATATAAAAACAGCGACTGCAGCATTTTAAACAATGAGATGCCTTAGTAGAAGCTGACAGCACATGGGAATGTTACAGAAAGTGGTCAGTCCGTCTCGGTTAGGTAGGCATGAACAGGAATTGTGCAGTGTGACACGTGTTTGATCAGATGGAGAAAAGGGGATTTCTCTTACCACAGCCATTTATAAAAGCAGAACTATGTAGAATATATACTTTGCTTCAGTTAATCAGAGACAGCGGCTAGGAAGCTCAGCAATAGACTGGATCTCTATCATGCACACATGCGTGAACAAATCATTCAGGGTACAATGAGATGTCTGTTTTGTGTGGACATTGTATGTGACAGTAAGACAATGGTGACAGCAGACAGCCCCGCCCACACACCGGCCCCACCCACACGCCGGCCCCGCCCACACGCCGGCCCCGCCCACACACCGGCCCCACTCACATCAGGTAGTCTGGGATCTCCGTGGGGGTGTCTGGGGAAGCCGGTTCGCTCGCCCCTTCATGGCCTGGAGGCAGAGACCGATAAAAAAAAAGGGAGTATATCTGAGCTGTCAAGGCGAATGTGACGTGCTGATAAGGGTGGGCGGGCGGACTCATCCATCACTGCAGACAGAGGCGGCCAGGAAGGGGGGGGGGGGGAGTTTACAGGACGGCTGACACACAGTCTGCACTCATTAACAGAACATCATGAAACGTGGCAGGAGATGTGGGGGCAGGGGTTGGCGGGCACACACACACACACACACACACACACACACGCACACACGATCTGTGGAGGACCATTCATTTCTATTGGCAAAACCCTAATCTCAATAATGACACCCTTAACCCTTAACCTTAAGCATAAGTACAAGTCTTTTGGGATTTTATTTTTGATTGTTTAAAAAAAAATTTGTATAAAACTGTGGTTTATCCTTGTGGAGACCGAAGAAAGTTACATGTTTTTAACACATTGTGGTCCCCACAATGTAATAATTACAGAATTGCATGCAAAAGCACATACATACATACATACATACATACATACATACATACATACGTACAGGATGCTACATATGACTGATGTAGACCCCGGGAGGCGGGTCCCTGCGCCTTTAAATACAACTTTAAAACCCAGTTTTGTGAGTTTACCGCCTGGGGGGGGGGTCCTCAGTGCTCCCTGGTTTTCCATCATTATCTTCACTAACAGTTGCATCACACGCCTGCATGTCTACAGTGATGGCTGAATTGTGGGTGTGAACCCATTCCCTCCCGGTGTTCGGCACTCTCGTACCGTCCAGGGGCTCCAAGCCCCGCTTGAGGTCCGGGCTGGCCTCCGGCCTCTGGCTCGCGTCACCCTCTTTCACACGCTCCTTCTCTTTCTCCTTGTGCTTCTTGGACTTCCTCTTCCTGTGCAGGCCGCCCACAGGCTGCATGTCGTCCGTCAATCCTGGGTCAGGCCTTGGCAGTGGCGGTAGCGGCTCTGTGCCGGCTAAGGCGGACGAGGCGGAGCCACAGTGAGCTGGCGAGGCGCGATTGCCCTGACTGGCAGGTCTCTGCGATGGCTGGGGAGCACCGAAGCCAGAGACGGGAGGGACGGGGCCCCCGCGGCTGCCAGAAGAACCCAGGGCCTCGCCTGCGGAGGCGAGCGGAGCCTGGGGCCCATGCTCAGGCCGGGCTTTCTTGTGGCCCTGGGTGTCGGGTGGGTCGGAAGGCACGGAGCGTTTCTGTCGGACAAGAGAGACAGTGAGTGTCTGAGCCAGCTGCAGGTCTCGCGAATCACGGCCCTCGGAAAATAAACCAAGCCGGCTTCCTACACGCCTGCTGCGATGCCGGAAAAATAAAGAGCGCATATAAAGGTGCAGTTCTCTCTCTGCCCCAGGGTGTGAAACTCACTGCTGTGAGATTCCTGACAGAGCTGGGGGGCGAGGGGGCGTCCCCGGGGGCCCTGTGGAATGAAGGGCTCGGCTGCGGCGGCTTCCACTGGCTGCTGCCCTGCAGCTTTCTGAAGAACAAGGAGAGATTCAGGCCGCGCCGGCAGGGAGGGCACGCTCCTCACGGCCCGGCCGGACTCAGGGCATGTGAGGCAGTGGCTAGGGACCACAGACGGGCAACAGGCAATTCCCCTCCCTTTTCCAAATCCACCATGATCCAGGTAGAACTTAACCGGAAAACAAGGCACACATGGCCCTAATGGTCTCAGAGAACCTTCCAGAATGTGTCTCCACCTACAGTAAACAATTTGTTCACAGGTTGCTCCAGGTGCCAGACCAGGCCCCAATGAAGCAGGTAAGAAAAAGCGAGGTCACATGATCCCCACAATGACCCTCCTCCACTAGGAGGTCAATGAGCTTCCTGCAACTTCCTCAGGCATGTCACAGCACCCACTAGTCACGTCACTCTCGATGGACAGACCGCACCCGTCTCTAAAGAGGAGGATGGTGAGGAGCTTGCAGAGGGAAACTGATTATTCCAACAAGTCGCTGGCCCCAGGGCATCAGCGCTATCAAAAGCAAGAGCCGTCTCCAGTGACATTTCTCAGAATTAATCTTCTGGAATCATCAACGGACTGTTTAAGGTGGTTGGAGGGTGGTGGTGGTGGTGGT
>JAABNX020000021.1:9651174-9663613 GCA_015163995.2 Mormyrus lacerda
TTGTTGTGCATTGTGTGGTGTGTTAACAATGACCACTGATCTTCAAATTAATCTAAATGATTAGCTCTTTGAAATATGAGCTAAAGGAAAAAAAAAATTAATCTCCCTTTGTTGAAAAAAAGTGAAGAGACTTTATATTTTTCAAGCCATGACATTTTTTATATTGTTTAGTATTTTGACATATTCAAGAATGGGTCGCGTATGAGATAACCTGGACTGGTAAGGGAAGTATGGTTTTTAAGGTCTGAAGGAAGCAGACATGGTCATATAAATACTGTAAGATGGGAGCGACTGAATCTGATGTTTTTGATGCTCACGGCGGTTCACTTATTGAATGAATTTTGGGTATATAAGGTGTATAAAGATGTGAAATATTACATGATAGCATCTAATTTTCTTTACAACTTTAGCCACAATATTCCAATAAACCTACTACAAGTCAGATATGCAATAGCTGGAACCAGCAGAAAAATACATTGGGGAGTTCAGCCAATCCGCATGGACTTGTTACAGATCACATCTGTCAGATCATCAGAGATAAAGCTAAGCATGCGGTCTGGCAGCCACAAGGCATTTTTCAGGCAGAACATCACTGTAAAACAATTACAAAGCATTAATAGCCAGTTTAAATGCTTTTCACTGCTTCCAAAGGCGATGTGCATGACAGAAGAGCCTATAACTGGATCTGTGACACAGCAACTGCTAGCAGGGGTAGTCTGTGGCAGTCTTATCACCCCCTGATAAATTGACCGTACTGGCAGAAAGATTAAAGAGATGGTTGGAAGAGGATCATCCAATAGCCTGGGAGCAGGAGACATTACAGGCACAAATGTCACTACAGCCCTTATATACACTGCCTGCTCAAAAAAAATTAAATCAGCAAGTACTTAAGAGCCAGTGATTGGATCATTAATTTAGCTCAGCAACATAATGCAGTAATAGAGTGAAGTTAAGCTAAGTATCTGAATCTACTGTATGGCCAGGAGACCCCATCAATGGATTTTTTTCTTAGCTAATGGCATGGGCATATTCCAGGATGACAATCAAAAGATTAATTGGGCTCAGATTGTCAAAGAGTGGTTCAGGGAGTATGAGGAATCATTTTCACACATGATTTGGCCACCAGAGAATCTTGACCTTGCCCCAATTGAAAGTCTTCGAAACATGCTGAAGAAGATTTTACAGAGTGGTGCAATTCACCTGTCATCAGTACAAGATCTTGATGAGGAATGAATGCAAATCTGGATGAAAAAATGTGCACCATAATCAAAGCTTGAGGCAGTCCAACGAAATATTAAAGTGTGTAACTTTTCTTTGATCAGGCGGTGCATAGACTCACTGGCAAATCCTGTGGCAGCAGCTCAGTGCATGAAATGTGTCAAAGGTTCTAGCTAATAGTCAGACCAAACATCGGAAGGAGGGGGAAAAATGTGATGGTGGCATGATTGTTGGTGCCAGACTTTAGAAAAATCTAGTGAGTGGAAATTCTGTAGGCAGAATGGATGAGAGAGGTTGGTAGAGAAAAACCAGATGGGTCTGAGTTGACAGAAAGGGTACAGTGACTCAAATGACCACTCTTTTCAACAACAGGAAAGCACCTTCGAACACACAACATGTCAAACCTTGTGTTGGATGAGCAGCAACAGCAGAAGAGCTGTGGATTCCACTTCCATCAGCTAAGATCAGGAAACTGAGGCTATGTGGTGAGCACAAGTTCAACAAAACTGGACAGTTGAAGATTGGGAAAAATCTCACATGGTTTGATGGACCCAAGTTTCTGCAGCAACACGCAGGTGGCAGTGCCAGAACATGGCATCAACAGCATGAATCCATGGACGCCGCCTTGTGTCAGGCTGCTGTTGTTTTCCTGGCACACAATGGGCCCCATTACTGCCACCTCAGCATCATTTAAATGCCACAGCCTGCCTGAGTATTATTTTTAACCATGTATATCCTTTTATGGCCACAATTTACCCATCTTCGAATACCTACTTCCAGCAGGAAGTGAAGCAATATGAGCACATAGAAACACTAATTATATGTCACAAAGCAAAAATCATCTCAATCTGTTTCCATGAACATGAAAATGATTTCAGGGTTACTTCAGTGGCCTCTGGATTTCAATCCAATACTCATCATATCGGAATCCAACAGAGCAGCTTTGGGATGTGGTGGAACAGGAGCTTTGCGTTCGAAAAATCTGCAGCAGCTGCATGAAGCTCATCATGTCAACATGGACCAGAAACTCCCAAGGCATGTTCCTAAGACCTTGCTGAGTCCGAGCCATTAAGACTTGCTCTGAGAGGGCATAAATTAAACTGCAGTTTTTATAACAAATGGAAATAAGGGATTATGGGAACCTGAAAATATTGTCTTTCACTATGTACTATACAGCCATTATTTATTTACCCGATTTAGGTAACAGTTTTAAACAAGGCCAATATGTTATTTAAACAATTTTGACTTTGCTGGTTGTTATTTACAGATGTATTGCGATTGTGCTTATTGGGTTCCCTTAATTTCTGCGGTAGCAGCTACTCAACCATGAGTATGAAAATCAGGGGCACTTTTTCCATGTCCTTATACTTTCTGATAAAAGGCTAGTAAAGTGACAGGTTTGGTTTACAGAGAGGTTTAGTGTTCAGGAGGATGTGGGGAACCTCCCATCACTGTGTGGTCACAGCATAGTAATCTGCTGACATCGTTATCCATCATCACTCCACCTGCTAATCCTGGTCAGGGTGGTGCTCACGCAGTAGAGGACACTAGCTTAGGTTACCACCTGCATGGGATGCACATACTGTACTGTACACACATACACCCTCACTCACTACGGGCAATTCAAAGATGCCAGTAATCTAATTAATTTCACATCTGTGAAGTATAAGAGAAAACTGACCTAATCCAAGGAAACCCGCATGAGAAGAAACTCTGCAAACACAGAGCAGTGGGCCGCTCGAGCCCCCAGGTAGGCAGGTGTGAGGCGGAAGTGTTACCCGATGGGCCACCCTGCCGTCCTCAGTGTTCGGTGATATTCTGAAATTCCCGTAACGAGGCATGAAATGAGATGCTACAGTAGCCCTAGGAAACGTGTTCTTTGTTTACATCTGTCTGATTTATATTGTATATATGCTTATCAATTAATCAATTAATAAATAAATGCATCTATTAAGTAATGAAATCATTCGTGGGTCTTTGTAAAATTTGTAGAAATCTGTTAACAGTTATAAATTATCTGTTGATCTCCATTCCTTCGTTTTCCTTGGCAAGATCCAGTCCCCAGGGATGATCATTTATTATTATTAATAATGAATGTCAGCCAGCACGTTACCTGACATGACTGACGATTGTTCGGTCATGTTATCTCCAAATCCAGTGCTCTAGCTGATTGTTCTAGCAGTTGTTCTTACGGATCCCTTCTCCTGCTGCTGAAAGCAAAACACTGGACAGAAATTGCTGATTATTCACAAATTTGTGGCAATCATTAGTATAAAGAAGTAAATATGAACATGTCTATGAGCATCACAGAACAGAAAATACATACCTGATCCATGACTTATTGATCTGAATAGCTGAATAGAATAAAATAGGTACACTTTCCACTCTAAGGGGCGTTATGTTTTTTTTTCGGACAAAACCAAGGCAGAAAAAAATATAACTATTAACACAATATTAATAACAATACTGAAAATAACATTAACAATTTGGAAAGAGCTTTAGGTGAATGTTGCAACTCTGTTTGTAGCCTAGTCATCATACATCATAACTAAGTTCCATGTTCTGTATTTCCTGGCATCATTTGTTGGAAAAGGTCCACTTTGTTGCATTATATACCTTGGATAATGACTATAAGGTTTAACAGATATTTGTAAAAAGTTTCAAATGGGCTTTTGTGAGACAAAGAAAAACAGACTGTGTTTCCCACCAAGTGAAAATGGGATCTGGAACCATGAACTTCTCTTTGAGACTTTCTTTACTAAAGCATTATTTAACTTTTTTGTTCAACATGCATCAGTTGTACCTCACCAAATTCCGAGTTAGTTTCAAAAAAATGTAGGTTTTTTTTTTTAAAGGTGGAATTGCAAACGTCAAACTAAAAACCTTTTTATAATATAAAAACCTCCTTAAAAACAATCTTTATTTTGCTATGACTGAGATTAAATAAACCAGTGAGATGTAATGAAGGGAACCACTGGATTGTGAGTTAATTATCCCTGCAAGGACAACTTGAAAACCCACAGGCAGACCATGGTGTGGCACTTAAATACTGTCTCCAGTGAGGAGCTAAGGAGAACTTCGAGCCCCCGAGGTTGAACTTCATCCAGCACCCAGAGAGGGGGATAAGGTTACGGAGGGGCCTTGCGGGCACGTTTATCAGCAACCCAGATCTTAATCAGAGCAGGAAAGAGCAGCATTCCCCCAATTCATCTTCATTACCGCCCCAGCTGCCAGCACATTTCTCCAGATCAGGGAAGCTTGAACGGGGCCCAGACAAGCTAAGCTGGGGAGGGTCAGCGGGGGAAGGGTGCAAAGGCCACCCCAGCATCGCCTGCAGCTCTGCCCTGACGGGCTGTTTGGGTGGGCGGTCTAGGGGTAGGGGACTGCAGGCTTCAGAGGGTGGGTCGGCGCACATGCCCCCTGGTGGGGGAAGAGGACCATCTGACACATCTCAACAACAAACTCCACCTGCAAAGGATTCCCCTCCTTATCAACTGCACCCATCTCGTTCGTCTCCGTTAATGCCAGCGTGTCAGGGAATATTTCCCCCATGTCCTTCATCCCTGCTGCCTCGCTCTCTTTCTTCCAGTCCCCTCATCTGCTGGCTTTTCAGGGCCTGTGTGGTCGCCGTCCCTATGAATCAGCCTGGCCAGGCCCTTCCCATGCCTTTCAATCATTTTCCTGTTTATGTTTGGTATTAACTGTCTCTCAGATGTCACTGTTAGTACTTATCCTGAGTTCTGAAAGGCTCGGCTTGTCTGGGCCCCATTTCTTTCGGTTTACAAAACAGTTAGGAGGTTATCTGGGTGACACAAAACCACTGGATCAAAACAGGTGAATATGGTCTTCCGGGGTCAAGAAACAAATCTTGTTTTTCTTTTTTAACATTGTGGGTATTTACAGCACCACTTTTGTATCTATCAATTGCTACAAATAATTTAACTTTTCAAGTGAAACATGCAAATGTGATTATATATGTAATGCCACTACTGAATTCTAACTCCTACATACCAATCATCGTGTTAGTATTAATAGTGTTTACACAAGCCTGGTGTTATGACCCCGAATACAGTCTTGAGTGCATTATTTATGTTAGCAACAGTGGTTCATTCAGAACCTCATTACAACTGATAACTTTCTTAACAATGATATGAACTTTGCAACATGCATTCCTGCATTAAAGACAGTCTACATCTCCCTAAGAAATACCATGTCTATGCATGAATCAACGCTATACAAATGAACACGGAATAATTAAACGTCTTCTTGATATGCTTCAATAGAAATAACATTACGATTTGTAATGTGAAGTCATAAAGACCAATTAGCTCAATCAAAAAATAACAAAAATAACAATTTGTAGGGATATGAAGAGGAAGAGCGGAAGGGCAAACGGGATTACGGTCTGATCGAATCCTAATCCAAGCTCAGCAGCTACGAACAGCTCACAGTTTCCCCCACATTTCATTGTCCCAGTTGTCCTGGCCACTTTCTCCATTTTATGTTCCATGTTTCTAATACTCAAGTAAACTTTTTTTTACAATAATCACATGTATGAACTGTAGACTCCATTTAAGCCCATCCCTGATAAAATATATCCTAGTGTGCACTTTTTTGAAAGTCATTGCGTTATCCTCTCTTATTACCTATAATCCCACTTTTGAAGGCAGTATACACCCAAGACGAATGTGTATTTATGCCTGTGTCATGCTTCCCTATGGCCAGCAGGTCCCAGGTTTGGGTTTTGGGGGTCAAATTTATCAGGGTATTAAGACTAATGTTTATGTGACCGATGGGAAACCCAGAGGAAACAGCACAGCCTCCATCAGCAGAAGGCTGGTTTTGTGAGGGTAAGACATGTGAGTCAACTAGAAGGAATGTCCCTGTCTTTCCCAGGTGCTCTCTGAAAAAGGAAGGAACTGTCATAAAGAAGGACTGGCTTTTTATTGATAGCTGAGGCCACAATAGAAAACAGAAAGGCCACAATAGAATCCCCACCCCACCCCACCGGCATGGCTCACACCACATCACTCGCCCAAGGGCATGGGCTTGCTGAGAAGATGGTATCAGAGCTCTTTTCATTTTTCAGAAAGCATATGTTCTGCAGAAAAAGGTTTCCCTCCCTTATTTATTTTATTATTATTTTTTTTTTTAACTAAGAACATGGTACTAGTCTGGCTGATTCACACTGCTAACCCAGGACAAATGTACAAAATTCCTCATTTTACAAGGTGCAAGGACACAGTTTGGGATGTATCGCAGAGAAAGTTCTGTCAGGTCACTTTGAAGATGTTTATTCCTCCTTTAGGAGGAAATTTACCACGGGCCAAGAGAACACAAACAAGAGTGACCTGGACAGATAGCTGGCATTCCACCAGGAATTACCACAGCATGACAGGCTTAGAGGTGTGGGGATAACAAGCCACGGAGCAAGACAGGGTCATGGTCAAGCAGAAGAAAAGTCGAATAAGAATTCTCATGTTACATGATTTACCTGTAGATTTACCATACTAATGCCCTTACGTGGTTTTACCTATGTGTCTCATAGCTTTCCTTAATTCTCACCATATCATCTTTCAAAGTCATTCTGAAGTCAAATGATCACCTTTCAAAGTCATTTACACGCAGGCTGAATGTTAAGCTGTTAATTGCTAGGGGGTAAGTGCAAAAAGAAGGGGAGGCTGGAGACATTTCACCACGTGGGTGCATTTGCTCATTTCAAAATTATTTACTCATCCTCCTTTTGGGTTCCTGTGTTGTTGTTGTTCACCCTGGCGTTCAACGAACACTTACTGGAGCCAGTGGGTCTACTTCAAACTCTAAATATCAAGGAGCGGTTCTACCCCTCACAAACAAACAACACAACCAGCCATATAAATATAAACATCGCCCGAATGGAATGTGTGAGGACTCGGGTTTTTGCTCATCTACCGAAATCACATTTCAGTTAAGCATCACCATCCTCCCCTTTCACCTGGACACTCGACGAGATCTGCTGCTGTCGATTCCGTGTTCACCCGTTCATGGAAAGGGCCCGTGTACGTGGATGATTCATAAAACATGGCATGCATACATTCATTCGTTTTCTGGACCCATTTGTCCTGTGCAGGTTTTATGTAATCTATTCCAAAAGCAAGGCAGGGAATAACGCAGGACATCACAGGGCAAACGCACCATCCATACACACAACCTGGCAACCTCACTTTACCTCAGCATGTTTTTAGATTGTGGAGGGAAACCGGAGACCCCGAAGGAAACCCCACGATGAGATGTGGAGGACATTCAAACTCCAAAGACACGGAGCTATGGCAGAGACTCAAACTGCAGGGTGAATCACTGCACCACCGTGGCATCCCAGCATGCATCTAATCATTCATTTTATAACTGATGAAATTTCACATGACACCAAAACAAGCCAGGAAACACTACCGAGAATACTGTAGGGCACTGTAATATAGCAGAAACAGAAATCTCCCAAAGGTGTTGAATAACGATACAAATTTAAATCCATTACGGACGAGTATCTCAGAAACTGCAGGCAGAAGAACGATGAACTTTAAAATGAAGTGATATCAAGCCAAGAAGATTAAATGTACTTCCCAACCAAGACAGGCTGTTCTCATATGCCCCCTCTCAAAACGCTGTGTGTACATCCCTATTCCGAACACAGAGGAAGCATCTGTCAGAGAGAAGGAATGTGCAAAGTGTCTGCCTTTTGGGTATTTTGGGTTTGTCCAGTCATGTTCTGCATTTGTCAGGATAAATACTGGAAGTCAGAACAAACACTGCAACGGCGAACCTGCTTTTAAAATGTAGGCGACTTCAAATGTGTGTAAACTGATCAGCTGCAAAGTGAGTGATGTGGAGGAAACTAATGACTGGACACCATCACTGCAATGGGTACACATTCTTCCTGCCCATTCACAAACCTCGCGCGTGCAGCAAACCACAGATCCACGGGGAAGTGGGGTTAGACTCCCCCACCCCCACCCCATCCTACTGTGTTTGGTTTCTTACATTTGCTGTTGAGGACATAGTCACAGAGTTCATTTTGCCCCCATTTCCTCTAAACCCCTGATCCTCCCACCCCGACAGAGAAGAGGCCGCTTGCTGGGTAGAAAGGATGAGCTCGTGGGTCCTCATGCGATGCTGTCACGAGCTCCAGTGTTGAGCAAGTCCAGCACCCGCTCCGTGATGCTCGCACAGATCCCCTCATTAATAACCACTGTGCAGAGTCTCTGGAAGCCATTCAACTCTAAAAGGCCTAATGGTGGGGGGGGGGTTTCACTACAGGTGTTTTCCTGGGCTCACACACTAACCACAGTGAGGCCCAAACCAAGCAGGAGCGTCACCCCAGAGGGGAATCAGGGGGGGCAAAATATACAGCAGAGCTGTCACTAAGGAGATACTGCTGACAGAAGCAGGAGCACTGACAGCCAAGGGGAAAGGCAGACCCCTCCTCCCCCACCCAACCATGACATGCCTGATGTGTCCCACTGAACCCTTAAAAACCTTTAGGAAATAAATGCTTAAATACAAGTTACTCATTAGCACTGGGCCAGGCTGGGGGGAATATTTAGTCTTCTGATGACCAGGCAGAACCTGATCAGACCCACGCAGACACAGACACACAAATACCAACAACGTGGCACACGCCCCTCCTCTCCAGCAGGCTCCCCCCCTCCCCCTCACTCCCTGGGTACGAGCTGCAGCCCAGAGCAGGCTGACACCGGCGATCTCGCGCCGAAATGCTCGGCATGGATGCGGAGGCCGCATCAGAATGCGCGGAGGAGACACCCTGCAAGGCTGCATGCTGCAGGAGGGGGAAATCCCCGCAAGCAGCGCATGGCTGCCGCCAGGGACACTGCGAGGCACAAAGCGGCATAACGCCAACAGTGTCAACTCTCAGCATTCAGGTGAAAATTAACACGGAGTTGAGGGGTTCTGATTAGCAAACCACAACATCTGCTGGTCAGAGGAACATTCTGTGACATCAAGTGGACAAAAAAGGATTTCTAAAAGTAGCATTCTGGAAAAGCAACAGCGGCTGAGAACAGGAGAACAGGTAATGAGTTAGCACTTAGGAAGATTAACTGAGACGGCACTAAGGTAAGAGAATAAGCTGGTAGGTCACATGACCACTGGTGGGTCACATGACCGGTGTGTCCGGCAGCTCAAACCCCCCTCATCTGCTTGCTGACCTTGTGCCCTAGTTATCCGCCTCCTAAATGACACGGTCACACTCCTCTCTAGAATTGCTACCCACTTACAAAATGACCCCTGTGGTGTTTCTCAGCTGTTTAGGACAGGATTGGCTGTCGTGCTCGGGGGGAGGGTCAAACGCACACCTCTGCCCAGCCCCGAATGGACCGTTAAGGGGTGTTGGTGCAGATCTTAGGAGAGGCGTGTCTGACAGGCAGTACACCCCCCCACCACCCCCAACAACACAAACATTAGCAGCCCTGACTCGTGCAAACCCCCCCCCCCACCACCAAATTCCATTTCCCCAGAAAACTGCAGGTCTACCTTCACGAAGCAGGGGAAACACAGGACCCTCAGCCCCAAATGGCAGGCTCCGGAGGGCCCTCTGGGGCCTTAGGGGCCCCGCAGCAGGCTGGGGAGACGCCGGCGTGAGGAAACGGCTCGCACTGGAAGCTTACACTCCATTACCAAAAATAGAGGAAGCCTTTGTATTATTCATCACAGAGCTGCTCAGGAGGAGGAGGAGGAGGAGGAGGAGGAGGTCCCCGCCCCCCACCCACTCCCCCCACTCCTACACTCGCTTGCCATTGAGGAGGGGGAGCTCACGAAATACATCACTGGGGAAACGGCAGCCCGGGTTAACCACGGACACGCCGGCTGATTCATGGTTTTTGCTGCTAATTCTTGCCTAGCCGTGCTTTTCATACCATGTATGAAATGTACCTTAAAACTACAGCCTCTGGAAAAGCCCGTTCCCCGGACAGCCACCATGCGTTTCCTCATAAACTCGTCTGTTTAGGATCCGCATGGCACGTATGCACACACATACACACACATTCACCCATACACACACATACACTGCTGTCGTCTCCACAGTGACCCAGTCACCTGGCTGGCAGAATGAAGAGAGCATGGTGTCGATTCCAAGGTTTCTGGACCTCTAGCAAACAAGGGGGTGGGGGCTGTGCACTGAGTCAAGCCACTTTCACCCACGCAGTTTGGTCTCAGGGGGTGGGGGGGGGGAGGATTACCAGTATGTGAAAAGAACACAGGCAGCCACACAAAGGCTGCATGCACAGCCACTGCTGGCGAATAGGAATTCTACACAGTAAACACACACACACAAACAGATACACACACAATAATTTAATCTGATTTAGATTCATCCGGCAGTTTCACCAGAGTTAATAAACCGGTGGCCTGATGCAGGATTCCAGTGTGTGCAGTTTATGTACAGCGTTGACGTTATGATGATTTATCTGCTATGGTTTAATTTTATGGGAGTTACAAAAAAAAAAAACACACAAGGCTGCTCACTCATAAAATATATTGGTAGCCTACATATTAAGCAGCAGAACAGCTCAATCATACATAATGACACAACAGCTCTCACAACATGACCGAATGCTTCCTCAAAACAACGAGAAAAGCTAATCGTAAAAGAAAAACAAACAAACAAAACAAACAAACAAACAAACAAACAAAACAAACAAACAAACGGGGAGATGCACACTGACAAGAATCAAACATGATTCATGAACTTCAAACTTAATCCCAGAACTTTCTCAACAGCAGGAACCAGCACCAGCCACAAAGCGCCACAACGAGCCCATCTCAGCACCGTCAGCCTGGACTGGATGGCTCACCATCCCAGGAAAAGGCAGAGATGGGAGATCAGCTTCCTGGCACAAGTCGGTGAAATCCGGCAGTTAAAGCAAGGAATGGCAAAGGCATGCTGTCAACAGGCCTTACTTACCCCTTGGTTTCCAGTGAAGCAGACAGTGGGCTGATTCGGTAAGGACCCCTGCAGGAACAAAAAGGAAAGACACTGTCACCCATGGTGACACCCAGCCATGACAGTGACAGGGGAGCGCTCCCAAGGCCAATGGGGCGCTGCTGGAGAGGGCGTCACACTGTACTATAAAACAATGTCATTAAGGCCGGGTGCAACTTTTACAAAAAAACGGCAAAGGGCACAACTGTCAGCAAATATGGTGCACTATCACAGAATTTCTGCATTGCTAAGCAATTAACTGCGTGGCATTTAGCCCAAAATCCAGCAAGTAAAACACAGAATGCACTGAGCTATGGATATTTCCTATAAGAACACCATTTACATTATCACTGATGTAAAATCTAAATTCACTGAAGCCTTATTTGCTGAAATAAATAACCAAGGTCAGCTCTCATAGGTCACACCACACCATGTGACTTCCAGTGAGTTTTCTTACTAAGGGTGTACAATTCCAGGTCTGCATAGCAAAAAGCTTCCACATTAACCTGAACTGCACCATGCTGGACTAATAGGTTCTGACACAAAGCCTGTCCAGGTAATACTCCTCAAACAATGGCTGAAATCATCACACCAAACCACACACCTCCACTGGCCTTTGGTTACATGCGGCCGTTTGTCCAGGCTACATGTGCAAACCGTGTCTGTTGCACCTGCCTCTCAAATTCACGTCATCTTCTCCAGCTTGGCCGTTTATGAGGAGCACAGCCAGTCGCTTTATGTCTTTATTGCTCTTTATAGCCAGTCGTTTCATTAAAGAAACAGAGAGAAGGGAGGAGAAGTCGGTAAAATCGGGAGTGTAGCACGAGCTTCGCGCTGCCCCATGCTGCCTGCCTTTTGGTGACATATGCCAGAAACCTTAGACGTGATTTTTCTCTGAGTAAACAAGATCAGTTCATCACAAAATGAAGGCAGCTTTAGAGCCCCGGGGCCAGCAGAGGCTGAGGTCAGGGCCTGACCAAAGCGCACCACTGACTGCCAGCGGAAAATGGAGAACAGCCGCTTCGTCACGCCCCTTGAAGCCAACGCCAGTCTGAAATCACACAGGAGCGTCGCCCGTCACTTGCCAGAAATCAGGCGTGTAGAGCGACTTCTTCACAGTCGTGATGTGAGGGATGAGTGGATGCCTGTATGGGCTGCTTACTACTTAAAACAGGGCCCTCACTGGCACCACACCCGGCTGCACGCTGCACTCTGTGATGCCTGTATGGGCTGCTTACTACTTAA
>JAABNX020000021.1:9717183-9732987 GCA_015163995.2 Mormyrus lacerda
TATTTCTGTGACCATTGTGAGTTTTTCTTTCATTGACTGAAGGGTACCAACAATTTTGTCCACGTGTGTATATATATGCAGGATACGGCATAATAAAATTCTATCACCTTTAAGTCATATTGTTTGGTGTTTTAAACCATTTTCTTAATTATTGTTCTAACCATTAAAGCTGGTAACACACAAGCAGATGTGAATGTATAACTGTACAGCCTGAGCAGGACATGAATGAATGAGCATCTCGCTGCACTAATAAGCTACTGAACAAAGTTAAGTTAGTAGCGTCGCTAATTGTTGCTGGCTACTACCCAACACTGCATTTTACCATCCGCACATCACTACTGAGTGCTATAGGAGAGTGTGCGTAATACCAGCTTTTTTACATGCCAATAAAATATGTAAGATTACTAACATTGTTGCAACTGTGTAACGGCCAGTGGTGGCAAAATGACTAATATTACAGTACTATGAGGGAGGCATATTTCAGAACACAAACGAGAAAAACAACAAAAACAGTGACTCAGATGTTGTATAATGGTGGAGGGGATTACTGGTAGGTCTACATAAAAATATATAAAAACTTCCTGGTTTTGTGTACTTGCATGTACATTTATTGGAAAGGATAATTTATCGGAAAGGATAATTAATCGTTTTTCTCTGGCTTGCAAACCTTTGTCCAAAAAGTAGAAATAATTCAACGCGAAATTAAGAGATCGCGTACCAAAATACAGGCTATTTTAGTAGGGGTTTAAACATGTTTAATTTTTATTGGAGCAGTTTGTGATATGCGTTGTTAAAACTATTACAGTTTATTGTATTCATTTAATAGAACGAATTACAGCAAAATCTCAATGATATAAACTTGAATTTACATACACTGTTCTCAAACGGCCTAGGCGGAGAAGAAAAAAGTGGACATTTTTCATCCCTGCGTTGAACAGGGCATTATTTTAAATATCAGGCTCTTTTTCATTTAAGGTAATTCCACCCCAACAACTTACAGGCAGGGCCTATCAACTTTAAAAAACTGATTCCAATGAAAACTTTTAATGAAATTACGCTGAATAACTCAGGTTTAAAGGGCAAAGACATTTTTATTTGTAAAATTAAAACTCTCAGCAGTAAAATGAAAAATCTGCAGAACACACAGAATTCACATACAATATACCGAAAATCAATTCTAAAAGTTACTTAAACATTCTTCATGCAATGCTTCTGTTTTTACAATTGGTTTCAATCTCCTTGCAAAACTTGTGACATTCTCGGAACAATCATCCAGAAGCAGTCATTTTTTAACAGCAGTATAGGAGTTTTAAATGGTAAAATAATAAATAATAATAATAAAATTACTTGGGGATTAAAAAGTATAGCAATTGAAAACTTCCTTACACAGAAAAAAGAATGTTATATTTCTTCAAACAGGAGGAATGACAGTGACGTCAAATGAAGCTTCCTGAACCATTTGTTGTATTTTTTAACCTTTAACTAGATGGTGCTCTTGGGTTGTTTTGGCACATGCTTCGAACCCTTTTTTGGACAGAACGCACCATGTAGTGGGGTCAGAAAATACAGCAAGGGGTTCATTCAGCTTCATCTGGCATCACTGGATGGCATCAAGGTCCATCTACACACTGCAGCAACTGCTGACTGTCCTCTTCCCGTCTGCTATGCCGAGCTTCACCTTGGGCTCAGATTTGCGCCTCATCCTCTCATTCTTTTTCACTTCCCTGTGGGGGTGGGGGTATTGCATTAAAGAATTATTCACCTTCCCGTCAATGTGTACAGCCCAACATGTGTGCAGAGCATTCTGGAATATTACCAACCTGGCGAGATGAAGGACGGCCTCTACCACGTTGGTGCCCTCCTTGGCACTCGTCTCACAGAAGAGGGCACTGTACGCCTGTAGTTGGCAGGGCAGTTTATCACTGCATACTTCTGCTGAACGTTCATCATTCAAGTCTGGGATGAGGGAGAGACTCACCATAGCGAGCTTCTCTCCATTCACTCTGCCAACACTGCCACCTGCTGGTTGCTCAGCCCTCAGGTCCACCTTGTTTCCAACTATACACAAGGGTAGTAGCTCACCTGTGGCATCCTGAGATGAGAGGATAGGCCATCATTGATCTGGAACTCACCAAGTTAGTGGTTATACGGTTACATCCCCTGCTAGATGATACTTAAAACCAAAAGATGTACAATTCATTTTTACCAACTAAATTTTGTAAAAGCACATGTACTGCAAGACCAACAGCATTATGATGACTTAAACATGAAAGTTTTAGAAGTTATAGTGACATCTCTGTACAAACTGGAATTTCTCTAATATTAGTTATGATTTTTAATAATCAATTTAAGGGTCTCCTGAGAACGTACGCGAATTTGATCCACCCACTCCCGGATGTGGAGGAAGCTGGACTCTGATGCGACGTCGTACAGCAGGAGAACTCCATGGGCTTTGCGGAAGTACGACCGTGCAATACTGCGAAACCTACCAAAGGAGAGCAGAGGAATTACTCTGACACTCTCACTGGTCCAATCCAGTCACGCATACGATTCCTGCCCATGGCTCTGAGACCAGGGAGCTGTGCTGGCAATCAGAAGGTTGCCAGTTCGATTCCCATGAATGCCATTGAGGAAGGCCCTTATCCAGGATGACGCAATTGCAGGTTATGATGTTGACCTATATCCGGCCCTCCAAGCGGGTCATCCAACTTTCGGGGAAATTTTGGGGGTTGGTGGCTGGATTGGCACTCCAACCACCAGGAAAAAAAAAACAACACACTGTTGTGGTGCTGAGGTATCACCCGCCCCAGGGATGCACGCCGGTTCTCGTTCCTGAAGTGGTTCGTCGTTCGGTGGCTACGCTTCTAACCTCCTCTCCTCCTTATACCACACACCTCTCTTGTCCAGCAGTGTCCCAGATCTGCAGAGTAGTCTTCTCCCCATCAACCAGCATCCTCATCATTTGGAAATCTACTCCTAAGACCAGAGGATCACTCTGCTTGGTAAGGAAACTAAACATTAGGTTTGCTGGATAAGTGTGTGGATTCAGATCTCACCTAGTGTGGTTTGAATGTCTCCTCTGAATTCATTCTTGCACAGCCTCAGTAAGAAGCTGGACTTCCCAGACCCTGCATCTCCAGCCAGGACCACTCTGTACGTAGGGCCTGTCACCTCACCATCGGGGATGTCTTTCTCAGCGTGCTGTCAACACAAATACTGCTCACTTGCAGCAAATGCTGAAATCCCCAACAATGTCTCCCTCAGTATCCAGTCTCACAAAACTATAGAAGCATAATCAACCAGATATAATCCGAGACCACAGCTTATCCGTGCAGTTAGTTATGTTGATGCTTATCACCATGCCAACAACTAGGGTTATATTCCATGGTCAGAGTATATAGGTATTAACACAAAACAAAGAACAGACAATGCAGAAGCTTCATAAATATAAAACATTATAAACCAGGGGTGGAGAACCTGATCCACGGAGAACCGCTGTGGGTGCGGGTCTCTGGCATGACTGTGGATCTCCAGGACTGGAGTTGAGAAACGCTGTTTTATCATTGGCTGATTGAGAGTTCATCCCCAAAACCTGCACCCACAGCAGCGCTCAATGGGTCAGTAAGCCACCCCTCTTAACAGTTAAAACAAACAAAAATCTAAGAAGAGCCTCTGGCTTGACTACTAAAATCTCTTTGAAAGAGTCCATAAAATGGTAATGCTGGCTAAGGGCAGTAAAAGGAGGACAATGCAATAAAACACGCTTAAAGAGTTAAATTACAGCAATGTAAAAACACCTAAAATCATCTGAAAACCCGGAACAATTATACTGGTTTATTGCTTCAGTACATCCAAACAACAATAATCTGAATTACTAAATATTCAATAGATCAGTGATTCTCAACTCAGCCCCCAGCAAGGAAATATTTTTGCTCTGTATACCACCACCTGCATACCATAGCCAGGTAATCAACTGAGACAAGGAACCAGGCAAGTGAAACAGAACAAAAACATGGACTGGCTGAGGAGCACCTAAAGGCGGGTTCAGAACCAAGGAACTCTTGGAATGTTCAAGTGTCTTGGACAGAGGCACTACAGTGGGGAGAACCATTCCTGGGGTTCACGAGCCAGATAGTACCTGTCCATGCCTTTACCAGCTAAGGTTCATGTTGACCCCTTGTACCTAGAAGCAGCTGACTGGGTGGGAGTATTAAGGTATGTTGGTGCTAGAGTGTAGGGTCACCACTGCTGCGAGGACTTTGTTACCCGTGCAGGGAAGGCAGAGAGGCGCCTGCGGATGGATGAGGCGATGGAACCGCAGCGGCTGACGGCTGCCGAAATCCCCACCTCAGACTTCAACTCGGACACCTACAGCGAGGGGCGGAGCACCTTAAACCGGGCTCTGTTCACGTGGGCATCTAGGCACATGGGTAGGTGGGGAGATACCTCAGCGTCAGAGAACGCACAGGAATAGCTGTGGTGCGCCGTCTCCACGGACTCCCGGCTGTCGTCGCTGTCGTACGAGCTGGCTGCCGTCTCCGTGGTGATGGACACACCACTGTCCAGGTATTTATCTGCCCAGGAGGCCACGTGGGACAACCTGGCCTTGCTGGGGTCACTTCCGATGCTCTCATCTACAGAACTTGGGAAGCAAGTACACATGACTGACCGGAGATCCACATCAAAACAGGGAAGGAACACGAAAGCGGAAAGTGAAATCGTCACCTGATGCGTTTCAGCGTACTCTGTCGAATGGGCTTCAACCTTCTGGATGAACTGTCTTTCCTGGAAGACTAAGGAATACTCGTTTAGAAGCAGCGCTGGTAGAAAAAGAAAAGCAGCAGTGTTTCCAGTGATAGAGACCCATACCTTCCTATTATTTACAAGTATGTTCTGGGCCAAGGCAGACCGCAAGCCATCATTGCTGTCATACAACTTCTTATTCATCTCCCTCAAAGAGAAAGAAGCATAAAATTAGGGCAGAGATTATTGTTATAAATTGCCAATAATGACTGCTACCCCCCCCGGAAAAACGTCTAATAAAAACAGAGCATCCTAGTGACTCACTGGAGAACAGCTATGTGACTGGAATAGGATTGACACTCCATCAGCATGGCTTTCAAGTGCTCCGTCTCCCTGTAGAGAAGAGCGCAGCGTTACTGCCTCGGGCTCACGAAGTCTGGCGGGGGGGGGGCTGCTAGGCAAAGGGGGGCACGCAGCCGACGCATTACGCTGCTCAGCCTCACCGCTCGTGCTGCAACCTTTCGTCCGAACTCTCATTTTTCAGTCTGTCCAGCTCGGCTTGCAGGACGGAAGCCGCAGTCTGGGTTTGGCTCACTGAGCTCCGCAGACACTCATTTTCCTTGAGAACAAAAATAAAACCTCTTCAGGGCAACAATCCCGGAAGCAAAAGGAAGCGGGTCTCTCCATACGATCCGATGGGATGTGAATCCACACTGTACCGCTGTTATCTCCCGGATCTGGCTCCTCAGACGCCGGACATCCGCACTGGGGCCGAGCTGCTGGGAATCGTCCTGGAGCTGGAAGAGTTTTAGGATGCAATTCACTCAAATACACATTTGATAAACACTACAAACTGCTCTGGCAGCATTAAGCTGGATTTGTGTGCATAAGGACTTCTTGGCAAACAGTGAGTAAACAGTTAGTAATAGGTGCCTGATTGTAAGGGATGATGCCTTTAAGGAATGTTTTCATTAAATGACTGGACCTGCTATTGGGTGTTGGACTGTGCAGCTTTTCAGTCCTACATCTACAGTGAATCATAGAACTGAGAATTACAGCTTCTAGAATTAATAAGCAGAAACTTAGATTATTGTGCCTGGTTTTGTGAGGATCAGAGCATGATCAGTAAGTGTCCATGCAACAAATAGGTTTAAGAGACTTACTCAAGGCCCTTCTGCCAAGCACAGGATTCTGGCCGCTGGGTCAGCTTCCAATGGCGGCCACAGAACCACGCATCGTCCAAATAACCTCATGCTCTCTTAAGCTAACCCCTTTCTGCAATTCATTTTTGCCTTTCAAATCCTGGGCCGACACCAGAGACAGGCTAGCAACTTGAACTCCTTAACACAGTCGGGCTCAAGAGCTGCTATGGATGGAGAATATATTGGTGTCATGCATTCAGCTACAATTAACTCTGGACTTCCAAGCCCTGCCAGATGTTGGCAAATGGAGGGACCTTTATTATGAAACATTCAGCAGCGACTCATTGTCAAAAGTCGGCTGCAGATTGACGCCCTGGAGATAAACAGGCGCAGCAGGCGGTGTGCTCTTGACATACAGTTTCCTCCCTAAGAAAACAGTATAGTGGCACGACAGCCTCTTACGCCACCGCGCTGAGGAGCTTCTGCTGAGGATCTTCTGCAGAGCGCCCCGCTTCCACCTGTCAGCAGTTACCTTTCTCAGCTTGTCGACAGCAGCCTGCACGCCTGCCATTTCGCTCTCGTGTTTCCTCCGCATCGCCTCGACAGCCGTCTCCAGTTTCAGGCGCTCCTGTTGCCATGGCATCCAAATGTAAGGCTTTATTCAGTCAACTCGTAAGGAGGCCTTTAAAAAAATACTTAAGGCTGCCAGGTCAAATCACTCTGGAGCCTGGATTGCCACACGTGGATCCCAGGGAACAGGGACAAAGCAAACCTGGAATGTGGCGGGGGGGGGAGAGGGCTGTGTGGACACAAATTTTCAAATCACTTAAGTCACTCCTTGGTATGTGGTTCTAGATTGGATACGCATCTGACGTGAATGGTCAGATCGGAACTCATGTGTTTTTTTTGTTGCTGGAGATGCAACCGACTCGTGCAGAAACATCAATAAGCACAAGAGTGCCGTTTCGGAGGAGGGAAGCGTTCACATTATAGTTAGACACAGGTTACCTGTAATTATGAATGCGAACTGTAAAGACTGGCAAATTCAGTCTGAGCAAAAAATTGGTATTGGACAATGAGGCTCGTAATGTGAACGTAGCCTTTCATGTCTGGTCCTAGATCAGATTCTTATCTGATTTGTGGCTATGCAACATGAATGAGAATGTGCTGAGAGTTATCAGCCAGCACTGGCATACTGGCAAAACAATGGAGGAGAGCTACAGCCGTGACAGTCAGTGGAAGGACAGGGAAGTTGGCAATTTACTAGATATTTAGGGAAATTAAGTCAGTTTGAGCTGAACTGGAAGGACCCTCTACTGAAATCGAGTAGTGTTTGAAAGAAATGGCAACACATGGCTACAAGAGAACGTGGCTACGATGGCGAAGAAAAATAAAGTAGTAAACGTGCCATTTTAGAGGACAGGTGCATTCACATTACAATTACAGTGGATACATTTCGGTCACTTGTAATTATGAAAGTGAACCGTTAAGCAAATCCAATCTGAGAATTTTTTTTTAAAATAAACATCGGAATTGAACAATGGGACCAGTAGCGTGAAAGTAGCCGTTACATCAGACAGATGAAGTTTTGTGAAGCATACTCTGTAACATGAATATCTAAGGCAGGAGTGGCCAATCTTATCTGTAAAGGGCCGGTGTGTATGCAGGTTTTTGGGATAACCTTCAGGTCAGCTGGTCAAACCCAGGCGTGAGGACTCTTCAGCCAATAAGTCCTCTGAGTAATCTAATTAGGGAGGTGCAGCGGAAACCAGCACACACAATGGCCCTTTCTGGATAAAAGTACCCACCCTTGATCTAAGGACCGCCACAAAATCCTATTACACCAAAATAAACCATGACACATGCATTCATAACGTCAGTTCACTTGGTCACCTGTGAAAATAACGTGAGACTCATTCAGCAGGTTAATCCCAAGTCCCTGGCCGGGAGGGTCAGTGCCGGGAAGCGCCGGCTGGGAGAAACCATGACTTTACAGCAGCGCTAACGACGCAGACTGTTGACACATTTGGCGAGGCAAAGGTGCGAGTTACACGGTGTCTCACATCGGATGCCAAGAGCCGCATAACAGTATGGAGGCTCCTCACCTCCTCACGCACCCTCTGCTCGAGCAAAACAAGCTGCTGCTGCAGGTCGTCTTCTAGCTCTGCCACCTGGCACGCCGTCGCCTCCTCCGTCCTGCTGGCAGAAAAGCACCTCAGTGCTTGTGTCATAGAAGTGTTTTTCCCAACCCGGTCTTTGCGGTCCCCCAGACAGTCCACGTTTTTGCTCCTTCCAAGCTCTGAGAGGGAGCAAAAATGTAGACTAACTGGGAGGGAAATAAATGTGAATTGTCTGGTAGGGAGATGGGAGGGAACAAAACCGTGGACTGTGTCGAGCCCCCCTGAGGACCAGGTTGGGAAATACTGTGTGACAGTACAAAACACCATGCCTGACTGCCAACTGAAAACACAATGCCATCAATTCCGCTCCCAGGCATTGAAAATCGTGTGCACGTCCATAACGTAAACTATGCATTAAGGCCTCACACAAGCCCCTGAGCCATATTCAGCTGACGGAAATCATAGCCCAACACCTCCACCATGACACCTTTGTTTTCAATAAAGCCTGTGTAATCTCAGCAAAATAATTCTTGAATTCTCATGTGGAATACGAACTGTCCTCCCTAGCAACACACAGTGAATCAAAACCAGTTTAAAAAAAAAATATTCTTATATGAGGGGAGACCAAGACAATGGACTGAAAAAGTCTCCGGTGTTTAACCCAGTTTCACAGAACAGGCCCGATACCCAGCGGTGGGTAATGCCACACAATCAGACTCATTCATGCTCACATAAAACAGCCTTTGAATGTGAGAAAGCATACAGTGGCTGTTATGCTGGAGAGTATCGGTGTGTCAAAAGCTCGGCCCCCAGCCCTTCTGCCAGGACACCACACAGCAGCCAACTTGCTCACCGTCTCAGGCTGCTCTCCAGCTGCTGGTTCTCCAGCTGGTGCTCCCTGTTCTCACCCACAAGGGCCCTGACCAGCTCCTCATACTGCTGGAGCAGGGAGGGATCCAAAGCGCAGATCTGCTGGTAAAGTTCCACCACAGGTTCCCGAGTCCTGGGACAGGCAGAAAGTTTGAATCGTTTGGGAAAGATCAGCAATGCATCTAAGAAGACACCGGTGCCGTATTAATACTCCGGTGCCGTACTACAAGGCGTGAGTTCCTCTCATCTCAAGACAAGTGCAGGATGAATTTGGGCACCTTGGGGGAAAGATGAGATTTCTAGAACTCGCAGTGCATGGATCACAGATTCTGTTACAGCCGCAGCTCATTTCGGCCACATGTTCTCAAGTTTAAGTTTTACATCAGCTTATTTCAGCCCCAAGATTCAGGGGAACAGCTGCCTGGTATTAAATCCATCGGTATGAAATACAGGAGGTAACCCACTACAGACCAATCTTTTCAATATGCTGCTTTCTATAGGACTCCTTTAAGAAGCAGATTTCAGCCTGATAAATTTATATCAAGTTTGCTACACTACTACTACTCAGCTGTCATGATCATACTGGACCTGTATCCATTAATATGGAGTATAATTGCGTTAGTGTATTTGAAAGCTATGGTGTGCTTTTGCAGAGTAGACAGCCACCAGGCCACGCGGGAATGAAATAACCTACATGAAGGTAACGTCGTGGCAGTGCTGCCCTTAAACCACAGGACCCAGTCTGCCAGTTTGTTAGGAATAAATAGGCCTACGTAGGGTATGTATTAAACTACTGGAGAGTCATGCCTGTTTGCACATTATCGTATTTTCACTATTTTTTTTCAAAGCCGGTTCTTTAATTTTGTGCACTTTAAGAAAAAAGAAAACATTCTCTGTTATTTGTGCTTTATAATAAAGCAAAGCAACTTATAAACTTTGCCAAATTCTGTCCTGGGCTATAACTAATTAAAAAAAATTAAACACAAAAACACAAATTAATTCACTTCAGCAATTTGATGATGCATCCACCTTAATTATTAAAAAGTATCGATATCGGTATCAGCGATACTGGCCCTGTATTTACTTCGTATCGGATCGATACCAAATCCTGTAGTATCGCACACCACTACTGAAATCATTACTGTACGCAGGCGCCGACCGCGGCCATCCGTGCCTGCAGACAAATGCGTACAGAATGTCCGCGCGTACGACGATCTGCGCACGCGTACGGGCCACGAAGCGTCGAGCCCGTCCGGACACACTGACGAGCGTCCGCATTAATTAATGCCCGTTCATTATACGGGAAGCGCTCTAGAGTTACACTAGATGCCTGCAGCTTAGAAGGATGATAAACTAATAAACATGGTGTTCTAGCCAATTATAACTAGGCCCGACTAATTAGGTTTTTAAATACACATATGCAACATTGAACATTGCCCATGTTAAACCTTAAATTTAACAAACTATGGAAATGTACTGTTTTATTGACGATTTCACATTTTTTTGTACATTTGAAATCACTTAAAAACTATTGGTTTGGATATGTATAGAACATTTAAGTCAGACATAACACGCACGCACGACCAGTTTCTAGTAAAACAACTATTACGGAAATTCGGTGTAATTTTTATGTCAGAATTATAGCCCAGAATTATGTTGCCTACCTTTTAATCGTTTTGGCAGAGATTAATATTAAACTACACACTATACTTTAGTAACATGATTCGGGTCGTGAGCACCCTCAACAACACTGAAAATCGAAGGATGTGCGGATTATTTAACATATGAAGGATGCGTGTAGGATACATTGGCTGCAAGAAAGACTTTTCAGATTTTAAAGGACGGGTGTAATGCGGCGATTTTTGCACCTGTAGAGGAAAATACACGATTAGTGTAGCATTTCAGCGGGGACTTAGCCTACCTTCCCAAATAGACTGTCCCATCATCCAGCTTTTCCTCAAATTCCTCCCAAGCGCTTCTAGTAGGCTGCCCCAATGAGGCGATATCCAGAGTTTTGGAAACCTCATTGTATCTGGACGAAAAGTCGCCGAAGTTAATATATCCGTCTCCGTTCACATCAAACTTTTTAAACAAAGCGCTGATCTCTGCGTTTGGAACGCTGAGCTCCTTGCAAACGATTGTGAAGTCTTCGTACTCGATCCTGCCCGATTTATTAATGTCGCACGTCGAAAAGAGCCTTTGGAGAGCAGCGACGTCCATCTCTGTCGACTTGGAATTCATGTGCTTTTTAGGATGCGGAACCCCGCAATTCCTCTTAAAGTGCTTATAAATTAAAGAAAAACTGTGCGTAAATAAGACAGTAACTCTTTAATAGAGAAGTGCTTAACTGCGTGATCCTCTTGGTTTGTTTTAACTGAAGTTATCCACCCATAAATAGTTATATTTTATAATTCCGTAACATCAAAAAACAAGAATAACAACAACGCACCCCCTTTAACTGGTCGTTCTGCTTTATTCACTTGGGCAAACCCTCATATGGACCTGAATTTCGTAGAATAGGCGTGTCGATCAACCCACCTGTTCCCGCACATATCTACGGATAGGCTGTGATCACTGAAATGGGAAGATATTCATGGGACGAAGATTAAGAATGTACCAAATGAGTGAATCCTAATTTAAATCAAAATAACTAAATTATTAACTACTTTCTTAAGTGTTAGACAAGCGTATTTAAATAATATTTCTACATATGTCTTGAAATATCAGATACTTATCTGAAAACAATCATCATCACATCTAATACCCGAATATGCTTAATTTATCATTATGAGTTTGTATTCTGTACCACTCCATTGCTTCCACAGTTATATGGAGTATAAATTTCACACAGTAGTTTTATTCAACAAAGACGTTTGGCCTAGGGCAAAATTATTGACAATATTTGTTAGCCTTGCCTATTGTACGTGTATAAATGTGTGACCTAAGGTCGTTTAAGCAGCTTAAAAACATATTTTTGTAATAAATTTATAACCAAGTGGGGCACTATTTTATTACCCGGCACAATGAACAATTAAATATTATCATCAGCCTCAATGACTAATCCACGAGATACACCGCTATTTTTCCTGTGTTATTAACGAATAACCGTTGTAACAAAATAGCCTGTACGGCCGATTTCACTGTGTTTGCAAAAGGTGTTCAGCCTGACAGGAATTTCTGGGTGTAGCGATCACACAGGGAGACTCTACGTAAGAAATACTTAAACGTATCTTAGCTGTTTTTATCGCTATTCGGCGTGAGTCACGGGACAAAAATACTCTCCCTGAGTGACTTGTGTTTGCTGATTGACCTGTGTGGAAGATGTAGGAAATGCAAAAGGGACATTCCCTTAGGGAGGAATGCAAACGGCGTGTGAAAAAGCAGAACGAGTGAGCAAATACAAACGCAGTATTTATGGGGGGGGGGTTTTTTATTTAAAACTTTTAAATTTGTATTGTCTTCTTTCCTTTACTGTAAATGATTTTGTATCTTGTTATTTAAATTGGTTGTGAAACCTGTGGAGGTCTATTTGATTCCAATACTTTTCTACTTTTCTTATGGTTTCTTTTAGTCACAAGGTATTAATTATAGACTGAACATGATCTTCTACAGCTGGAGATATAAAATAGACAACTTTGCGTCTGTTTCTTGTCCATTTGAGACTACAAGCGAAGGAGACACGTCTCCCCTTTGATGTCTGGGGGGGGGGGGGGGTCGATTTCAAAGCTAAAGCTGTACCCGTATAATGGTGCTCCGTTAAAGTGGTACATCACCTCTCAGCGACAGTGGAGATAATCCCGTATATTTTGTAGTAGTTCTTCTGCAGCCAGTCCTGGCTGGGCTTGGTGTTGTTCGCAGGCCAGTGCTTATTCACCTGGATCATTTCCAGAGAGGTGGCCCCGCCTCCTTTGGGTGATGAAGATGTCGTAGACCTTGATACAGGTCGGCAAAAAGGCATGAAGACAAATATGCTCAGTGTGAGGTTTGACACTTTCACACTTTGATGAAACAGGAATTCTCATGATGTAACAGGAAAGTTGCAAAAAAAAAAAAAAAAAAAATGTGGGTGTGGCTGGGATTGCTCCTTCCAGGAAAGTATGACTGTTCGTATACTAAATGACAAAGCATAGCTAAAAGTTAGCCCATAGTGGCCAGACATGTATAGAAGAAGAAGAAGCCTTGAGTGGATTAAAAAAAAAATGCAGCGCTAATTAAGTTTACAGCCTGACTGAGAAGCAATAGATTTGTTTTGACAGTTAATTAAATCTCAGTGAAATTGAATCACATGAAATGTGACTAATCAGGATAATTCCCATGTCAAAGGTAGCTTTTCCGTGCGTGAAGCTGCAGTAGGCCCAGGCCCATGACAAACTCCCGCAGCAGCTGGTCAAAGTGATCCCACAGGAATTTCCAAACCCTCTTGCCGCTGCTCTGCCGGTCCGCCAGCTGCTCGATGACTGTGGGAACATCCTGAGGCTTGATCACATGATTCTGCAAGGCTGTGTACAGCAGCCGGTGCACACATGGTGTCATTATGGTGAAATGCTGCATTGGCTGTCATTTAAAAAGACACTATAAGGATGGAGGACAGCGAGAATAGAGATGGATCCTCCTGTCACGCTCTCCTTTCACCAGGATGTCTGACTGAGGGCTTTGAGCTTGATGAGCCTCTCTTTGCTGCAGTCTTCTTGCTTTTACATCTCCAACAGGAAGTCCTATTCTGCGTCCTCTCTCTTACCGATGTCCACTCGGAATATGAGTGCCCGCAGCATGCGGGACAGCCTGCAAAGGGAACCCCGCCGCTCGGGGTTTCAGAGGGGGCGGAGCCTAGCACCCACACCAGAGACCAAAAGTCTAATAGACCGACACTCCTTTCATGAGTTCTGCCCAGGACAGCTTAGGAATCCTCCTCACCATAATTACCCAGATTTCTGCTGTTGCCCAGAGACACTCTGGGCAATAGCAGCAATATTAAGTAAAATGCAGTAAGATACTGGAGTATGCAGTGTCTCCTTTATCGACAGTAGTTGGCTGTACAGTTGCAGAGGGGGCCTGGAGCCTATTACAGATGGCATGGGACACACTAGACGGGATGCCAGTTCATCACAGGGCACATAAACGCACAGCGGGACATTAAGAGACACCATTTAGCCTAACAGCACATCAGAGGGCTTCAGGACAGAACTGGAGTACTGAGAGGAATGACGGGAGAATATGCAAAATCCACACAGAATAGAGGTAGGATTCAGGTGCCGCAAAATGCAAAATACAGAGAAAATGCCATGTAGCCACAAGGTGGCAGTGCAGCACAAAAATAAGTACTTCAAGTCTTACAGGTTTGAAGCAGCTGCATGTCCAGCTAAAGTGTTTTAAATGTTTCTTTTCCATTGTCCTTCAGCTTTTTTTTTTAATTTGTCACTGGAGTTCAACACACTGCAGTTCTGTTTACACTGTACAGTGCACGGGTGAACAAATAATTTTAATTTTAAATAAACCAATATGTTTTACTGCCAACCGGGGGAGGGGGTGGATGTTTCTTTTGTTGGTATCCCTTCAGCATTGTTCTGACACTCCCTCCCATACAAGGGTCAAAGAATACTGATTACACTGAGACTGAGATAATGACAGAATCAGGCCCTAGGATTCTATGACATTCAATTTAGCCTCTACACCAATAATAATCATACATTACATCCATACAGAGCAAAACCAAAAGACAATCACAATATTTGTAAATAACAGAATGGACAGAATTAGCAACAGTCTTGTACATATTGGGTACTAATCCAAGAGATAGAGACTGATCAGTCTGGACAGTCAGATGGGAATTGAGAGCGGCAGGGTAGCCGTAGATGATTTAGAAGGGAGGGCATTTACAGGGTAGGTGGTGGGCTTGGGGACACCGAATATATAAAATAGCTGAGAGGGATTAAGGGGGCTGAGGCAGAGATCCTGCACTGCGGGCAGAAGATGGGCAGTGAGATGAGGAGGTAGCGGCAGCCAGGGAACTTTGAATAGTGGAAATTGATCCTGAAAAAGCTATGAAAGGGGTCACCAAGATCGAATGAGGCAGGGTGGGTATTATCCAGGAGTTTTAACAGCGGCAAAATGAGTGTGAGGATTTTGATTTGCACCATCGAGGAGGAAGAGCAGGAGTAATTCGGAGCAGCGGAAAGGGGGTCTGTAATGGGACGGGTGGTCCCTGTAATAGGAACGGCAAGACCACTCATTTCATAGAACCCTGAGCCAGCAACACTGTCACATATGTTCTGGAGCTGCCCTAAGTTATTTGAGTTTTTGCATTCTTATCCAGAGCTGTGGACGTTCATATTGAGCCATCGCCAGTCACAGCCATTACTGGAGTGACACCAGCAGGACGTCGCTCAGGCAACTGGGGTGAAACAGTGCCAGATATATTATATTAATGAAATGGAAAGACAAATCCCCATCTACATTTAAAAACTGTACTATTCAATACCTGAAGAAATTCCGTATCATATACAGAGTAACAAACTTAAGTTCTGCTATATCTGGCAACCTATCTGTACATTAGTTGAAAAAATGGTCTCCTGGGGGCAAAGGGCAAAGGAAGCTGAACGGGCTTAAGTTTACACACCTGTCATTCTATAGAACACTAACATCACCTGCTGGGAGTCACTTTACCCACATTGCCAAAGCCTGACCTGCGGCATTGCTGTGCGTCCTGCACCTTTACCCGCACTGTCAAAGCCTGACCTGCCTCTTTGCTGTGTGTTCTGGAAAGTGAAAAGTGAAGCCTGCAGTGAAGCCTGCAGTGCAGTGTTTAGATATAAGCAGGATTCTTTCATAAAGGACATGCACAGCAGTGAAAAACAGAGCCTACAGTGTTCAGGTACAGGTACACTTTCATAAAGACCACCCAGAACAGCGTAAAGCAGAGCCTACAGTGT
>JAABNX020000021.1:9733087-9743707 GCA_015163995.2 Mormyrus lacerda
CCCAGAACAGTGTAAAGCAGAGCCTACAGTGTTCAGGTACAGGTACACTTTCATAAAGACCACCCAGAACAGCGTAATTAGAGCCTACAGTGTTCAGGTACAGGTACACTTTCATAAAGACCACCCAGAACAGCGTAAAGCAGAGCCTACAGTGTTCAGGTACAAACAGAAGGCTATAATAAAGACTACAGAGCTTTCTAAAGGACACTCACAGCAGTGAAACTCGGAGTCTGCAGTGTTCATGTATAAACAGGACACTTTCATAAAGACCCCACAAAGCAGTGAAAAGCAGATCCTGCAGTATTTGGGTATCAACGGGGATGGTTTCATAAAGGACACTCATCGCAGTGAGAAGCAGAGCCTACCTTCGAATTAGAGATGACGCCAAACATCTGCACCATGTTCTCCACTGGCACGGAGATGAGGCGGCGGGGTCAAGAAGCAGCCCCTTTCCAAAGCTCACCAGGTGTCCATGGCGACCAGCTCACTGTCCTGTAACAGGACAAACACAAAGGGTCTCACCCAGGCTGTACATCACCCGTGATGACCCACCCCAGTCTCAGGCCACAGCGTTACAGAGGAGGAGGGAGTCTGTGGACACGCTAACACCAGATTCATGAAAGGTCTGCAGCCGGGCTCCAGGTAGCAGCCAAAGCCCTCATTCAGCCGCATGTTGCTCCAGCAAAGCGTGGTAACCAGCTTCCCAAACCACCACAGGCACATTTAACCAAGACAGGGGGTGGTCACAGCCCGCAAGCTAAGATTGCCTTTAAATGACAAAACAAATATTATTTAATTCAAGAAACAATATTATCTTATTGTACTGCATGACTCCATCTGTCCCAGACAGACAGATAAACAGCAACATGTGGGAATATTCAGATCTATACATATTTCAAACATGTGACTGTTTCCCTGTTGACTGAAGCACCAGTGATGAAAATGTACAGGGAGGAGCATCATCTGCTGGACAGAGAGAGTGGGGGGGGGGCAACGCGTGCCTGGGGGCGAGCGGCTGGGCTGTGACCAGGCCGACCCGCAGCCAGGGAGGCCGTCTGTTCCTCGTCTCCCAAACGTCAGCAGCCCCTGCTTCTCTATGGCTCTGGCCGTGTCAGGGATGGCAGCCAGACCTGCACAGAGGAAAACACAGATACTGACTAGATGCTGCCAGGCCAACAACTATGATCACCCCTCCCTCCCATCTATCCCCCCCCCCCTCGGCCCCCGACCTCTACAGTCCTTTAGCTCCCCTGCACACTTTCCCCACCTCTCCAAAAAACATCTTTATTAAGAGCCCAGCTTTGTCTGACTTATCTTAATGTAATCAGGCTCCCCAGATCTGTGGTTGTCCATCCATGTCCCACCACCAAGTGAGGCTGCTTCAATGTATTAAACTCCCCCACGATAAAGTTCAGTGACCGGTTCACAGATTAGCGATATAATGACACTAGCCCCGGGGATTGGCGGTGGATCTGATGCTACTCTGCTATTTGCTATTGATCCATCAGATTCTTTTTGAGTGAACAAAAGCAGAGGACCAGTACTAAACCATGTACTGTGAATTAGGTTTCTGGGGAATAGAACTCCGTGCCTACGTACACTCAGACATGTTATTAATCTTTATGACCACTAGGTGGAGGCAGAAGATTGCCTTTAATTTATAAAAACAAATAGCAGTATATTCATTAAACAATATTCTATTTTTGTACTATATAAGGCTACATCCCAGACAGACAGATACAGTGGGAGTTTGTGAATGCCTGCGGAGAAAGCAGCATATCATGTGACCCAAGGATAAGCAAGTCATGTGATCCAGGCAGTCTTCTCTGTGACCATTATTCCCCTGAAGTTGTATAGTACATATAGGAAGTATAATAGCAGCTATAATAACTTTACATGCTGAAAAAGTGAATAGTGCAGTGTTTTCCAATCCGGTCCTCACGGACCCTCAGACAGTCCACGTTTTTGCTGGGAGCTGTGAGGGGGCAAAAATGTGGATTGTTCAGCAGGTAGTTGGGAGGGAGCAAAAATGTGGACCGAATCTGGGTCCTCAAGGACTGGATTGGGAAACTGTGAAATAATGAATAGGATTGTGGCCTACCCCCTTTAATGCAAAGCACCCATTTCAGCACTTCAGGAATGATTAAAAGTACTGCACCCCCAGCAAATTCTTCACATATGTTTTGGTGAGGTCTACCTCACATTTGCATCCCAGCTCTCATAACTTTAAAGCGTTTCCAGGAGCAACAGCCCTCTCAGTCTTGGAACGTTTCATGTTTCTGCCTAACGCCTTCCCATCAGCCTCAGCGTTCATCACGCCACGAGTCAGTGCTGGGCCTCCGCAGAGAGCGATCTCATTATGCTCACTCATTGTGGGCATTCAGGGTTCATGTGGTTTTACTGTAGGAGTGCAATTCAGACTGGGCTCTGAACATAAGCAAGAGTGCAGTTTAATCCACTGCTGTGACAAACCTGAAACCCTCAGCCTTTAATAATGCCAAGTTAATGGACTATAAAAATAACTGCTATTGAACAACTTGTGTATTTAATTTTTCTGAAACAGGCTGTGAGCCGGATGGGGGGCCGCCCAGTAGTGAGCGTACAGGAGAACTGGATGGCCATTTGGTGTGTGGCAACTCTGCACTGCACTGCTGCGGGAAGGTTTCCAGGCATGATTAGTCGATGGCAGATTCGGATTCTCAGGGTGAACACCTGGCTGAAGCAACTTCTTCAATCTTGGCCTCACTGCTGACTGTTGCTTAATTCCTGTACAGAACTCTGCTTGGAATGAAAGCAGCAGGGCTCAAAGCAAATTTTTCTGGACAGCAGAAACAGTGCAACAGGTAAAACTGGAATTTACTGCTTGTATGTGTGATAAGAAAAGCATCTTCTGTGCTTGAAAAAGGAACAAGCGTGAACATTCATCTATCCTGACAATAAAACAACAAACACTGTGCATATTACAGGAGGCATTGCGCATTTACAATACGTTGCTGCACTTATTTTTTAAAACTATATATCCATTAAATTAGTTTAAGATTATGATTAAGTTGAACTTTATTGATGAGGAAATTCTGCTGTAAACTGCAGTAAGAATGTAGACATACCTACAGTGCAAAATGAAACTTTTAGCAAAACTGGGAGCTCAAACGGTTGCAGTGCAGTGCAGTGCTCCCGTCTGTTCCAACAATGGTACCCTTGACCATTTTTCCCTTGAACCCGCGTTGCTCCCACACAGCAATCAGCAAGAAAACAGGTATCATGCTGGGCTCATCAAAGCAGGACGACATGCTGCGGAGGCAGGCTCCAGCAGGGTCACCGGGACGCGTTCGGGAACCGTGAGTGTACAGACAGATTGCTGCACATCGCACAGGAATTACCACCAGTGGCACCAGGTCCACCTCACACAGAACCACACTGCCTTGTCTGTCAAAGCACTGTTTCCAAATTCAGTCCTCAGGGACCCACAGAGAGTCCATGTGCGCCTCAACTCCAAGTTCTGCAAACTCACCATCTTGCAGTGCTACGATGCCAACAAATGAGGCTGAGGAGGAGGTCAAAGAGGACTGGTATGAACAGCTCCAAATGGTCTATAAGGTACCCCAACACCGACATGCTCCTGAAAACTGGCAACATGAATGCCAAAGTGAGAACCGACAATTCCAACTATGAGAGGGCATTGGGCACACATGGGCATGGCACAAGAAACAACAATGGCGAACGCCTTGTTGACTTCTGTTTGAACAGCAACCTTGTCATTAGTGGAACTATATTTCCACACAAGAACATCCACAAGCACACATGGAAGTCACCTGATGGAGGAACCATCAACCACATTGACCACATCATAATCAATGAAAAGTGGCACAGGTCACTACAAGATGTGAGAGCATATTGAGGTGCAGATGCCTCCAGTGACCACTACAAGCTCAGGCTGAAGAGATTGATGCCACAAGGCCAGCGGCCGAAGATGCTAGATATTGCAAAGCTCCATTACACAAAGAAAAACAAAGAATTCGTGCTGGAACTGAGGAACCGCTCTAGCCTACTCGGTGCTACCTCTGCAACAGAAGTGCCCTTTGTAGACCACAAGTGGAACATCATCAAAAACATACAATCTGAAACAGCACAAAAAGTCTTAGGCTATAAACAGAAAGCAGCCAAAGAAAGGATGTCTGCTTACACATGGCAGAAAATTGAGGAGAGAAAACAGCTAAAAGCAAAGCTATTGAACCTTAACTCCCAACAACTCATTGAGAAAGCCAAGCTGTCCTACAAAAACAAGGACAAAGAAGTGAAGAAGAGTGCAAGGAGATACAAGAGGACCTTTGCAGAAAGCCTGGCAAAGGAAGCAGAGACGGCCGCAGCCGGGTACCTGGGGACTGTATATAAGGTCACCAAACGACTCTGTGGAAACCACACAAGCCAAAGCACCTACATTAGGGATAAGAACGGCAACATTTGCTCATCAGAGTGTGAGCAAGCAGCCAGATGGGTCCAACATTTCCAGGAAGTGCTCAATCACCCTAAGCCAGAACAACCTGCCAAAATCACAACAACAGACTACATCCTGGATATCAGCATCAACCCCCCTGACCTGTACGAGGACAAAACTGCCATCCTACCCCTAAAGAGTGGCAAGACATGTGGTCTGGATGCAATCCATGTGGAGATGCTGAGGCCTGACATTTTAACATCAACTAAAGTGCTTACTGATCTCTTCCAAAACATCTGGAACAGTGATACCATCCCCGAAGACTGGTCTAAAGGCCACATAATCAAAATCCCAAAGAAAGGTGACACCAAAAACTGTGACAGCTGGAGAGGAATCAGCCTTATGTCCATCCCAAGCAAGGTGTTCTGCAGAGTCCTCCTTACCAGAATGTAGCCAGCCATTGACTCCAGGCTCAGACAAGAACAAGCAGGCTTGTATGTTGTAGGATGTATGGATCAGACCTTTGCACTGCAAAACATCCTAAGTAGCGTTTAGAATGGAACACACCCCAGTACATCAACATTTGATAGTGCCCGTAGCAGTCTTTGGAAAATACTCCAGTACTATGGAATCCCACCTAAGATAATTACAATTATAAAAATCGTCTATAAAAAATTTGAGTGCAGTGTCCTTATGGGCAACACTTTCACTGAATGGTTCCCTGTACAGTCCGGAGTGAGATAAGGGTGCATCATCTCTCCCATCCTTATGCATTAAGGATGGAGCAGAACCGCATCCCAAGGGCTGCCTTAAGATATAAGGATGGAGCAGAACCGCATCCCAAGGGCTGCCTTAAGATATAAGGATGGAGCAGAACCGCATCCCCAGGGCTGCCTTAAGATGGACACCACCTGGAAAAGGAAAAGCTGGAAGAGCCAAAAACACCTGGCTGAGGACTGTGGTCCAGGAGCTTCAGAAGATGATCCTGTCATGGGGAGAAGCACAACATGCTGCCAAGGACCGCATGCGATGGAGAGAGCTCACTGAAACCTTATGTCCCACGAGGGACGAAGAGGATTGATGATGATTGATGACCAGGACGTGGAGGCGGCCTGTGACGGTGTCAGAGTCCAGGCTGGGGTGGATGCTGAGGAAATAGTGATCAGGCTGGACGGTGCTGGGGAGCCCATTCTCTCACCATGGAAGTAGCTCTGAGGACGTCATCTTACTGAGGTGGGGCGACTCCTCCCCTGATATGCAGCCCACCAGGCCAAAGAAAAGGAGCAGATGGACGGACAACACTGCGGCCACAGGAAATGGACCCGTCCCACAAAGTGACACATGGACAGCTGGGACCTTCTAAGTTTCTCCCAGCAGACTGTGGATCCTGCCCGTGTGGCGTCCTGAGCGCTAAGCTGACCCCCAGCGGTACACAGGAGTGGGAGGTGTGGACCTCAGGAGTGGGAGGTGTAGACCTCGCGTGCCGTGAGATTAAGGCTCATCGCTCCTATCGGCAAGTTCAGCTCTGTTGAGATAGGCATCTCCACACCTGCTGCCATGACAGTGTCACTCAAGGCCAGTGAAGCCACATGCTGGTGCCTGAACCCCTACCAGCATCCCCAGATCAGCCCCCGTACCTCTCAGTGATACTGCTGGTATCGTGGGAATAAAGAGAATCCAAGGTGCGGCTGCAATTCTGAGGAGATATTCTAATGGGGGGAGGGGGCACCAGAGCAGACTTGGTAGCTCTGTCGTCTCTCGATTTCAAGGTTTGAGGTTTGATTCTTGCATGTGTGCTGTTTTCCCTGTATTTCCTCCCACATCTGTGTGGATTTTCTTTGCAGTAAACAAACACGCCATTAAGTCAGTGTCTCAAAATTGCACTTCCTGTCTGTAGGTGTCCTCTGATGGACGGACACCTGCCTTGTGTCCTGTGCTTCTGGAAACAGTTTCCCCTTGATAAGGAGTATAGAAGATGTACAGAGGCATTTCACATGTTTTTTCACAATAGTCTTTTTATGATGTCATCTGTGCAAAACAGGCTTCCTTGCAAGAATTACCATTATAGTGTACTGTCACCATGACGAACTGAAGTTTTTTTTTTTAACCCAGGCATGTTCAGCTCTTGCACCATTTAATGAGAGCACGTCAAAGAGTTCACTATTCGGTGCACGTGACCATGCACTCATTTGTATTTCCGTTGTTGCACACTTGCCCTGGTCTTACTGTAAATCTGCAGCGAGGTGCACATGGTGACTGTCTGCCAAGCCCAGAGGGGATAAGCAGCCCCGCAGGCCAGCTGCACTACTGTGTCATGTGATGAAGGTTCGGGATGGACTATTCCTTATATTTTACATTAAACCTTTATTTAAAAACAAAAAAAATAGTGCATTTTATGTACAATACAATAAAAATAACAGTAACAATAGCAATATACAATACAAAAAATACAGGTCACAACCATTTTGTACAAAAACACAGTTACGTTAACCTTACAAGACAATATGAATTCAAACAGTTGAGTGAAATAGACAGAGGTGGAGATTTCAGGTCCAGAGAGTACAAATCCTGACCAGGATTTAATTTCAACTGACCAGTTGAGTACTCTGTGACTCTTTATACTTAAGTAGGTGGTTGAAACAAAATCCTGGTCTGGATTTGTACTCTCTGGACCTGAAATCTCCACCTCTGGAAATAGACATGAATTTCATTTTAATGAACATCAACTTTGATCCCCTATAAAATGTCCCATGGTACACCACGGTATGTCCCCAGGATCCAGCCACAAGCTGGCACACATACAGCAGTTACAGCTCTATTTAGTCCCCTAGAAGTTTTACTGTCAGATTTTAAATACGTCTCACAACGCGGCAGTGAACCACAGAATGGATCGCTGATGGTGGTCGGGTGTCTCAGAGAGCAGTGAGGTCACCTCCTCCCTCTGCGTGCCTCTGCCGCTCCCATGTCCAGCTGCCACACACCCCTAACATGTACGTTATGTGCCAGGTGAGTGTGTGTGCCCTGCAAAGGACTGACATCCAGTCCGATTTGTCCTCTGCCTCATGGGACAGCCTCACGTTTAAAGGATTTAAATCAGCCTTACAGAACTTGTTGTTCTTGGTTTGGTTTAATGCATTTATTATTGTAGATGTTGGATCCCACGGCAGGTGTTTTTTCACCAGCCATGACTTCAAAGTGTAAGCGTTCTTTTGTACTTGCTACTATTAACATTTAAGTTATTTTTCAAATCACCCGCCAGTGTGTTAAGCCCCGTGTGCCTTGAAAATATCGTCATGGACCGTGCGTGTGGTTTAGTACAATGTTTCCACACTCCCATTACTGCCAACGCTTTGCTTCTGGCCATCCCATGACGCCATGTGTGTTTGGCAGTTAGTGGTCACCTGGAATACGGCTACATTCATCTAGTTAGAGCAGACACACCAAAGCAGGTATTCAGCAGCTTGTCAAAAGCACACAAAGATACACGCAGCTCTTTTGTCGAATGCCTCAGACTCCCATAAAAAAGAATAGCTTCAGTCAAAAAAACGAAATGCAAATACAACCGATTCTCGACTGTTTACCATGTAGGTGTGAGGGCACGGTTCACCTCCGCACACCCCGCCCCCACTGCCAATCACAACAGGTCAGTACGTGCAACACGAACACGGACATGCTACACTGAGGGCAGAGCCACCTCCAGGACCCACACTGCTGGCTGTAGCCGCGGGGCTCCAGCTGGCAGAGGGAGACCATCTGGTTCCCGTGAGCCACGGTCAGGCTCGGTCATGACCTCAGTGCACCAGTTAAAGGTTGCAGCCACGAGGCTTTTGGCGAGGAGGCATCAGCGATGCTGACAGCCCCCTCACAGCTAAGGCCTGTGCAACTGCAAGCAGAGGGAATGCTGGGAAAAAAATGGAGGAGCAGTGGTCTGCATGCTTCTACAACACATCCTGCATCGGGTCCCTCAAATATGACATAGATTTACATATATACAGGTGAATGTCGCTACTTTGCACACAGCCAACTCGTGAATAGATCCCCCTTGGACACATCCTGAACAAACATGAGCAGAAATCACGTTAACGTGCCTAAGAGTGGTTTGAGATCATAGGCAACCCATTAATACATTCTGTGCTGGGAGTGTCAAATTGTTTCCGGTATGTTACCAAGAAGATCCCCCTCCCCTCCAAAATGTGTGAGTATTCTTTTGCATCTTTGGACAGTCCTTTAATAAGTCTCATGCGGGCCAGCTGACATTCCCACCACTCATCACACCAGAGCAGAATGGTTCTGGTGACATCATCACAATGCGCCTCGAGTGGTTTGCTGAATTGCTGAAGTATCTGAGATGCGTCCCTTTTGTGGCCACAGTGGAAGAGAAGACGGGCCCCCGTCACCTGAGGCCCTACAGGTGGGGGCCGGGGGGAAAAACAAATTAGCAGCTTTCACATTCTCAGTGTGCTTAAATTACTAATGGAAAAAACTGAGTCAATAGAGCCAAAAAAACGGCAAAATACTAGTGGTTTTGGCAACTCTGCCGAGTCGTTTTGGTTGTGTAGGGACCTCAGAGATCAGCCAATACCCCATTGGTTGTGTTAGACTAACTTTCTCGATGATTGCGCTGGATGCTACGGTGGAGCCCCATGCAGGTTAGGGCCGCGCTTTGTCCCTTTTCCTTTGGAGCAAGAATCACCAGGGGCCCAGGTTTTCCCAGCCTGCACGACTTTTTGGATTCCGTTCTGAAACCTTTGGCCACGCATGCCGTTGAGGTTGGGGGACATCCAGAAGACCCCCCCGCTGAGCCAGCAACTCAACACACGCATGTCTTTAACAGCAAACAGTCAGATTTCACGCGCTTGTGCCTGCTGGGTCACATGGATGGGCTTAGTTTGCTTAAAAGTACTTCACCTTCTTGTCACTTCGCATGATGAACTTAACCTTTGCACAGCGCTCTCATCATTTTGGAGACCACCGCACTCGCCAAAGCCACCTCTGCGTGGCTGTCACCTTGAGGATGTTGCCAGGGCACTTCCTGTTGTGAACATGTGGATGATGTGCTGAATTAGCAGGTCCTGCAGAGAAAGGATCCCCCCCCCCATATCTCGTTACCTGTGCTGCTGAGGAAGAGGTCTTCCCACAATGCATAGGGGTGTCCTTACTGTTGGGCCGGGACAGAGACCCACACCCTGGGGCACTGAACCCTGGGGCACCACGTTAAGGGTGCAGGCAGTGCAGAGTGCTCAGGGAGGCTTAGCCCCCCGCCATCTTTGGGAAAAGGTGATGACTTTGGAAGCGGGATGGGAGGCCCCCCCCAAATGGAGAGAGTGACGAAGTGCAAGCAAGTGAAATGCAGCCGGGGGCCATGCAGGGCGCGGACTGTGCGACAGGAGCCCGGGAGCCGGCTACACCACCGAGTCCTTGATGTCGGGGCCAAGCCGGACGCGGGGCCGCGAGCAGCTGGGCGAGATCTCCACGCGGCTCTCTTTCAGGTGCAGCGGCCGCTTCTCGGACTCGGAGAAGCTGCGGCTTGTGTCGGGGGAGGCGTCCTGCTCGTGGGGGGGTGTCCCGCAGGCATATACGTCATTGAGGGTCTGGTAGCCCTTGTGGTCAGAGGCAGGGGGCGGGGCCGCGTTGCCGTTGAGGGGCAGGCTTTCCGCCGGCTTCTGCACTCCCCGGGCCTTTTTTGGCACCATGCTGGGGCACTCGCCCTCCTTCAGCATGGCCTTCATGTGGCCCCGGTGCCGGTAGACAGCCAGCAGGGACAGAAGCAGCAGTGATGCCCCCAGCAGGACACAGACAACGACCAGCTCGTTCCAGTAGGTCTTCACGGCCATCTGGGTGGAACGGGCCTCGTCAGGCAGGTCCAGAGAGCTGCTGCCCAGCCAGGAGTTGAGGCTGCGCCCCGCTGCGCCTTCGGCTCCCACGTCAGCCCGCACGCAGTAGTTGGCCAGCAGCTGCCGGAAGCCCTCCTCCTCGGACCAGCACTCGTAGGTCTCCACGCTGTCGGCGCGGCCCACCACCACCAGGCCCCCGTCCGAGCTGTGGTAGACTGAGCGGTTGGCCTTCTCGTTGTATGTCCAGTACCGCTTCGCCAGCCTGGAGCGCTGCTTGCAGGGCAGGATGCGGAAGCTGTTGGCCGGGATGGTGATCACCTGACATGGGGACGAGCCTGGGGGTGGGAGGGG
>JAABNX020000021.1:9752596-9768316 GCA_015163995.2 Mormyrus lacerda
ATCACTGCTTGGGGGGGGGAGGGGGGGGGTCTATAATGACACTCGACACCATTTCACCAGCCACGGGCCACGAGCACCGATCTCTTTAATAGGAGGACATGCTGTACATATGATTATTCATTATAGATAATTCTACCATATCTGCCATTTAAAAATGCACATCCCTCCATCCATCCGGTAGAGGGTGAGGCAGGACATGCATGGAATGTGTTTCATGCATGATTTAAATGTTCTCTTTTACTCTATAAAAATATGCTACATCCATTTTATTCAAGCATCCAATCAGCTTATGTGCTATGAATAAATGTCATTTATGAGACTTGACTGTCCACTTAGTGGTCAATATTTCAATTAACAATATTGGTATTGGCCCGTCTCTCCTGGGGGGTGTCAACCTACACGGCCCCTAAGGCAGCCCCACACCCCCACTACGGGACAGGCAGGCGGGGCCCGTCTCTCCTGGGGGGTGCCATCCTACACGGCCCCTAAGGCAGCCCCACACCCCCACTACGGGACAGGCAGGCGGGGCCCGTCTCTCCTGGGGGGTGCCATCCTACACGGCCCCTAAGGCAGCCTCACACCCCACCTGATGCACATCACAGTGCAGCTGCCTCAAGTTTGCCTATGGCCTCCATTTTCCATCGTGTCCCGGCTGTGGCCATGTATGAGTTATTTTATCTACCCCCCGCCCCCTCGCCGTCCTTGGTAGTGAGAGACATCCTTGCGATCACCTGCACAGCAGCTCTGTCCGGCCGTCTGAGCCGCCCTGGTCCCGGCCACATAGCAGTCAGTTCCGATCATCCTTCCCGACAGACAGGGCTTTCCTGGAAGAGTGAGCTGAGTATGTCGCGAGTGGTCTGGGTAATTCCCGGGAAACAGGCATGGTGAGGACTGGGGGGGGGGGGGGGGGGGTGGCGTAAATTCCCGGGACTGAATCCCAGCAGGAACAAACTCACACAAGTGAAGGAGGAGCCAGAACTGAACACCGGCTGTCTCTGGTCGTTTAATCAAATACATTTGATCCGGTTGGGTAGCTTCTCATTTCATGCCGAGGGTGGGGGGTGGCAGAGAACAGCTGCGGCCGCCGTGGACCCCCCCCCGCTGCGGAGAGGGAATGCGGGTCGAGGGACCTAATGAGCCGGGCCGGGCCGGGTCATCCTGCCGCTGCAGATTCCACCTCTGGCCACGGTCCATTCCTGTGCTTATCCAAACTCGGCTACACCGTAACGCGGACCTTCAATGTTACCTTTTATTAGCAGGGTACGACTGTTTGAGCAGTGAGTGTTTAGCGTGGGCAAGAGGTCGGCTAAAGGCCCTCTGCGGCGGCCACGTAGAGCTAATGAGAGCCAGTAGGGGGCAGTGCTGAGCAGTACATTCCCAGCATGCCAAATGAACTCATTAACAGCGACCAGATAATGGACATCTGAGAGGATCAACACTGAACACAAGTATCTGTAAATGGCACCCGAAAAATCCCCAGAATGCAAAGGGGGCAACAAGAAATGCTTTGTGTTGGGATGAAAGAGGTGTGGGGCTGCGGCCCACGCATGACCAGGGGAGGCACTGCAGTCAGAGAGCCCAAGAACAACAGCAGAGGCGCCGTTCGGGGTCATCTGACAAACAGACAGGGATGCAGAAGCCCCCAGAATACGGAGCGACAGGGCGAGCCTGGGCTTACACGCCGGGGGAGGGGGGCACGGCAGGCCTCACATGGGGGCCCCCTGTCTCAACTTCACTGGGAGGGAGGGGAGATCGATATCGGCAGAGATTAGTTTCAGTCTCATTTGCCTGCGTGGCCCCCTCCAGCTGCAGTGCAGCTGCATGCACCTCCCCCCCCCCAGCTGCAGTGCAGCTGCACGCACCCCCCCCCCCCTCCATCACCTCTGTTTTGTCACGCAGGTGTTACGGACGGCCACAACCCGCCCGGATACAGGGCTGCACTAAAAGCTTTTTGTTACTCAGCGGAAGCGTCTCCATTGCACCAGCTTCCCTTCCATTCATCTATATAAAACTGGTAACTGGTGCCACTGTAACCATAGTAACTTCCTGGCTGCATCATTCTAGAGCAGGATCTGGTTCTGTGAGCCGTCACAGCCCAGACCGCTCAGTATGGTGCTACGGGAGATCTCACTGAGAGACAGAGCAGACTGGCATGGGGCGATTGTCTCAACGTATCACTGAGAATATTAAAATCGCACGACGACAGTAAGTGAAAAGAATGTGTTAGGGGGGGGGGGGGGTTGCAAGGGGAACTGGAGGGGAGCCAAAATCCATCAGGCGGGAAAAAGACTCATCAGGACATCTGAGATACCAGCATGGATAGCAGCTCCAGACGGGCAGCCGCTAGACGACGTCACACCGCCGCGCGTCAGGCCTGCAGCCTGTCTCGTTAGTGCGCGATTAATCACCGACAAAGGCAGCGGGATGAAATGGACAGCATCATAATGCGGGCTGGGCTCAGGCGGAACGAGGAGCCGTCTGCAGACTGTGAGAAACACTCAGGGGCCAGAATTTAGGCAGAGAATCTCCAGGACCAAACACCCATTAACCGGCCAGCGTTCGGAATCGCTAGAAAACACAAACAGCTAAAAAATCACACTTATGTCCAGACAGAAACGGAAAAGTGTCTCCGTGGAGATCTGAGCGTCGGAAGTGCAAGCGTGAGGGAGAGGGAGCTGGAAACCCTGAGAACCAAATAAATAGATTCCATTTCCATCCATCCATCCATCCATCCATCCATAGCATGTGTAGCGGACAGCACTTGTCAGGAATCCCCTGTGCCCTCCTCATTCCACACGTACACCCGGGAACAAGCTACTCATGCAAGGCCCAGCATCACAGCCGCTAACCTCAGGGGGCTGCCACTTCCGGGATATTCCCACAACATTTACAGAACATTTCCATGAGGTAATGAATGCCATCTAAATGCTTCAGAACAGGACTAGAGTCCAAGTGCTCACATGACGCTTTTCCACTGCCACCAGGAATCGAGCTGTACCCATGTGACACGACCCTGCGAGTAAAAGCGTGACCAAACCAAGGACGTTGCATCACCACCATCAGATTGATTGAAAGCACAGAGATGCCAGTGATCTGTGTTGATAACTATGGATTATCTGAAGGAAAAAACTGAATATTCTGTGTATTACTTTGGACATTGAGGTTTTAATGCATTCTCGACAACTCAGAACTTGAAAATGTCCAGCTTCCTATTTAAAAAGAATATATCTGTAATGTAAATTTATAAAAGGGAATGCTAATTCAGCTAGTGCCTGATGCTAACATAGCAATGACTCTCATGGATGTGCTAGTGGAAATTAGCAGACCGCAAAAACAACAAAAAAAGAAATAATCTGCATAGTAAATCATGATGTACGCTGTTATATACGTGTCTCTTTGGTTTTATGTCACGCTGGCTCTCCAAACCTGGTAACACCGATATTTAATCGACTCTTCTGCAGAGGAAAACCGAAGAGAACCGGAACCGCGCTGGATCTAGTGTCTCTCCGCAGTGCCGCTCGGGCTTGGCTAGGTTCCTGTATGCCAGTGGAAAAATATCGAAATTCAACCGATTCCAACCTAAGTGCTGCTAAGTGCTTCATTGGAATAACTGGAATAATTCACTTTAAAAACCTGCCAGATGCCAGAATAAAAACTTTTCAAAAATACTAGAAAACCTGCATAGCTGTGAGTCCCCATAAACTCAATGGCAGACAACAATCCTTTAATCCTCTTTAATAAGCCGAGGCTGCATCACCCAGGACAGACGCACCCTGCACATGCACATGGCTGAAAAAGCTCTCCATGTCACACATACATCTGGAAGATACAGCCAACATTGACAGGAAGCCAACAGTGACAGGAAGTCAAAAGTGACAGGAAGTCCCTCCCACTCTGCCGAATCCGAAGGTGTTTTCGAGCGGCGCGAACATCCTTATCGCCGGTTATATACTGCTAAATACAAACTACAAGCTCCTCAACATAGATCTCTTGTGAAAGGCACAAGAGTTGGATTAAACGCTTGTTGCCAGTGAAAGGAGCCTTACGTGCCTGAAGCCTGCCAAAGCGCTTAGCGCTAATGTGTGCAGTCACGGGTGTGCTCCACTTGGGGCTGCCTTCACAGGTGTGTAACACAGAACTCATCGCAGCCATTAACCACGGGACATCAATCCTCAGCAGGTTGGCCCAACAGGACCCAGCCCTGCCCCCGGGCACACAAGCAGAACTCTGAGCAGTTCTGTAGCTGCAGAAGTATCTGTACATAAGAAGCCTGCGCTAATGAGCTAATGCTACTGAACAGGACAGAAACAGTGTGCCTGCGCTAAGCTAATGCTGTCAAGCTGTACGGACAGTGTGCCTATGAAGCAGAGTGCTATGCTAATGCTGTCAAGCTGTACGGACTGGAAAATGCAGGTCAGAACCCCGATTATAACATCCTCCATGACTGCCTTTAAATTCATTTTGGTAAGTTTATCAAAATCGATAATACTCTGACCTCAGACAATAAAACAGAATAAATCCATAAGCTAGCAAGAAGATACCATAAATACGTGAATAAGAAAAGAATAGACGCAAAGCTGACATTTTCGGTGTGAAATAACATTTTTATCAGCTAGATACAATCGTGAAATTTCATTGCGCTATTTTTCATTTATCTGGCATTTTTACACCAACCAATGATTTGCAGTGGGGGGTTTTTTGAGGGGGGGGGGGTATATTTTCTGCTTTTTGTGGAGTGTGACAAGTGAGGGGAGACCTGGTCAGCATTATTAATGCGGGAGAGAGAGACACGAATGCGCCAAAGTGAGAGCTGCAGGGCTGCGATGCTCCGGCCCCCCGCTTGCATCTGCCCCGAGACCCACCAAGCTGCTGCCCTCAGCTGACCGGGCTTCCGGGAGCCATTAGAAGCGGCCTGTGGCTCCATTAGGCGCAGTTCAACCACGGGGGCATCTTAGCATGCATTAGCTCGTAGCAGTTTCCGTCGCAGTTATTATGCACTTTTCCCGCTCATTAAGCTCTTATCAGTTAAAGCGGCAGCTCTCATGCCTACATTAACAAACAAAAAAAAAAAACAAACATTCTTAGACAGAGCGGTTTCTACATCATCAGAGCTTCACCCAGGCCATGAAGACAGAAACAGCAGCGATGGGTTTTATTTAATTACACCCCATGCACTTGCATTTTACTAATTAGTTTACTCAGATCACAGTTAGCTCATCTAGCTGAAAAAACCACCACAGCTCACTAGGCCTGATAAAGACAGTCACTTGCAGTGAGCGACGTGGTTTCCATTGCGGGGGCAGCACCGCGGGGAAGAGGGTAACCAGGAAAGCCAGCCTGAAGCTTCTTCCACAGAAATGCATGTATAAGTGGAGAGCTCCAGATCCGTGTTTCAGGGCCTTTTGCGGTACCTGAACGGAAAGTACTGCCACCCTCACTGTCACCCATCCCCTGCTCGTTTTTAGGAAGTGTCAGTTCTGCGCGAGATGCCACAAGACAAAATCGTGCCACAGCTTTTCTGCAGCTGTCAACGCTGCAGCTTATGCTGGAACCCCTCCAGAGAGCCCAGCAAGGCACGTGACACGCCAGTGCAGGGGACACGCCAGACAGGGCTAAGCTCTGATCAAACAAACGCCAGTAGCAGCAGTAACAGCTGAACGGAGACGTGGGGGGATGGGCAAAGGCTGCCCCCACTTACCGTATAGGAAGCTCAGGCGGGGGGTGACGCCGTCTTCTGTCGCCACACAGACCAGGGCGACCGCCAAAAACACAGCGACCAGCAGGGGGAGCTCACCCATGCTCACTGTCCACTAGAGGCCATGTGTAAGACGTGGGTCCTTAAAGGAAGCTTTTGGGTGTCTCCGACGTGCCTGCGGTTGTCCCCCTTACTCCTCTTCCTCTGAGCGGGCAGCTACCTGGGCATTGGAGCCCTGGGTATTGTGGGATGGAGGAAAAAGCCCAGCAGATCGGTGGTTCTCAGGCTCTCACGGCCGCGAGATGCCTCCTGGGATGGTCAGTCTCTGTTCATGCACGACCTTCAGAGGTCCTCTGATCTGCAGGGGGACAGAACAGGGCTTAGAGGACAGGGCTACTTACAAGCAAACGCAGCACGGCTTCAGGCCTCTCAGGGACATTTGAATCGTATAAAGTTTATAAAGGTCAACCAGCACTTTAGTTGATGTCCTGGGCTTTTCTCACCAGTGTGCCTGCGCTTTAGCCGCGCACGTCTTCGCTACAAACGCTCAACCTTATCTGACTCAGCCGAGGGAATAAATATTCATCTCCAGAGCCAAATGACCAGAAGGGAGCGACCTCTGAAGAAGGGCACCTAATCGCATCTGACAGCTGGGAAGGACGACTCCCAGCCCAAACATGGGGATTCTGTTGCAGTGGTTATGAATCTGTCCTAAGTTACACTTTCACCACTCAGAGATACTTTACTTAGAATGCAACAGAATCTGCTCAATACTATGCTGTAAACAGGAAATGGTGGTAAACTTTGATTAAAAAAAATAAATAAATGAAGCAAGTTTGAATGCCCACAAGGCTGGACTGAATAAATGGCTGTAGAATTTAAACACAACCCAACACTGACAATGTGCTTCTGTCTCAGTCTATAACCACGACCCAGGTGAATCAATCCTCAAACAGAGACGTCTGAGGGAAAGCGATGGACCAGCACCGTTTGGGGAAAAAAAGACGACAGTGGGGTGGAAAGGAGAGAGGGAGGGGCTCTCAGATTCTGTCTTTTGTCAAACTGTCGTCTGGGGTTAATGCAGGCGAGTCGTTTAGCCTAAGCTTGTGGTTTTCGTTCTGAGATAACTGAACAAACAGGGGAACAACAGCACGGGTTTATCACACATTGGTGGGGGCAGATTTCAGGTGGGGTGGTGACAGCCAGCCAAAAGTTGTTTGCTCGTCGGGTGTGTGCCTACGTGTGACTGTGTTTTTCATACATTGTTAGGGTGTGTGCATATATACGTTTTCCTAAAGTGTTGCCACAGGCATAGCAAACCCTTCACAGACTTCCCCGCTTAAATAAAACGTCTTTTGTTTTAAAGCCTGGATGTGGTGCAGCCAGAGTCGCAGACTGTGACCCAGAGGAAGCCGAAAGCAGTTCATAGAATCCTCTGCCATCGGGTCCACTTACGAACCAGAACACGGTTCATGGGCCGCTTTGAACGCGGAGCCAGGAATCAAAGTGCCGCTAATTCTGCAAATCAAAGTGCTTTCAATAAGCCTGCTTTTAATTACGGCAGCAGAATCTACCCACGGGAGGCTGTCTCAGTGATCAGAGAGCGGAGTGGACACTGTTTATATTCGCAGTGGAGCGCTACGCAGCCAACGGGCCTGGATGACACTCGAGTGACCAGAGGAAGAGCTCTGTAATGTCCCAGTACTGCAAATTTCAGTGCTTTTCTACCAAATCCAGTCCAAGCTGGAATGTGTGTGTGTGTGTGGGTGGGTTATGTATCTATTGTGAGGACCAAATGTCCCTACAATGTTATAAGAACCTGTTATTTTGACATTGTGGGGACCATTTCTTTGAGAAATTCAATTTTGTAAGAATCCTGCAATAGAAAAAACTAAAAAAATGCCAAAATACTTGTATTTTGGTTCATTACTTCTGGTTGAGGTTAGAGCTGGGTGGGGGTCAAGGTTGTCATTGCTGGGATTAGGGTCATGCCCATAGAAATGAATGGATGGGTACACAAACATATGAGTACAGGTCTGTGTGTGTGTGTGTGTGTATATGTGTGTGTGTGCGTGTGTGTGTATATGTGTGTGTGTGTTTGAAAAGGAGGTTGGGTAAATGTAAAAAACCTGATCAGTATGTACCTTGTGTGTCCACAATGCAAGTGCTACACATATTCTATTATTAGCACACCAAGACTCACTGAAACCAAAGAAATATTCGTATTTGAACAAGCATCACACAGAGTTTCTACAGTGCTTATAAGGGTCACCATCAGTTCCGATGAGCCGGATTTTGGCCGACTGAAGACCAGCCTTATCTTCACTGTCGAGAAGTCTGATGACTCGCAGACTCTGATTCATCCGCCGACACAGTCGTACCTTGACAAATTGTAATGAGTCGCCAGTTACCTTTCTGTAACATGATAGATTCCCTAATTTGATGTGTCTGTACAGCATGCAAAAGTGGGTACAATTACTGTACCGTCAGTCATGTACGAGCAAGTACAAGGGGATCGGTTTCCTAGCGTGGTTTTCAAGCCGACATCAAAGGGCAACCTTAGCTTTTTCTGGGCCTTTTCACCTGGCTGTCAGATCCCAGCCGCTCCATCATCCCCGAGTCCGCAAGGAAATAAAGCGTATAAACGTACTGCTGACCCATAATCCTCCAGCGAAACGCAGATATCGGCTCCCCGGTGAGGAGGGAGAGGAGATCTCAGCCCAGCCGCATTGTTCACCAAAAAGCCCCGCAGGAGGCGCTGAAATATAGTCGGGCTTGTGATCTTTAAAAGGAAGAGAGAAAAAGCAGCAGCCACTATCAGTCTTGTGGGCTGGGCCACCTCCAGCACCCACACAAAGTGCGTCTGAGTGAGTGAGTGAGTGAGTGAGTTAGTGAGTGAGTGAGTGAGTGCCACACTGTAGGCAAGGCGATGAGCATCAGCGGCCCCCACCAAAGGCCGCAAAGAAAAGCCTCAACGGGACCAAAACAAACACCACTGTCCTGGAAAGGGGGGGGGGGCAACACTGCCATAACCCCCCCTCCCCACAATTTATCTGTTTCTTTGAAGTTCGGTACAAGTGCATACAGTAACACTAAACAATCTGTGTCCCATAAATTCCCAGAAAAGTTATAAAAATAACATTCTGAATTCTAAAAGTTGCCGGGATTCTGGTGATTAATGGCATGAGACCATGACAGGTGTAGGTGTCCTGATTTGATGCAGTAAAAATATCCAGCTTTTGAACAGGGCAAGCTGAGAACTGCAAACTAGGTAGGTCACTCTGCGTGAAACTGTGTACTAAACAATTAAAATAAATAACTGAATACATGAAAAGAATGTAGGAAAGTAATGGATCCAACAGGCAGCCACTAAAATATGGAACATAAAGCAATTTAAAAGCATGAAATTTGGTTCTAGGTGCCCGCTGTCTGCTCACTTAAAGGTACAGCAACCATTTAAATCACACAAGGTCATCTGGAGAACATAGAGGTAAACTGCCAATCAGCAGGCGGCACTGTTTCAGTTCCAGGACGACCTCATGTCTATGGGCCAGCTCCAGTACAGAAGTAGTCAGCTGTGTTTCACGCGCTGTTAGTTTGGCAGTTATAAAATACAGCTAAGCAAGTGCAATACTAAACAGCTGCACACAGAAATTAATTATGCAAAGTCTGAGAAGGGGCCAGCTGTTTTTTTTATTGCTCCATTCAATCACTGGAGCCGGAGACTGGGCCGTGTAAAGTGCAGTGTTATCACACAGTTAAATACCAGGAAAATAAGGTGCAGGTCGAGAGAGCTTTCCAAGAAAAAGGAGCCTCTTTCCTCCCGCCTCGCTGAGCACAAACTGCAGGCTCAGAACGCCTAGGCGATCGCCCACTCACACACATCCAATAAGTGTCCCCATTTAAATATCTTATGGTATTATATAACCTGGAAAGTCTGATTTAACATCCATATGCTTCGTACGAATTAACATACGCAGCTGGGAGATCCCACTGGAAAACAGCACTGGAAAATACAATCACAGACACTGGGTTCAGCAGATATACAGCTGGACTGCCTGTGAGCTGCAGTGCACTCTCGGGTTTATGTGGAAACCGGGAAGCTGAGAAGTGCGAGTGAAAAGACGAGTTCATTTTCCCTCGAAAGTGCTAACAGTCTGGGCGGCTTCCTGAGCGGCGACGGAAGCGAACGGCCCCCTGTGGGCCGAGCCGGACCACGACCCCAACCTCTGAACGCTCTCCCCCCAAGCCTCAAGTAAGATTGTTTAGCAGAACCTCCCAGAGAAGCCTGAGACCCAGGAAGTTCCATTGAGATCCAGATGCTTGGTCCCGGGTCTTTCGTCACTCAGCAGTGCAGTTTCACAGAGCCTGTGACCGTCACGGCTCTCCTCCTCAGCGGGATCTTCATGTGCGTGATGCAAACCGCTCGCCCTCTGCCCCAAGCACATTTCTGCTCCTCAGAGTAACGCCCGTCCTGTCCCAGCGCCATGCGGACCCTCGTCACACATTCATTCCTCACTCCCACAGCTCTCACTCGCACACACTGCTTATGTTTTTTTTTTAACTGGAACATTGTACTTCCACTTCTTGGGACTCAGGAACTGGACGTCCCATTTCGAGAAGCAAATCCTCCAGTCATCCCTCAGTTTCAGACTGTAGTAATAAGCTTCTAATGTTGTTTATAGATTAAATCTTCCATAAAAGGATCCTGTTAACAACGAGAAAGACCAGAAGTTTTCTGGACCACTGAGGTCATTCTTGCTGTGGATTCATACATCTTTTTGCCTCTTTTTATCCAGTACGTCCTTGGAGATCCTCCCCGGGGGGGGGGGGGGGGGGGGGGCACAGGGCGCACACACATACACACACACACAGATAAGCAGTAGGATTAAAACCCCAGACTGTGGGGGTATAAGGCAACAACGCAGCCCAATAAGCCACCAGCATAAAAACCCGGAAACATTTTAAGGATTAACTATTTGAATCATTTACATTTAACCCATAATGTTTAAAGTTCACAGTTATTGTCTTTGCACCTACATTTCCATCCCCTGTCTTCCATTTTAGGCATCAGGAGGTTTTTGCACAGATGTTGCTCAGTGGTACTTAACTGAATACCCAAGTCCCAAGGAAGGATCTATTCACAAGATCACACTGTGATCGGTCTTCAAGCTGCTTCTGCAGCTGCTCATGTCCAGGTGAGAAGTTATGTTTATCTGTTGGGAAACATTTGGATGGATATTGAACTCACGATTCACGAGGTTGAATCAAATCGCAGATATTTTCTACTCTAATAATAATATTTTCTACGAATTATCGGATGGGCAAAACAGCAGAAAAAGACTAATAAAAATCAAGATCTCTTTCCTGATAAGGAACTGAAAAGAAAGACGACTGACTTGGTAAAAGATCTGATGAAAATTTTATGCATCATATCTCATTTATATGCAGCAAGCGAAAGGCGAGACAGAAACACGGTTATTCCTAATGGAGCCGCTTCGTTATGTCATTAAGTGCCAGGGGTGTGCTTGCGTATTTAGATGATAACTCACGACTCCGAGGGGAAGCCGTCTGTGAAGATGAAGCAGCAGAAGAAGTGTTATGGTCATGAAGGCCCCTCAAGGACATTGGGAGGCGGCTATGAAAGATCAGCTGACTTTTCTGTTTCATTCCACAAGTCTCATGAAGAGTTACAGCCTAAAACAACTAACAGTTAATGATGGCAACTGCTTTGTATGCAGGTATCATTAGATGTTCCTCATACTTTGGTTTTTCTTCCAGGTGACGATGGGGAATCTTGTAAAAATCTTTTGTGGTGATTATGACCTAGACCCGACCAGACATCCTGTCAGAAGACAGGATACAATTCACATGATGGACAGAGGCATCAAAGGTTACCTGGAAATGCCACGTGGACAGAGAAGAATCGCTTAACTCCAATAAAGAACCCTTCTGGTTAGAGTCTAACACCCAGTACAGTAAACCGAAGAGCTATAATGTCATGCAAGCCTGGGCAATCAGAGTCGGAAGCCCTCATTAGACCAGGCCATCCGGAATTTTCCCAAACTTCCCAATGGGCAATCCACACCTGACACATAGTGGACACCGTGCTGGCTGGTTGCTTTTCCTCAGTCTCTTGGTTCCTGCACAGTGTAAGACGCTGAAAGCCAAGCTTTGAACAGAAGGCAATGCGGCCAGTCAAATGTTTCACAGGGAGCTATGCTAGAAGCCATCTCAGTGAAGACAGGGGATCCCTTTGTAGGACACGTGCCTTTAAAAAGTCACGATGAGCATGACCAAACACATGGAAGCCGTTCAGATTTCGTTGGTGCCGCGTGCAATACGTTCACACACACTGGTATCAGGACCACAGAGCCATCCATTAACCACCCTGATTTTCCCATTGAAGCCATGCTTATGCTTTTGATTTCTGATAGATGAATAGCATCTCCTAATGCTAAGCAGATTTACGGGGAAATATGAACCAGGCTAGAAAAATCATCTATAAATAAAACTCATTTTTTCCAGTGACCCGAAGAAGTACTGGGATATATTTTCTGTCAAGACATTTCAAAGATTAATTTGAAAAGGGGCATCAATATGCACCCCCCCACAGTTAGAGGCCTTTAACATCCTCTTTTCTGCTGTCACAAAATATTACCCTCAGGGAACATATCCAGGGAATTCATGCTCTGGGTTGGTCAGGAATCGACAGTTTTAGCATTAGCAGGCAGTATTCAGTGTGTTGGAAATGGGCAGTTTTAGCATTAGCAGGCAGTATTCAGTGTGTTGGAAATGGACAGTTTTAGCATTAGCAGGCAGTATTCAGTGTGTCGGAAATGGACAGTTTTAGCATTAGCAGGCAGTATTCAGTGTGTTGGAAATGGGCAGTTTTAGCATTAGCAGGCAGTATTCAGTGTGTTGGAAATGGACAGTTTTAGCATTAGCAGGCAGTATTCAGTGTGTCGGAAATGGACAGTTTTAGCATTAGCAGGCAGTATTCAGTGTGTTGGAAATGGACAGTTTTAGCATTAGTGGTACTAAGTAATGATTCTGCGCAGCATACAATATCTGCACCCATAGCTCTACTGGGAAGCAGGGTGCAGTTCAAGGCAAAGCTGATGCTAGCCTGGTCACTACAGCAGAACTAGGCCAAGGTCAGAAAGACCCTTTATTTCTAGCTATACCTTAGATAAATTAACACAAGACTCAACACTAATACACCCACTAACCAGGCTGATGATTAATCAAGAGTTAGGGATGTACGATTTTATGGAAAGCCCCCCCCCCCACACTCTCCCCACTGTGAGAATGCTTTTCATAATACTGTGAAAACCAAAGCAGGTATTATGAGCCATAACACACACACACACACACACGCACACACGTGCAAACGCACACACTCACGTGCAAACGCACACAAACAGATAAATACATTTACATGCAAAATGGAAATCAAATTAAACATCCTTGAGCTATTTTCTAGGTCTTCTGAAGATCAGACATTCATCTCCATCTTCAAACTCACCGTTTCACAATCCGGTCCTCAGGGACCCACAGTTGCTCCCTCTAAACTTCCTACCAGACACTAGGGAGCTGGGAGGGAATAAAAATGTGGGTCGGACCGGACTGGGAAACACTGCTCTATCTAGTGAATTCACTAAGGCCAATTTTGAGACACTGCCTTACCTACCTGCATGTTTTTGGAGCAAACTGGAGGACCTGGAAGAACCTGGCAATGACACGGGAGGGAACATTGGCAGTGCCCACGCACTGTCCCTAGGGCTGCTTTTGAGACATGACGACTCAGCAGAAGGCAAAGCGTGTGCGTTTACATGTCCATGTGAGCCTTGGCAGAAAAGCGGAGCCAGATGTTTTCCCCGTACTGTAAATGAAAATGCTTATTTTCTTTCCTTTTGACTCTTACATAATTTTGAAAAGATTTACATATCTGTCCTTTTTTTATACTGAAGAAAGTAGAGGGACAAGTAGTGAACAAACGCGATTCAGCAGAAGATGCTCCATAGACAGGACTCCGACTGGTTGCCGACTGCTTACAGACCGCCTGCAGATCACCCCCAGATCGCTCAACAGATCCCCATCAGATTGTCCGCAGACCAGCCACAGACCGTCCAAAGATCTCCCAAAACCACCTGGAAAATAGCCCACAGACTGTCTGCAGACCAACCCACAGACCACCTCAAAGACTGGCTCACAGACCGGCAGCAGACTGTCCAAAGATCGCCCAGATCGGCCCACAGACCACCACGCAGATTGGCCCACAGTCCATCCCATAGCCTGGCCCGCAGACCGGCCCATAGATTGGCCCACAGACCAGCCCGCGGACCGACCTACAGACCTCCCACAGCGTATCACTCAGCCCTCTCTCCATACAGGAAACACGCGCTCATCATTACGTCAAAGGCAGGAAATGTCGCCATACAGGTTTGACACATGCAATGCCGGGATAAATACATGTCTTTCAACACTCTAGGTGTAAACAAAGTGTCATTTCTTCCGTTCTCACTCGTACCAATGAGAACAACAAAGGAAACAGCATCTGTAATTATCCATTTCGGAGTCAGACACTCTGGCAGAAGCAGCATAACACACGATTAGCAGATTTTATATGGAACCTTATCAGCTACAAATGATAGTTGATTACTGTGTTCCATCTGGCCCCAGCACAGAATCCCTTTTATTAGTGACGCCAACCAGCTGTCATAAAGTTCGTCGGCTAGGGGCTCAAGGCTTGATTTCACATGACTAATATGCAAAGCACTAGAGTACAGATGCGCCATATCAAAATGGCAATTCATGTATCACAGTTGTGTGTTAAGGCCGAAAAGAAACCACCAGTATTTTATTATTTTCTATCGACTTGTAAGTCACCATTTCGGTGGGCCTGCTATGCAGGGAGCATAGATTTTCTAGAACGTAACAAAAAGGACATATTTTAGGGAAAGATGAACAGAGTGCTTTCAGAAACAGAAATGAGACCACAGACATCTTCCATTTCTCAAATTAAAATAAGATTTCTCTTTCTCTTTTAAAGAGAAATTAATGTTTTGGTTTTCTTTCAAGTAAGTTATATTTTTAAGTTGTTAATTTGATGCACCTTCTGGAGTACATTTTTTTTAATCCAAAGGCCAGTTTTTTATAGTGTTTGTAAGTTGTTACGCCAAAGATGTAATGCAATCTTGACGGATGTTTTCCTTAAAGGGGTGTGCAGCTCACCAGAAACCACACCCTTTACAAAGCAAAGCAATTCAGGAGCGCAGGTGTTGCTCTGATTACAACATCAGGACACCAGAAAAAAGGGTTCAGAACCCCAACCAACCTGTCTATTTCTTGGTTTCATTAGAACCTCAACTTTCAGTGTATTAGCATCACGCTATGATTCCATAGACGTATTATCCATCCTTTGAAACTGGCCGGGAATATTTTAGTGACTACATCCTTGTCAGATTAAAACATAATTCTGCAACACTAGATTGTCTTGAAATGCCTGTTTACGAGAGTCTGAATGTACACAACATCTAAAGAGATCTTGACACTGATTCTGTAGGGGAAGGATAGCATGCCACAAAGAGAATCAGAGGGGTAATTCAGCGAGTACATCATGTACTCTGTCTTCATAATCCTCTTTATTCATTTGTTGCTGAATAACTCAGTAATACCTACTCATGACGAGATACCGAAAGTGTCCATGAAAAGACACCCTGATTGGTCAGCTGACAGAAACCATTCGAGCCGTTTTGATCTAATACGTCAAATGTAGGTAATAAAAAGTTAGTAAGCCGGTATCAGATATCAGTACTCAAAGTATCCTTATAATGATTAGGACAGGAACCCAGTACTCAATGTATCCTTATAATGATTAGGAGAGGAATCAGATATCAGTACTCAATGTATCCTTATAATGATTAGGACAGGAATCAGATATCAGTACTCAATGTATCCTTATAATGATTAGTACAGGAACCCAGTACTCAATGTATCCTTATAATGATTAGGACAGGAAT
>JAABNX020000021.1:9768416-9778687 GCA_015163995.2 Mormyrus lacerda
CAATGTATCCTTATAATGATTAGGACAGGAATCAGATATCAGTACTCAATGTATCCTTATAATGATTAGGACAGGAACCCAGGTTTAGTGGATTGCATCGTTGTCTTCTGGGTTTGAATCCTGCCTCCACTCTGGATTTTGCCAAAAAAACATGCAGTTTGGCCAAGTAGCATCTGAAACCGGTGACTGTGAGTATGTATGTACATGCCCAGCAGTGGACCGGCGACCCCCTCCAGCTGCACCAGCACCCCCCTACAAACCAGTGCTTGGAATATGGATGCATTACAATTATTAACATCACAAAGATAAATGAACAAATGAAAAAACATAAACTGTAATACCAATATTCAAAGTTTCCACTAACACATTTGTATCGAAGCCTCATTGTAAGCTTGCCAAGCACTGTTTTCTGATATGCGCCAATAAAAATGTAATAATATTCTAAGTGTTTATATTAGTACAGTATACTACAGTAAATCGAACTTCCCAGCCCTGCCAAGCGTGATGATCTTAGTGTATCAGTTCACAGGCTTCAGGTGCGTTGGGGGAACCCATTGCCACCCGTTTCCGTTCATGGGGGGGTGGGGGGGCTATACTGCATGTCACTCCATTTCTCTATCACCATCCTTCCACAGAAACCATTTAAAAAGCACTTTCCCCCACTTCCCGTTCCAATAAAACCATCATCACATAACAGCATTTTAATGTTCAGTCAGACTGCATAGGTTTTTATCTCCCCAGTAAAATTCTTAATTAGACCTAATTCTGCTCCAGATGAATCCTCATTACATGCTCAGCTTCCTGAAGCTGTATGTTTTATCAGAGATTGATCGAGCCGTCTTGCTTTTGCAGCAATTTTCTCGCAGATGGTGGCGCCGTTAACAAGCAGCCAGGTAGATCCCCCCCGGCAACCGCGAGCCTTAGGGACCCTCATTTAGGGGAGGGGCTAATTTCACAGAGGCTGAGCTCAGATTGCACTTGTTGCTGCAGTGCTGACCCCCCCCCCCCCAAGTAATTATACAGGCATCCTGTTATGAACCTTAGATATCCTTACTGAGCCAAGTAGTGGACTGGGCCCTCAGAATAGCTGCCAAGGGACCACTTTACACTCTATCCGGGCAGGAAACACCCAGTGATTACAGAGACAGCCCATAATACTTAGGAACCGGCAGTCACTAAGCTACCCTGGCAAAAAGCAATCAACCCACTTGACCTCATGCTCATCCCTTGGTCCACAACTGCATGCGGAGCCATGAGACACTATGAGCATGAGGTTTTTCCATTCAAGATTACTATAGAATATTCCAGAAAATTAAATATTAGAAAGGAACACAGAACTTAAGTCTGAAGACTAATAACAAGATTGGCACTTAAGATCTAAATCTGAATTTTCAGCAGTTGTAACATGATACTTCAAAAACAAAATTAATAAATAAAGACTCGTGCTGTACAAAAAAACAAAAAGTAATTGGACCAGGAGGCATGCAGCAGACATACTGCATGTCTAATGCATATTCTTCTGTTTTTTGGCTCTGTTCGTCTCGATTTCCTTTCAGATCTGTGTTGGAGGTTCTGGTTTTTCAGACACAATAACACATCAGAGACCAAAACTACTTTTTTCCCAAAAAAAAGCTTCTTTTTGAGACTCGGCCTTGGTTATCCTCCGCCACAGGTGGAAAAGCTGCACCACTTCGCATTTAAAGTAGGTCAGTAAAACGCAGCACTGTTCAAATAGTTGAATGGGAAATGATCTTTCCATTCCCACATTTTTACAGGCTTTTACTGCAGAGATAATATTGGTCGTCACAGTGTGAGTGAGTTCACCAAACTGACCACGGCTGAATTAGAGTGAGAGGAGAGCGTCCTGGTTGGTGTGACTCAAATGGAGATCTTTCTGTGTTGAGATATGAACAGCAGTTTCCGGGTCACACCTAACTTAGGGGTCATGCCTTCACAAGCCCTGTTTCCAAATCACTGCAGACTTTGTTAGAGTTCAGTCATGTGGCCAAATGAAACAAACAATCAAAAATTAAGAATTCTGACAGAATCTAGATGAAGTTTGATTGAAACAAATGTCAGCCTAACTGGAGACTATTTTGCAAGGGTCACCCATACAAAATAAATAAATATAAGCGTTTTTAAGTTTGTTTAGCATTTTAACAAGCGACACGACAAAACCCGTGTTTGCTAGCCGTCGACTTTCATAAAAGGAGATGACCCTCATGCTAATTTTTCTCAGCAGTGAGGCTGACTGACCTTACAGTGTGATGTAATTTCCGATCTTCTAGCATATGGAGGATTGGACATGACTGCACCCCCAGATCTCTCCTTCATCTATCCATCCATCTTCTAACTGCTTTTGCTTTTTGCTCAGGACCTCCAAGTCGCCCAGAGTATGAGGTGTGTATGTGTAGAGTGTTACCCCATCCCTATGCTGCCTAGAGCAGGCTGCGAGTCCCACAGCGACTCCCTCTATCAACCAAAAATTGGTCCTTTGTTCCCCGACACATTAATCACCATCACTGATTGGTCGCATTATGTCACGTAATAACACTATTGCACTTTACCACATAGCCATTGTTGCTTATTGACTTTGCTGAAAGATGCTAAATAATGCAGAAGCCACTTTAAACAAGGAGACCTTTACTCTTGGGGTAGCAGTGGAGTGGTGAACATGCATGGATTACTGGATGCACACTTGTGCTATCAGGACAGACGGCAGAGAGATCCACGGGATGCTAGGATTAGAGGAGTAGGAACGGGTACTTTACCCAGGCAAACAAAATACTAATAAATGCTTAGCTCTCTATCTTAAATGAGAAAAGTGAAAAACCAGAAATAAATCAACTGAGTACACAAGAGCAGGGGGGGGGGCAGCACCCTGACCTCGCCACTCCCAATAAACACTCACACTCATGTGCTTTTTTTTTTTTTTTTTTACAGTTATCTGGGTAGGACAAAATGAATCAGGTTTACTGTTCAAGCATGCTCACGCACAGAGATAAAGTACAAGGCGTTATCCTGTATTACTCGGTCTTAAAAGGTTTTACTAAAAAAGCAAATTTCACCATTTTAATTACCACCCATCTATTTCCCATAAGTGGCTGTACAGTAAATGGAGGTAGTGAGTCTACAGTCTATGCCAGAAAGAACAAGAAATAAAGTCGGAGACACCCCAGCTGGGATATACCAGCCCACCTCTGGGCGCAGAAGCACACGATCACACAGTATGGAGATCTACCAATTCGGTGCACGTTTTCTGGAGTACGGGACAAAACTTCCCTAAAAACACGGAGGAACGAGGAAACTTCAGAGGCAGATATTTTAATTACGACTAATTTTAGAACACTGTTTAAATCCCCCTATAAACAGGTTCAGGTAACCTAAAATGACCAAAATAACTCAAGAGCATGTTTAAACTATCAGTTTCGCTCACTGTTTACATATAGTCCGTATGTCTCATCACAAAAGGTAAGAAAAGCCCCTTCTCAGCATGAGATCGGGCTGGAACCACGAGGAATACCACACACCAACCACGTGACCTGCCGCGGACCCATGTGACTTGCTGTAAATACACGTGACCCGCCTGGCAGACGAGGGAAGGGGCCCCCCTGTCCACCGATACTGCCAGTGCCACTCTTTTAATCTAACCTGCTGAGAGTAAGTGAAATGTGAAGTCGACGCCACTCCATTTTATCCCTAACGGTGCATTTGTCTGGGTTTCCCCCGACAGCGTACCTTCCCCTGGCCGACGGCCAAAACCAGACAAAGCATACATTGAATGAAGCGTTATTAACCAATACCCCTCATGCCTGTTAGCGGCGCTTTTCGTCCCCTATAAATCTACAGCTGGAGTATTTGAAAAGAAGGATCAAATATACAAATATGAGCATTGAATAAATGCAAACTCCCTTAAGCAGAACCAAATTAGATTACACTCAGTGTCCTCCTTCATCTCTTACGATTACTCGTGGACTGTCTTTCGAAAAGTACAATCTACGAGTAAGTTTAAGTGGAGGACAGCGGCCAAATGGTTCGGGACCGATTCACAGTATTTTGTTTTTTGTTCTAATGGTATTTCACATGAAATCTATTATAAGCCTGCCATTAAATGTGTCTAATAAAGTACAAGAACACCCTGGGCAATAATCTCTATAAATTTACCCAACACGACGCTGCGGCGAAGTACTCCCGGTGATCGGTGAATATACTGTAGTATAGAATAGACAAGACTGAAATGGTAAAAGAAATGTAAATACAAAACTACGCATTTTTAAAACTATGTAGCCAACAAAACAAACAACCGCACATAGTGGTGCAACCATAAAGCCTTTATGAAGACAAATTAAGCAGATCTTCCGGAGAAGGGATACATTACATTGGTCTCACCGGTGGTTTGCGGCGCTTTAATGGATGGTACATGAAGGTCCAGGTTGGATGGTTGATCACGGATTACGGCTCCGATGACCATGCATATAGCGTGGAAGAGGGAACAGCACAAATTGCAAACAAGAAAAATGACAAGAGCCGTCGAACCAAAGTAATCGTTTCTTGTAAGTATCATCCATGCTTTCAGATTTAATCTCAGCTGCACCCCGATGACTCTGATCGGCGATCACACCAACCTGGTAAGCTAGCCTGGCTCTGTCAAACCGACTGCGTTTTTAGGTTTACCGCAATAAGATACTTGATAAAGAGGGTTTCTTCACGGCATCACAGTCTCCTTTTATAAAGTTATGAACATACGAAGGATTGCAGCACAGGTGTGCCCCCCTAAAACACACATCAAAAGCCGTGTGAGGGGTAAAGCCGAGGAATCAAATTCAAGCCGTAGGCTAAATGTTTCTCTTTTTTATGGGTGGGGGGGAGGAACTGTCAGTTCTGTTTCACCAACACGAAAACAAAGAGTGTAATAACACCTCCCAGCGTGGCATGCGGTTCTCTGTGCGCCTTGGTTTTCACAGATAGACTTGTGTTTTCACAGTAACTGGGGCTAAAACTGGCTTCTTCTTCAGTGAAAGAGTCAGGGACAATCTGAGCCAAATCAAGGGTAGCTAGGCGATACCATAAGGCTGCATAATGATTCATGTAAATTTCTCTTCAGTTAAATATTAGGCATAAAATATTTGTATCGATGCCTTTCTAAGAGAAAGAGGAATGTTTTGAGACTACAAGCCACTAAGTCAGAGAATTCCTTCTACAGTCTTTACTAAGACTTGAGCAAAAATATAATATAGGTAGTTTATGATCATTAAAAACCTTTATAAACTTAACCCTGGGAAAACTACTAGCAAGGATTGATAGTTAAACAGTTCTACAATGTTAACACTCGTGTTGTTAATACATTATTAATACTTGGTGAAGTCAGCCACAGTAAATTATTAATATAAAATCTCAGGATTTCTGTATACTCTACATTAGCCGGAGTATAGTTTTTAGTGAGCCCTTTCATTTGGTGCTGGGCAGAGTCGCGGAGGCTGACGGCTGTAAGAGGCGATTCAGCGCGGACTTGAAGAGTTCGGCTGTGCTCAGCCGTTTCAGAGAAGGTAGGCAGTAATTCACCCCACGGCCCACGGAGGGTCCGGCCTGGCTGCACATCACCATAAGAAAGCGAGCCCTGGCCCAGACCGGCATCTGGGTGTGGGGAGTGGGGACATGACCCCCCCCCAATCCTCCATCACACTCTCTCACCCTGCCGGATGATGGGAGAGAGCACTGGGGCAAAACTCAAAGAAGAAAAGGAGAGAGAGTGAGAGTGAGAGAGAAAGGGAGTGGGAGAGAAGAGAGAGAGAGAAAGATGGAGAGAGAGAGAGAGAGAGGGAGAGAGAGAGAGAGGGAAAGTGGCAGTGTACTCCAGGCTATTCCAGCCTATGGACCCCATACAAGGAGCAGAGTGCCCCAAAGCACCTCCATGCTGACGGGAAGGACACCATCTACCACCTTATTCTGAATGGGTTATGGTCCAGCAGGTTTAAGAAACAAAGAGCCCCTTCAGGTGCAGGGATCCTGCTGCTTTGTGGGTGACAGGTGCACACTGGGCTCCCTGAAACATATCCGGGAGAGACATTTTAATGAAGGTCTGCATGGATGCTGGTCAGTTTCTGTGTGTTTTGTTGACTCCTACTTGTGAGAAAGGCATCTCCTCTTCCCCCGAGATGATGCCATCCAAAACAATGTCCAAAGTGACTCACATACCCGCTGCCCCCCACCCACCCAAAATGGATCTCAGAGACTCTCTTGGCCTGGCGCTCCACTGTCGGCCGTGGCTGGCCGCGGGGTTTAGAGTATGACCCAAACGTCCTCGGAAGTGCCCGGAACGGCGGGAATGTGGCCAGTAGCCAGGACAGAGGCCACTTTCCCACACCGTGGCACTCGGCCGCCTTGGGAATCGGGAGGGGATGTTATGTGTGAGTGGAGTTCCCAAGCGGGGCCCTCGGGGGGCGCATTTAGCCACTAGGTTACAAGCCAGTTTCTGAGGGCCGTCCCTCTTTTCCCATCGCAGGAACTTCTTCCCAGCCATTTAGATCAGTGTTTCCCAACCCGGTCCTCGGGGACCCCAGACGGTCCATGTTTTTGCACCTTCCCAGCTTCCTGCCTGGCAGCCCACATTTTTTCCTACCCAGTAGGAAGCTGGGAGAGAGCAAAGACATGGGCCGTCCGGAGGAGGATCCAGCGAGAAGCAGCCTTGGTCTGCAGCCCTGCTCCCAAGCAGAGTGTTTACATTCTTGCTTCATGCTGCTGCACAGTTACCCAGACACACGATTTCTTCCGAGTAAATCAGGTGGCTGTACTGTCCTGCAGAGGGGAGGGAAGTTGCCATAAATCAAGGATAGTACCGCTGGGATCTGATTAGAAAAAAAAGTGGTGGGGAGGGTCCACGGTAGTACTAGAAAGCATTTTTCCTCCTTTCGCGGCTTAATGATTAATGTCTCACAGTTTGTTCTCATTACACATTGCTCTCCCTTCCAATAACACTGGACACGGTAGAGGACTTCACTGTGGGTTTTATGTTTTGTTTGTGTATGTGTATGTTTGACCAGTCCAAAGGAGATGCCTCTTGCTGCCGTCGGGCTGTTATCAGGCAGCCCTGCTGTGAGACGCAGGTTTTAAGAAGCACGGCGCGTGCAGCCACAGCCCGGAATCTTCGGAGCGTGTCAACAGGCAGGGTATTGTGCAGCCTCCCGGACCACAAATGGCCTGTTGTCTTTGCGGACAGACTAAAAGAAAACACTGTGGCCGGCCAATCAGCACGGACTGGACGCTCCTACACCCTGAACACAGAGCCGCCGCCCCCCCCGCACACATGTCACTCAGGGTAACAACTCCTCCAGCAAGGCTGTAATCTTCCCCATTTCAGATGTCAGACTTGGAGGTGTTTATCTGGCAGATTGAGTACATTTTCCTAGGAGACTAATTTTTTTTTATTTGCCTTATTTTACTTGAATGCCGACGCCCACTTTTCCGAACACATGTGTGGTGTTGTCACTGACAGTTCTTTCGCTGCTCTGACGCAGGCTGACACTTGGGGCGTGAGCAGGACACTCCGACGCTTACGGCACGTCCTCCAGGCTCCACCTCAGCCACAAAACTTGCGACTGTATCCCACAGACTTTAAATTCACAAACCAGCTTAACCACGTTTAGGGGCTGAAGGTGTTTTTCAGGGCAGCTTGTCACGTCCAGCCCCTCCATTCGGGGGGGGACGGACATCATGTAAATGAGTGAAACCGCACGGTAACCTCTCGGCAGCCAGGGACTGAGCTGTCTGTTATACCATAAATAAAAGCAAACATTCCCCCCCCCCCTTCTGCACGCCCCCTCCAGCTATCTGAGGCTGATAAGGTTGTGGAGACAGACTCTGCCCCCCGCCACCATGAACTCCCCCAGATGTCTAACGGGAAGCAAGTGACAGCAAACAGAGAATCAATCAGGCAGTTACCGTGGAGTGACAGGACTCCCTTGGAAACGGCAGCACTGATGGTCCTGGTAGCTCCTTAGCGGGTAGAGCCTCTCGCAGCTCAGGGCTGCCTGTACAGCCCCCCAGACTACTCACTTCTTCTGGGCTGAGCGGTGCCTCTCAGTGACTCCGGCAGAATCCTGGCTGTGGATCCACGGAATGAACAGTGTCCGGAACGAGTGAATCCTCTCTGAGGTACGCGGCGCGCCGGGCAGGAAAATCGCTGGGAAGCTGGGAGAGTCTTTGCTGGAATGAGCCTGCTTGCTCTGCCTCACGCACACTCTGCTGCTCAGCACCTCCCACTTCAGTGACAGAGCCAAACAACAAAGGAGCAAATCCCTGGAGCGGGGGGGGGGGGTGGAGTCCTCCCAGACTCGGCAAGTAGCAGCTCGACCCCCACCCCACTTCAAAATGGAGATAAACAGCACTACAGTGCATATTACAGTGCATACCTGTTACCAATGCTTAAACTTACAGCCTGGGAGGAGACCATATGATTTTCAGATGCGAAAAATACTGGGCATCTGGTCCTCATTCGGGGGGGATTTATTACATTTTGAATGGAGTACTCCTAAAGTTGACACGTGAAGTACTGACTAAGTACCGCTTCCAAAACACATGCTGAGTAAAAGTTTGGAATTGCCAGAATTCCTGCACTGACTGCTACAAAGCTGTGGCCTGACCCTTAGAATAATAACAACAGATTAACACAGCCTGATTAAACAAATCACACAAAAACCAAAGTACATTTCCTGTCTTTCTGAACACCCTTTAAACATCAGAGTCTGGAAAAAGTAAGATGATCAGACCACTTTTTAGGAGCAATCAAAACAGGAATCCATGGTAATTCCAGGGGGTTCACAAACATTTACCCACCACAGTACAGCATGAATACTCCAGAGTAAAAAACATCCATCTGCCAAAGAAATTTCCAGACACGATCCCTGTAAACAACTTGAAACAGTTGCTTGAAACAGATCGACCCAAATGTCGCACAGAAGGACTGTGGCTCAAGTCTAATGCCCATCACAAGACATGGATTTGTATACCCGATGACGTTGGAAAAACGTCACCTTATACCGGCAGTGACAGTTCATCAGTTTAATAGTGCAGTTTATTATTGCAGGAGTGTGTTGCATTGGGATTATATCCAGTTATGTGACATGCGAGTAGCCAGTCCCCGAACAAAAGCAGTTACAGCAGTTGGTGTGTCACTGCCCAGCCAGTAGAATGCCGAATTTCTAATCTTGTGTAATCCACCTCCGTCTGATGTGTTTTGGCCCAGAGTGAACATGAAGAATGGGGACGTCACGGGTAATCAGCGAATGGCAGCAACCTTGGCAGAGACCCGCAGGTGGATCTATAGAGGCAGCGGGGCGAGTGTTTACATTGCCCCCTGAGCCTCTGCCCCCCCCCCACCCCCCCAATCAGCTTAAGAAATCCGGGATGACACCAAGCAGTGCTGGTGAAATGCAAGCACAAGAGTGACATCTTACTTCTCGAGATACAGAACAACACGGCACCTTAAACCAAACCTCCATTTCATTCCAAAACCCCTTAGGAACTGGCAGCCAGTAAGAGCCAAACAAAGAGGGACCCAAGGGCACAGGCACACAAGGGGTACTTTAAGGTGTACTGCAGCACAGGCACCCATGCTATCTTCAGCAGAATCTCGTCCCAGTAGCCTTGCCAGGACATGCCGATATTTTAGTCAACAAAGCGTGCAAGGAAAACATCAGTGATGGGTTTTCTGGACGTCGATGTCGAAAAGACATCTTCCCGCTGTCCCGTCTCACAGAGGGGGCGTATTTTTTTTGTAATCTTGGCCCGGTGCCAGTCAGCGACTGATGTGGCGTGACTCCGCCGCAGACGGCCTGAAGTGGGCCTCGCTCTGAGCGACCGTCTGTCGTCTGGAAAGCGACGGGCTCCGGTGGAAATTGCTGTGCGCAGTTGGGCGGCCCATCATGAGATCCCTGCGCCGCCTCTCGCTTCCCCTAAAGTAATTTGAGGATTCACTTCTCAAGGACGTTCGAAAGTCAAGCACTGGACAGGAGGAGGGGGTAACATGAGTTTGGAACCTTTACCCGCCCCAACGTAACTTTCCCCCATTAAAATGAAATAGGATAACTTGAATGCATTGATAAATGTTAAAAAACATTCAAATGTCAATCAAAACTACACCCAAAATATATCACTGCAATCTATTCACCACAAGTAGCTTGGAATACAGGGGGCACTCTGCGTGGGTCACAGTGTGTCACAGAGCTGACACACACAGGAACTCTCAACTGGGGCACCCTGCGTGGGTCACAGTG
>JAABNX020000021.1:9803559-9817610 GCA_015163995.2 Mormyrus lacerda
CAAGCATGACTGCAAACAAGCATGACCGTGACTGCTGCACTAATGGGGTAGCTGACCTGCCAGTGCAGGCGTTATTCACCATTGCTCGAGCAAGCTCCACCCACATTCACATCGTTAGCAAAAACGAACATGCTTGGATTTGCAGAGTAAACAGAATCCAAGAGTCTAGTACAAACCGTGAGCCCTCTGCTTCTGCACATCACCTGGGGAAAGGGCAGCATATCTCCAAGGCTCCCAGACACTCAGCACGTTTTTTGAAGTGCATTTAAGCTACAGTCTCACATCTACAAAATTTCAAGAAGAGGTTGGTGATGCTTCTTACATGTGTAGATACCTGAAAGGTCCTGCAAACTGGCCATTAATGTCAACTCTTAGATGTGCAGCGAAGATGAAAAACCCTGGATAAGGGGACAACAGCTGCATGTTGAGCTGGAGATTAATCCTGGGGGTCAGAATCCATGGTCCAAGCACAGCAACATGGGGTGCTGCAGAATCGATGAGGGAACGCAAACTCTCACTCAGCCACCATTACAGAGCAATCTATCCAACGATGATGTCATACAAAAAGAAACCTGTGACTTCTCAAGGGTGAGTGACACGGACCCTGAAATGAATCAGCCCAGTGTTCATGAACGCACACATACTTGTGATCATTACATTGTACGCAGACTCTGTCATGCCCTGGATCATGTCATATGTCGTGAATGGTATCCTACTAATGGACACTGCAGAATCCATGACCTTCTCACAGCTGCTCTGCTCTGCATTTGCAATGTATTTATTACTATTTTACTCAGATTAAAAACCATGGTAACACTTTACTTGAGGGGGTGCAAGAAGCTTAGTAACAAATTTACTGGTCAAGTACAACTCATGAACAAATATAGAAATAAAATTAAATAATTATGAAATATATGAACCATTATGACCGATTAATGATAGATGAACATGGAATCAGTAACTAACCCTTAGTTACTACTTAATAAGTACACGCTTAATTAGTAAAAGTAGTATTACCGTAGCCATTTCTGATTTGCACCTGAAGAGCTGTGGATTCGGATGCTGCCTGAAATGTGTTTGCGGAATTTGCATGTTTTTCCAAAGGGATATGATTTCAGTAAACCAGAACCTTAAAGCCATTTCCACATGAAGGCACTTTGAATAGATGGTTCTGTTCTGTTACACCCTCTATGTCTCAGGAGGGGTTCGTGATGATTCCAAACATGAAAGATATCGGACCGGTGTTTTTCCCAGGAGCTTACATCTTAGACAGTTTCTCAATCCCGTCCTAAGGGACCCCCAGATGGTCCAAATTTTTGCTCCTTCCCAGCTTCCTGCCTGACAATTCACATTTATGTTCCCAAAAATGTGGACTATCTGGGGGTCAGCGAAAACTGGTTTGAGAAACACTGCTCAAAGATATGTTTTACTCGTGTTTAATGTCAAATGCTGAAAGGTGGAATATATCCGGTGAAAGTTCTTGTGTTCCCAGAGAGATGCAGGTTTTTCTTGTTCAACCCAACCAGACATAAGCCGTGTGACAAATCTATGAAGAGCTTTTAACACATGCTTTGTTAGTGTTTAAACCAAAAGCTCCAAAGGTCAAACGTATAGTATTCTCAATGGTTTCTGAGATCTGAGGTCTCACAGACACAGACTACAATCTACTCCAAGAAGACACACCTTTAAGCAGCATGCTTTGTGGACATCTGAACATCATTGATTTACTGCTCTGGGAGAGTCCTGATAATATACTTTTGGGAAAAAATTACTTCCAAATTGAAAAGGGAAAACATGACAATATAACACATGGGCATAGAAAACAGAATAGCAGTCATTGTTCATTGTTAGTGACTATTAGTGAATCACCAAAGGACAATGATAAGCCTTTGATGGAGACTGGAAGAATTTATATGACTATTTAGACATCCTAAGAAAAATGCCCCAGAGAAAATGTTGAATGGCTCTCTTCTGCAGGGTTTGTGGTGCAAAGTGGGGGATTTTTATCACACTAGAACCTGTCGATGTAGAGTATGATCGTAGGATCTGAGAGTGTAGCATGTAATCGTAGGATCTGACGGTGTAGAGTGTGTTTGTAGAATCTGAGGATGTAGAGTGTGTTCGTAGAATCTGACGGTGTAGAGTGTGTTCGTAGGATCTGATGGTGTAGCGTGTGTTCGTAGAATCTGAGGATGTAGAGTGTGTTCGTAGGATCTGAGGGTGTAGCGTGTGTTCGTAGGGTCTGAGGGTGTAGGGTGTGTTCATAGGATCTGACGGTGTAGAGTGTGTTCGTAGGATCTGAGGGTGTAGCGTGTGTTCGTAGGGTCTGAGGGTGTAGCATGTGTTCATAGGATCTGTAGATGTAAAGCGTGATTGTAGGATCATAGGATGTAGAGTGAAATGGGACTGTCACCTCAGCTTTGCAGAACAGGAAGGGCACACTCCTGGTTTTTAACAAACAACTCATTTCCAACCGAAAGAGATGCTGAATAACTTAAACCTTGTTTGCTCTTAATTACAACACCTTCAAACAAATGTTTCTTCTACTAATTCGCTAGGTTATCCTGGTGAGCTGAAATTCTTGCACAGTATTGCTTGCACATCATATGCCTTTGACTGCTGTCGTCGTCTTTGAAACTTAAAATATTCCACGTAAGTGAATGTGAAGTACAAACACAGTGTTACTGGGAAAGTTTCTTTCTTCTTGCTTACCATTCCCGGAAGAGTCCCCTAGTGTCTGAATTATTGTGTTCCTTTTTTTTCACCTTGTCACATACATTAGATTTGTTTTCAAATCTACCTTTGTACAGTTTTTCATGTGGTGTAGCTCAGTCCTGTCATCTGTTGATACAAATTTGTTGATGCAACAAATCATCATCTATTCCCTTCTAATGAAAACATGGCAGAATCATTGTAATGTGAGAATGATGTTGCATACATGTTTGAATTCGAGGTTGCGGTTTAAAAATGGATAATTGTCCTGCCCTAATTCAGAATGGATTCATAGGATTTATACATGTCGATTGGGTAGCTAAATTCTAGATCGTTGTTTTGAAAACTACTTCAATTTTATGTGGATTTTAAGATAGTTCAGGCCCGTTGTTTAGCCATTGATTAACAGTTAAAGGGGCTTATTTTTTGAAACCAAGCAGGTGGACGGTAATGACCTTTACAGACGTGCTACGCATGTGGCGTCAATTAGAAACCTTGTACTCGGGGAACCTGCTTGTGCTGCTGTTTTGTTTAGCTGAGCATGAGCGGACCTGAAACATGCCCTTCCCTGTGCCAGAGGGAGCCAGAAGATATTCCCTTCACTTGAGGTCTTGCTGAAATCGTGACGCTAGAAGCGCGAAACTTTTAGAAATGAAGCAACAAAACAATGAGCAAATAGGTGTTTAAACAGAAGTTAGTCACCGGTTCTGTTAACCCTTCTGTGTCCTTGTGTTTGACTGTGTGACCCCTGTGATGGAGAAGCGGACAGGCTCATGAACCGGGGAACTTCCCCACAATCTTACCTCAGTCTCCTAAGGAAACCTCCAAACTTACCGCACCCAGTGCTGGACAAATGGTGACAGAGGATGAATGGATGATTTGTATTATAGAATTGCTACAAGTCAAGATTAAATGGTTAATAACAGAAGAGTCAGTACGTGCGTCATGTGATGATTGTGATGTGAGTATAGATTTGAGCAGCGTGATGTCTCATGTCCTGAAGGCTATCACACCTTAACCTCAATAACGTGTTTTTGTTCAGCTGTCTTCTATGTACCCAGCATGTATTTTAATTTAGAATTAAACTAGAAAAATAAATTAAATTGACTTAAATCTCTCAGTCAGTCTCATGATGCATTCTTTCTGGGCAGAAGGAACGTGTCATTTTCCGTAAACTTGCACCACATGTCAGTTTCTGTGACATACTGTATGATATCAGTGCAGGACCAGGGAGAGTGACATGTTGAGAGAAGAGGGAAGGCGGAGGGGTGGAGGCGGTCAGGGCCGAGATGATAGAGGGAAGGCGGAGGGGTGGAGGCGGTCAGGGCTGAGTTGGAAGAGGGAAGGCGGAAACAAAGGGGGAGACTTAGCAGCTGGAGCTCATTCATCTCCATCATCGTACGCCAATTCGAGTCGGGATGGACGCCTGCTTGGGATGGTGTTGTAGCTTCCTCTGTGGAGGGTACAGCCCATCTCGCTTTCACGCCGGGTCAGAACACAGAGGGATAAAGTAACGGGAGACCATTTAGGTCCCACCCCCGGCTATGACAAACAGGGCATGAGGCAGGCTAAGCAGTTAATCAAAAATGAGCTTTGAAGATACCACATCAAAGTTTACGTGGACAAGGAACATTCCAATTCACTTTCTGAGCCTCTCAGGGTCCATCGCTTCAGCCGCAGATGTCCGGGCTCCGGATGGGTCCTGGTGCCGCTTACTGTAGCAGCCCCCGTGCATGACGTCCTCACCTAAAAAAGCGTGGATCCGCCTTGAGGGGAGTGCAGGGGGGAGGAAAACAGAGAGACATCTGGGAGGGTCAGGTTGCGCTCCGACAGCTGCAGAATGAACTACACTATCCACGTGGATATGTGGCTCACGCACAACAGCAGCCACCGCGTCTTATTATGCTCAGTACAGCCTGTCCTGCTCTGTACTTACAGGAGTGACGGTTTTATGTGAGTGTTGTTTAGTTGACTGAGCCGTCTGTGGGATCAAGGGTTAGGTTAAGTTTCTCACGAGGCATTAGGTGTTGCAACTGAGGTGATGAACTGTTTCTTAATGGTGGACAGAACTTTCTGGAAAATAAATTCAGCTGTGGCCTTCATATTTGTATCTGGCCTGTTCACTTACTATCTTACAGTCCTGCCATCCTGAACTAACTCACCTAACGTTTGCAGCGATGCTATCGGCTTCTCACTGTCTGAACACATATAATGTTAACATAAGAAATGCATGAATTACATTACAGAAAATGTATGATTTCATGCTTGCACAAGCATTTAACAGCAGTCAGTAGAATACTGTTGTAAGGCAGGGGATGGTTTATCTTTTTTTCAAGTTTGGATTCGGCATAACAGTGAGTAAACACTCAATAATTCAATACACCTGCTCAATGCACAGACATGTCTTGGCTACATCTGAGACTCAACCACTTTGTCCATAAAAGGTAAATAAGACATGAACCAAGATAGAAGCATTTAAAGGAAATAAACATCACTGAAATGACCCTGTGAACCAGCTGTCTCCTACTGAATTTTCTGTATATATGACTAGTGAGGGAGAAGATCCAGGCTTAGGTAATATATCTGCTATCTTTCAGCTAAAGAACACTCCTCTTAGGGCCAAAGAACACTCCCCTTAGGACCGAAGAACACTCCCCTAAGGACTGAAGGATACCCCTCTTAGGGCTGAAGAACACTCCCCTAAGGACTGAAGGATACCCCCCTTAGGACTGAAGAACTCTCCCCTTAGGACCGAAGAACACTCCCCTAAGGACTGAAGGATACCCCCCCTTAGGGCTGAAGAACACTCCCCTAAGGACTGAAGGATACCCCTCTTATGACCGAAGAACATTCCCCTTATGACCGAAGAACACTCCCCTAAGGACTGAAGGATACCCCCCCTTAGGGCTGAAGAACACTCCCCTTAGGACTGAAGGATACCCCCCTTAGGACTGCATTATGCGCAGTGTGATCAGAAGCCCATCAGTTCAAGCCCGGCACATCTTCGGTTCCTTGAGCAAGGCCCCTAATCCCCAGTTCCCTGGGTGCTTCTTTGGATGGCTGCAATTTGTGGCCAGCTTGTTCTCACCTCCAGAGAGCTAGTTGGGGGAGGCATAAAGAGAATTTCCCCATAGGGATCAATAAAATATCAATTACTTTTATCATTCTCCTAGAGCTAAAGTATACTCTGCTTAGGGCTAAAGGATACTACCCTTAGGACTGAAGAACACCCCCCTTGGGGATAAAGGATACTATCCTTACAGCTGAAGAGTATTCCTTAGAGCTAAAGAACACAGTTACTAATTAACTTAGCACCCTAACAATTTTACCCCCAAAACATGATGGCTTGTTGTTTATTCCAGACCTCAGAGTCCTATGTTCCCCATCTTTAATTGCTGCAGTGATTTAGCTCACAAGATGCTTCTGAGCACTGTTCTTCCAGACCTAAGGTGTGCAGTTCCCTCACAATTGGCAGCATCCCAAAAACAGCCTCATAAGAGCATAGACAGCTCTCTGTCCAAACACATCCTTCCCTCCTGGCACAGATTCTTGTGACGCAAGGCCTCAGTCGGGGCCAGACTCCACACGGCGGCCGGCAGCTGTGAAGGAGCCCTAGACAGGCCTCCTCTGTGCTCTAAGCTTTAGATAGCATCATGATGTAGGAATGGGCCTGTGGCTGTCTTCATTTTCATACGAATGTTCAACTTCAGTGACTATGGAGCTTTTGACTTTATCGAAAGTCCATAGTGAGTAGTGGGCTCTCCAGAACCACTTCCCAGAGCTGAGTTTTACCAGCTATATTGTATATCTCACTGAAGGCACACCTCGGACATGATGCCTCATGTCATGTAATCCAATATGTTCACCTATCACAAAAGCTTGCCATCTCTTGAGTTTTTTTCCATGGTTAAATGTGCTGCTTAAACACGACTCATTAAAAACGATATATTTAATGAAGAAAACTGTATTACAGCTGGCTTCTATAGGCAAGCAAGACACCCTTGGGTTAAAGCACATTGTCTCATGGCACTACACCTACGAGGTTTTACGGTCCATATAAAGAAGCCCCTATTACACGCTGGTTACATTTCCTATATTGACTTCTGAAGCAGGTGCTGGTGCTGATGTCACATCACGTCATGATCTTCAGAGTCTCAGCGGCGGTGTGCTTTCAGCTCCCAGCAATGTCAGCCTAAGACTGCGTTAGGCTCACATCAAGCAACTCACAATGTTTAAGCACCATTTGAGTGAAATACCACCTCTAAATATAAAATTACCGTGTTCTTGATATTAAAAATATTTGAGAGAGTACCTGTGGTAAGTTAATATTCAAACTCTTCATATTCACTGTAGGTTTACTGAGCATGACCACTGCATCCCAGCTTGGTTTGGTTGAACAATGAAACAGCTGTTTACCCTCGGAGCATAAATCGCATTTCATTACCATTCAGGTATCACAGACTCACGTGAATCGTAACAATGGAGAACTTCCCTGTTTCACCTTCACAGAAAGCTGTAATTAAATCTTAATCTTTATCTTAAAGGTAGAAAAAAAAGCAGTGTCAGGAAATGGTGGATTCAGTTACCGTGTCCAGTTACGCCACGCATGGCACACGCTCCGGTACTTGGTGCTGCCCTCGGGGCACAGCCCGTCCCAACAACTGCGGGCCTGACCTAGTGAAAAAAAGCCCTGGCAGATTTCAGGCTCCGAGCCTCAGACAGAATATTAAGCATTTTGTCATCAGCACAGAACTACGTCATTAACATCCAGCAGATCTAAGGTACTTAATCACAGCTGTTTAAAGTGTTCACAAAATAAGTAATAATTGTCAAGACTACTAATAATAAAAGGTTAAAAAGTTTACTTAATTGCCTGACTACGTTATGTGTCAACTACTCACTAACATAACAATTCCACATGTTTGTTTGTCTGTCAGATCCATACTGATGGGAAGATTGTGAGGTTTTCTGTGATATCTGTAATGTTACCAGACAGCAGAGGGATGGATCGAGCTGGCATATGCATCACTGCTGTCTCATCTTCCCACGGAACCCAGCTGACTAATGCTGACTGTCTTCTGTCCTGCCCTGACACCTCCGTGACAATCCGATGAGCCCTTTGGGGTTAATATGGGTAAGAGAGAAAGGGTGTCCTGTTTCCACCCTGGGAGGGTGAGGCAAAGTGGTGTGAGGAAAGCTGACATCACACAAAGGAAGAGATTCTACCTGGAGTGAGTCAGCATCCACCTAGCCCAGCAGAGCTACCTTCAAAGCGCAGGAAAGACAGCCCACAGTTACTGGCCCTGTCACACCCCGTGGGGGTGCCCCCCCAGCAGCCCCAGCCTCAACAGCCCGTCACAGACTCCAGAGGGATGATCTTAAAAGTGGATTGCCTTTAAAAAACTTCATTATGCCCTTTCTTGAGGTTCTTGAATCCCTTACAGAATCCTGTTAAAAGATAGGGCTCCATCTTGCTTCTTTACAGAGGCTGTCCTCAGGAGCGCGGACACTTTCAGGAAGTCACGCATCGCAGAAACAGCGCGACCCCCCCTGTCGTGGCTGGCTCGTACCGAGAACAATGTATCCCATTGTTCATATTCATCATCTACATCCCTCAGGCTAAGAAAACAGTAGGAGACTAAGCGGGCTGCATACAGTGTGGAACATCATCATCCTCCACCTGCAGGTACAAGGGGCAGATGAGGGATCACGTTAGATAATGATCTCTGAAGTCCAGTTTAATTTAAAGTATGCAGTAATGTATAACATTCAAACCATAAAACCATAACACTCTGACCTCCCTCACTTCATGGGTACTGCCAGTATTAATAAACGACGTGATTTAAAACCTTCTTCCCCATTTCACTGGGCCAGAGATTTAACTCATTTCTGGACAGTGAGTTACGATAAAGGCGATGGTGTTAAATAAGGGTTGTCTAGTTTGATTTAACGTTCTCCTGGAGGTGTCAGAGACCACGAGAGCGGCAGAGCAGACGTATTCTGTCACTCTGGCTCTGCAAGCCGGGCTGCTCTGTGAGGTGACTATACACCAGCTGCACTAGCAGGCACGGTTGACAGGCCTTCGACCCCTCACAAAGTTGGGCGGGGGGGGTGGAATTTGATCTAAAGCACCGCTGGTTAAGTGCCCTGAAAGGGCTCCTAACGTACCTGCTGTTTATTAATAAATCCCTCAATCTGACAGCCGCAAAGGATTATGGGCCGTCGCATGATCACCCCTGTGGCCGAGCAGCATCACGGCACTCCAGGGACCGCCTTCTCCAAATCAGGACGCCCAACCGAGCTTTGATGGCAAGAGAGTCCGTCAACCGACAACAGAGCCCTGTGGAAACGTGGGCCCCTGAAACCTTGACAGGGTTTGGGCAAATTATGAAAGATGCCGAGCTTCAATAGCGAAAGGTGTTTCCATAGGCCTGAGAGGATTTACTGAGCACTTTGCAATGGTGCTGGCAGCCAGCTGACCAAATACTGCTTTCATTACTTTTTTTAAATAGTTGTGAAAGATATTTAAAAATGAGAGAAAATTCCCATGCATTGGTGCAGCAAACCATACTATGGACAACAAAACCATTAAACTTCTGACACAAGGTCATAATATGTAGACTGTTAATTAATCATGTTACTGATACACAATATGGTCAAAATTACATAAATACCCCAGTTAATTTATTTTAATTAGGAATTTCCTAATTAAGAAACACCCATCGTGTACGCAGGCACAGGTATAAAATTAATCACACAGGCATGAAATCTCCAACAAAAAAAATTTGCAGCAGAATGGGAGGTTTCTGAGAGGTTAGTAACTTTCCGCTTGGCACCATCGTAGGATGCCACCTTTCCAATAAGTCAGTCTGCAAAATTTCTGCCCTGCTAGAAATGCCCTGATCAGCAGCAACTGAAGTAATTATGCAGTAGAAATGTTTAGGAGCAAGTTCAGTTGTAAAGTCTTATTCCACACAAGTTCACAGAAAGAGACCTGGTAGCTCAACATTAATACACAACCTGAATGACAGCAAATCCCACCAGCAATGTTCCAGCATCTAATGGAAAGCCGTCCCTGAAGTGCACAGGCCATTATAGCAAATAAGGGCAAACCAGCTTCCCAACTTCATGCTCATACTCTTGGTTTCAGAATGAGATCTTGGATAAGCTGGTTTTGGCCGTAGAGTGCAGAATGGGATTTCATTGGCTAGTCAATCAATCTTATGGTTGCCAAATATATGACATAGGAAACAATAATAATAATTATTATTGTTATTATTGTTGTTCTTGTTGTTATATTATTATTATTATTATTAATAAATAAAACAAACAAAAAACAATAATAATAAAGAAAAATGCAATAAGTGAGAACAATGAAACACAGTCAAATTGGGATCAGAGAATGTTCTAGGTTCTGCACTTTGGTGAATCCTTGTACACAGGACCTAATGACAGGGTGAGAGACACTTACTGTAAAGATAAGGATGAAGACTAAAAGCTTGTCCCTTCAAGGAGAAGGAAAGTAGAGAGTACATTATGTCCTTATTACACAACTGAATGCTGTTCTCTGACTGACAACTGGCATAGAACGTTCTGGAGATGAGACTGGCCCTCCTCTGACAGGCCGTCTGCTCTGTGAGAAAGGTCACTGCAGATTCATTTCATGGTCTACAAATGAATTCTGCAGAACATGCTGGAAATAGAATTCTTTATTTCAAAAAGTGAAGTACTGAGACAGCAGTCAAGAGAAAGATTAAATTATTATCATGATGAAACTTCAGGGTGTCTCAAAAAAAAATATCAGCAGCGAGGACACGAAAGCCTCCACACAGGATGCCTCCGAGTTAATGAGGCAGAGTAACCCAGAGTTTCTACCTGTGTGGACTGGAATTGTACCTTTCTGGGAAAGAGAGCAGCGGCAATCTCAGTAAATCCAAAGACCTTAACCTGGGGTTTAGCATGAACCAGCCTCTTTTTGTTAAAAAGGCTTCCAAAGACTCTTAGTAGTCACTCCAACGCACACGGCCTGGAATTTGGTGTGTCACCACTCCCGCTCCTTCCCTGGGAATAGTCTGAGTAAGCCCGGGGTTCGGCCGTCACAATGGGAAACCAGAGACGCCGTATTGGATGGCAGGGCTTGAATACCACAGCTAACAAAGGCAGGTCAGAGAGGCGTCGCCCATGGCTAATCCACTTACAGGGCTGCTCCTCTGTGTCCATGGGCTGTAAACTTGAGTATAAGTATTGTGCGATACCTGAGGACATGTACTGTGCTATACTTCAGGACATGTAGTGAGTGATACCTGAGGACATGTACTGTGCTATTGTATACCCGAGGACAGATATTGTGCTGAACTTGAGGATATGCACCGTGCTATATCTGAGGACATGTACTGTGCTATACCTTAGAACATGTACTGTGCTTTACCTGAGGACATGTACTGTGATACATCTGAGGACATGTACTGAGTGATCCCTGAGTGCAAGTACTATGCCATACCTGAGGACATGTCACTTAGAGCAGCAGGCAGTGTGGTGGCAAATCACCTGTCTGGAACATTATGGTGTCCTCAAGGCTTCAGGGTGACCTGTGAGAGTTGCTGGAGGGGCAGGTTGTGGTGGCTGCACACTTGTTTCAGCAACTTTGTGATGATGATTATATTTACACTCTCCCGACGCTGTCAGTCTTTCGGCACAAACGACTCCTTACCAGCAGAAAGGTCACAGGGCGGCGCTAACCCCCTTTGCTCGCTGTCACGATGACCAGGGCATGTGGTTAATGCTGGACGAAAAAATTCCAGGGAAAAAGAGTGAACTTACCATCAAAGTATTAAAGTAAGAGAAAACAAAGGGTACAGAATGTATTGATTGTCTTTCATCCATCTGCTTGCCAAATGCAGAACCGACAGCCCAAGGAACGTGGGCAGGAACATGCTGATCTCTCTTTCAGCTTAAGTCTAAAAGATCCACAGTCATTATTCTTCTAAAACTGTGTTCATTTTCTCTTCTCTAGCATGTTTTGTTCCTCTGCACCCTGCACAGTATATTTAGTACTAACTCCATCTCTAAGGGTGGATTCTGAGCTCTGAACATTAAGTTATGGCAGCCTGTGATGGTGCAAAATGGGCAAGGACAGATATACCAGTTGAGGGTGACAGAGCGAGAACATTCTGGAAGTTTAAACGTGGCCATGTGGCTACCAGCTGATTATTACAGTTAATGTCCTTCCTGACACGTTCTGTAAATCTTTAACAGCCGGATATTTAATTTAAGTGGCATGGCAGTTTGAGGACTCACGTTCAGGTATGATTTCCAGGCATTTTTCAGACTATTCTCAGTTTTATTTACATACCATCTGTTGAGTCTAAAGCACAGCTTGCATTTCTTTATAAGGGGACCCAAGACTTCATTTCTGCATGAAATATGATATTCTGAAAATGAATCTGCTCTGCTTGTTCATGTATCTCTCCACTTATTCTGGGGGCAGATATCAACTGCAAGCCTCCAAATTTAAATACAGCAAAGTCTAATGACGGTGAGAAAGCCATTCGTGAACCAGTGGAGGTCCTTACGAACAATCTGCTGTGCAGTTATAGGATAGATTTAGCTCGGTAATTACATGCCGAGTATCTGTCACTTATATATCTGACGCAGAGAAGACCAATAATATGCATCATATTGACATCCCACCAAGGCTGTCTATTGTGCCCTGTTCCTCCTGAGATGGGCTCTGGGTTACCACAACGCCGCATTGAATAGAAGGTTGTTGAAGATGGATGGATGAATTGATGGAATATCACATGAAAAATAAACTTTTAATCCTTGTCTCTTGTGTGCTTGCCCATAATTGTTCAGGTAAGCAGATAGATCTTGTTAAATGCCAATAACCACATGGAAGAAACCACAGCCTTCTGCAAAAGCTGGATTTCCCCATAGTGTGATTATAGGTCTTACGGTAGTAATCATCCGCATCGTTTCCATTTGTTTGTGCAAAGGATTGATTTGGCATTCTTGATTAGACGAGCTGTATCATTTACAACAACACATTAACCAAAACAGTTACTAATATGAACACATCCTCCCACAGTATTTTAGCCCCAAAACTACTGTAATGAAACATTGTCAAAACTATGAAAAACTCCTCAAATATTTGTAATTTATGTCTCTACATGTCTCAGAAACCACGTCATGGGGAGCAATAAGTAAATAATTCTATTGTGTCACAGTGCTTGGTCATTTTTACCACTGTAACAGGAAATGAATTTTCACCTCATTCGCAGCGTTGTTTTATTGCAAAGAGTAGAGAATAGCCACATTGCAGCCAAGCAAACGCCAAGCAGCCACCACACAGATACCATGTAGACACCATGCAGACACCATACAGACACCAAGCAAACGCCAAGCATACACCGTGCAGACGCCAAGCAGACACCAAGCAAACACCAAGCAGACACCATGCAGACACCAAGCAGACACCATGCAGACACCAAGCAGACACCAAGCAGACGTCAAGCAGATACCATACAGACACCAAGCAGATACCATGCAGACACCATGCAGACACCAAGTAGACGTCAAGCAGACACCATACAGACACCAAGCAGACACCAAGCAGACGTCAAGCAGATACCATACAGACACCAAGCAGATACCATGCAGACACCATGCAGACACCAAGCAGACGTCAAGCAGACACCATACAGTCACCAAGCAGACACCATCCAGACACCAAGCAGACGCAAAGCAGACACCATACAGACACCAAGCAGACACCATACAGACACCAAGCAGACACCATGCAGACGCCAAGCAGACATTAGGTAGATGCGTTAGGTCGATACGTTAGGTTGATTTACGTGAGACTATGGAACCTCTGTCCATGTATCGGTCAGCCTCAGGACAGTACCACAGATTTCTCCATTGTTATGTATGCATGCGTGTTACACTATCATAATTATTCACTTGACCTGATTCTTTAGAGGTCAAAAATAATATACATTTCTCCTAGGAGAGAGCTCCATGTAAAAATCTCTAAACATTTCAAAAACACAAGGAGCTCAAGCTGGTCAGCTGCTCAGCGCTGATATGCGACCGTCCATCCAATGGTCCCTTGGAGATCGCATTTCCACCAGATCACCATGGCAACAGCTTATCAATGCCACTCTTTACATTTTAGACATCTAGTGTGAGTGGAGGCAGGGATGTATATGCTGTAGTACTGGACTATATAAAATAATCAGACACATTCGCATTTAAATGTGTATTTAAATGATTGTGTGGTCTGGCTTCTGCTTCGTGAAATGATATTCCCACTTTGCATTACAATAAAAACAACAGAG
>JAABNX020000021.1:9819616-9835362 GCA_015163995.2 Mormyrus lacerda
GCTCAGCTTCTGAGTGTGTGCTGGGGAGCCACGAGGCTCAGCATCTGAGTGCGTGCTGGGGAGGCACGAGGCTCAGCTTCTGAGTGCGTGCTGGGGAGGCACGAGGCTCAGCTTCTGAGTGCGTGCTGGGGAGGCACGAGGCTCAGCATCTGAGTGCGTGCTGGGGAGGCACGAGGCTCAGCTTCTGAGTGCGTGCTGGGGAGGCACGAGGCTCAGCTTCTGAGTGCGTGCTGGGGAGGCACGAGGCTCAGCATCTGAGTGCGTGCTGGGGAGGCACGAGGCTCAGCTTCTGAGTGTGTGCTGGGGAGCCACGAGGCTCAGCATCTGAGTGCGTGCTGGGGAGGCACGAGGCTCAGCATCTGAGTGCGTGCTGGGGAGGCACGAGGCTCAGCATCTGAGTGTGTGCTGGGGAGGCATGGCTCGTACGGCACTGAACGGCCCCCACAGAATCCTTCGGTCTGGAAGTTTTCTGAAGGGTGGCCAGCTCCAAACCAGTCCCTAATGTCAGTTCTCTAATGTCAAAGACACCACAGTGAGCATATGGAGCGAGAGCAGGCCTGCCACGGAGGACAGGACTGCTGAAGCTGACAGAGATCGCAGGCAGGCCTGCCAGGAAAGAGCGCCATCACAGCACACATGGGCTTCCTGCTTGTGCCGTTTCTCAAGCACTCTAATTAAAAATTCCAATTGCTGCAGGATGCTTAAATGAAATCACACCTCCCACAAGAAAAGAGACGGCAGGATTAAGGCAGTAGGACTTACTGATGTGCTGGGGGGTGGGGTTGAGGTGCTTCCTGAAGGACCTTAGGGGGTCAGCTTGGACCTGTGGTGCGTATGGGCACGGTCAGCTAGGTGGGGGCCCGCTTTGACCCCAGTGGGGTGAAGGCCTGGCTGAGCATGTGGGGGCTTCGGCTCTCATGCACACAGCAGAAGGGGTCTGGATTTGGAGTGGGGGGAATCTAATCATCAGAGAGAGCACAGGGACTGAGATCATTGAAGGCAGGAGCAGACCCATTACTGCACATGTTCTTTCCATTACTGGGAGGACTGGGACAGCTTTCAGAGGAAGCATGAGGTCATACTGCTGCCCCCTCAAAAATAAATATTAAAATAAACCTCAGATGAAGACATACACTGTGGAGCGCAGTCATGTGACCCGGAGTGGGAGGAAAACTGCATGTATGACCTGCAGGTGAGCAGTCAAGTAAGGCCATTGACCAGTATGTCCCAGGCAAGCGTGGAGGCTGCGTAAGTCTTGAGGTTAGCTCATGGGTCCTCAGGGATCCTCACGGGCCGAATGTGACATGGCGACTGCCAAACCGGATTCTGGTGGGGCTTAAGTACGTCCAGGAGAATGAGGGAAACAGCTTGCATCATCACAGATGAACTAAAAGGATTCCAACTCATGCGCCGGGTACAAGAAGCAGCTGCCAGTTTGTGTTTCGATGGCTGTACTAGAAGGAAATGTGTGCCGGACGCAGTGCCTCCATCACCCAGGCAGCAGGGATGCAGCTTCAGCGGCCGCCGTCACGATCACTGAGCCTAAGGACTTTGGGTCTGGAATAAGACCAAGGGAACGCAGCTCAAAACCAGCTGTTACCATTTTGTAATATCAAAGCAGCCACAGGAACCTTATGGTGAAAGAGTGGGCACTAGGGCAGTAGATGTCCCAGGCAGCCTGACCTTTAGAGATCACTGTGGGCCCATCTGTCAACATAGTCAGGTTGGAACTCTAACTCTCCAAGTAGCTGACACCTTGGCCAGTGGACAACTGAGCTTTGCTCTGAGCTTGCAGTCCCACCGCCAGACACAACAACTGTGTGGAAGAAAGTTGAGGGGCACTGTACGTGGGTTGAGCGGATGTAATCATAGACGCTGTCCTTGTACAGTCCTTCTGTACGAACTACAGTTTCCAGGCCCCTGGACCACCTACAGGGGCTTCCTCAGACACAGCACACTGCCAACGCAAAAACGGCAGGAAAACACCCGGGCAAATAATATGTTCACCTACAGTAAAGTATTACTTCTACTTACCAAAACTCAGACCTCTAGGTCATTCAAGTCTTTAACGTAAAAACCAAAATAACTTCATCACAAGGTGGCAAATTCTCTGATACACAAACCCACATAGCTACATTTATACATTATGCAGCTGCTTCATAATAATTTTCCATAAAAAACTAGCTTGTAAAGAAGCCATTTATATCAAGCTGGGGGTCATCAGTTTCAAATACATTCATTATAAATGCCACTAACAGAGATTTAACAAGTACAGTTTAGGTGCTATTCAGTCAGGATACCTGGAGTGAGGACAACAAGAGCAGCCTTCTGCAAGATACCTTCTGGAACTTTCCCTGCCAGTATTAATACTAAGCAGCAATGCTTTGCCAGTCCTGGCCAGTGTCCACGCCATCCTGTAGCCATGTACAGACACAGACGCTCATCTACTTGCGAACGAGATATGTCCCGAATGGCTGTTCGTAACTTGAAATGTTCGTAAGTCGTTATTCAACATCGTTTTAAGGGTATACGTAAGTACAAAGAAGTAGGATGCTGGGAGTACGTACGCTACGCTGCTGCACGGCGGGAGCCAGAAGTCGTACTAGGAACACAATCCTTACAGTCCTCTTTGTTCGTATGTCTGAAAGTTCATAAGTTGAAAGTTCGTAAGTAGAGGAGCGTTTGTATCAATGCAAAAGTGAATCCCATCCAGCAATGAGGAGCACAGGCTCAGAGATGGGAGGAAGGAAAGGGAGTGGAGATGAGCTCAGTCGACCGATTACGGGGAGGGGGGGACAAAGGCAAAAAAAAAAAACAAAAGACAGCTGGAAAGACAGGAAAGCAGGCTGGGTGGTGGGTCTGGGAATGGGCCATGGGAGAGTGGGAGCCCGGACATCAGGGCCTGGGACCCTCTTCTGGGGGCTGATCCCAGTCTGACAGGAATGGCCAAGCGATACAGGTGAACCCGACAAACGTGCTCACCATCACAGTAGCCAGTGTCCACTCAGAGGAGCTTTCAGAACATCCAGTAAAACATGCTCACCGTCCATTCCTGGATGGGGAGACTCAGACAGGCCCCCTTCACTGCCTGTGCTTTTTAATATTATATAACCATAGTTTTTACATTTACATTGTTCTTACATTTAGTGAATGTTCACAGGGAGGTTGCGATAGGTTATGACATCAGTCACAAGTCACTGGATAAGAGTTTGTACGATGGATGGATGGATCAGTCCAGCTTCAGCCAGTTTCATTGTCAGGAAGATTCCATTTCTCTCCTTTCATACAGATCCACTGTATAGAAATAATGAATTGTTTGCACAGTACTTTGGTAAGAAGCATTTTTTGTTTTTTGTTCACACATCATATTAGAGAAAATGAGCCTTTTAGTTCCGTTTCTGAGCTTAATTATATAACATTGACTCTCATCAGCACAAATATTTTACACACATCCAAGGCCATAGGAGAAAGTTTGTTACCAGGAGACACAGTTTAATATTTTAAATGTAAAGGTTTGTTTTTTGGAGGAACAAATGACCCCAAATTAAACATTCAGGGGAACACGGGCCCGTTCTCCACCCTGTGCTTACACCCCTGCACACAAACACATTGAAGTTTTGTTCAGTAAGCTAAGGTCTTGGCACCATCCACAATGACATAATCTTGAATTCAAAGCGTTCCAGCAGTACCTGTCCTAACACAGTCTGATTCCTGTGCAGGGCCTCCATCCCAACTCATATGGACAGCTGCTCTTGTGCAATGCAGAAATCCCCATTTCAATCCCACCTTTTAAGTCAGATACAAAGCTAATGTTGTTTACGCAACACATCCTGCCCATCAAATTATGGCCAAGTCAATTAATTGCTGTCTTCCATGCACTAATCGTTTCAAACATGTTTTTTACTATCTGCTTAGATATAACACCCCCAGCCCCTTAAAACCAGAAACACAACAAGGGGGGGTAACAACATCCTTAACACCCTATCTGTCTGCTCTTTCATTTCTGGATGTTCATAGTACCACCTGTCCCTGATTAAGTCATTAACAGGGTCCTAGTGCTAGTCATCCAAACATGCAGCTGCATAAGAGATGCTAATCCAGCCTGCATCAACCTGCAGTGCTTTCATCACTGAACACATGTGATGTTTGTTATTGTGATGTTGGCTATGAGCGGGATGGAGCAGGAGCTTCCTGGTAGAGCACACTCATGTTAATTACGGGACACGCCAGCTTCGCAATAAGTGTGTGCCTGAGATCTCAGGCTTTGTTGACAATTCTCGATTCCCCGCCACAAGCTGGTGCAAACTAATGCTAATTATCCTCAATTTAAAAAGAAGACTGCAAACTAGACTAACTACTCATTATAAGGGAAATAATCCCTTTTATCAGCCTCTAAGTCTCTTGCTAAATGTTTCTTGTGCAATGCAGAAATTCTAGAAAGCTCTGGGCTGGGTTGCATGTGTGTGTGTGGCTGCGTGTGAGGTCAGTCCTGCCTAACATCTGGTTGGATTGACCTCCATCATCACGTCCTTCCTGTGTGCTACACCCAATCTGGGGCGTCCATGCCGCTCGGAGATTCACAGAGGAGAAACCTCTTCCCCTTTGTTTACATCACCGGCATCCCTGCTGACCAGCAACTGCTGGAAATGCGTCCGTTTCCCGTCTGTTGTTTTAAACACTGCTGGGGTCGTGACCTTTATCCTAAAGAGTGCTGCTTCACCCGGGGTAAGAGGATGTACATGTTTGGGGGGAGGGGTGCAGATTAGGGGTCTTACACTACTGATAAAACAAATTCAGATGAAGAAATTGCAGTGAACCTCAAAATTCAGAAAACGTAGATGGATCCCTGCCTTGAAAACCCAATAAAAAAAAAATCTGCAGCTACCATCAGCCTCCATATTTCAGGGCGGCCACCTGGAATATGAGGGGTTCAGGGCGGTTTTGGACGCTATACCGCAGGTCCCGCAATTCCTGAAAGGGAACGGACCTCACCGGGAAGCACCTGACCTGGACGCGCTGCCGGAAGTGCCGACTTCCTGCTTGCTGCTGCTGCTCTGCCCGCGGCACCACCTGCTGCTGCTACTGCCGCTCTGCTCGCGGCACCGCTTGCTGCTGCCACCATGCCCGCGGCACCACCTGCTGCTGCTACTGCCACTCTGCCTGCGGCCCCACCCAAGGACGCCGCCATGCCCCCGGCTCCGCCCACATTGCCCGAGGTGCCTGCTGAGGCGCCTCCTGCTGGCCGCACGCCCGAGGTGCCTGCTGAGGTGCCCCTGTCTTGCCTGTACAGCCCGTCTTGCCTGTCCAGCCCATCCTCCCTGCTCCACCTGCAGCTGCTCCGCCTGAGCTCCCTGCTCCACCCGCAGCTGCTCCACCTATCCTGCTCGTCTCGCTGACTCCGCCTCCTGCTCTGCCCAAGGCTCCCTGGCCTCTGCCTCCTGCTCTGCCCGAGGATACTGTTCTTGCCACAGGGCCGATGACCCTTGTCCCCGAGGAGGTCCCGGACTATCTCTGCATCCCTTTCTCGTTCCCTTTGTCTGTCCCTCCATCTGTCCTCTTGCCTCCTTCGTGGTCTCCTCCTGCTCCTGCCTCCTTGTCGCCTGCGGCCCCTCCGGCTGCCTTCACTCGCCTGTCTGGGTTCTCTCGGACTCCCCTTTGTCCCTCGTCCGTTCCTGTCTGGTCTCCCTTGTTTGCTCCTCGTCCCTTTGTCCCTCCTGTTCTTGCTCCTCCTCCTCCTATGGGTCCTTTGTTCACTCCTGGCCCTTTGGTTCCGCCTGCTTGTGTTCCCCCCGTATCTCCCTTTCAGGTGTGTCTGTCTCCGTTCCCCATCCTTTGTCAGGTCCTGTCCTACTTCTTGTCCCTGTGCCTGTTCTGTGTCTCCGTCAAAAAGAAACATGCAATATTTTAATTTTAATTAAATTTATCCAACGCCTCTCCCCACCCCAATCCCCACACAGTCCTTGTATTCATTTCTTTGTGGGGACTTTCCATTCATCTCTATGGACAGGTCTAGCCAGATTGCAGATTGCAGTATATTGCTGCACTCACAATAGGACTAAACACCTCAGGATCCCGGTTTGCGCCCCCCCCTCCCCCCAGGCAGACATGTGGTCCAGTCCCACCCCTGGAAATGGCCATCTATCTGCCGCAGCCTGGTGTTACGTGGGCGTCCCCTTGGCCTGGTCCAGTGACTTGGGTCCTCAGCAATGAGGATCCTGTGAGCCGGATCACCCTCAGGGAAACGCGCCACATGGCCGTAGATGCAGGTAATGTTTCCCATCCAGGATTCCTCTAGCAATCTCTTACTTGACACAAGTCAGGCTTTACTGAGAGCCAAATCATAGATGGTCGTTATCTGACTTATCTAGCCTCTGCCATTTTCTCTGACGCAGGCGATAATCTCCGCTTATTTGCTGTCAGGTAGCGAAGCGGGTTACTCCTCTGATATGATCTGATCACATCTTCATGTTACCCAGCTCTACTATGAACAAATAAACTATGAGCAAAGTCATAAAAGCAGCATTAAGCAGCAACCCACACACATAAATATAAGACCCAGATTCTGCAGCACGTGGCCACCTCAAAGCAACCACAGAGCACAGGGCTGACAGCTGATAAATGGGGCTCAGAGGGAGATGTCCGTTCATACCGAAGGTTGCGTTTTCAAATCCCATAGCTAGCTGAGTAAACATGTGACCACTGGGCCCTTGAGCAAGGCCCATAACCCCAACTGCTACAGGTGCTGCTGATGCCAGCTAATCCTGCTCTCTGATCCCAAAACTTGTTTCTACTTGTATGTATGTATGTCTGTGTCTCATGCAGAGCAAAATGGGATATGTGCAAACGACTCATTTCCCCACAGAGATGGATAAAGCAGCACTATTCTATAACAGCAGCAATGTAAATGTAAAACAATATAGAAGAAATTCAGTCTGGCAGAACCTGAAGGACCTGAACAGGACCGGAACAGAGAAATGCACGCCAAGAAGACCAGGATGAACTTACTATGGCGGTAAATTGCATGTCAACAGTTGAAAGAAGTTCTGTCTGAAGTGAAGAAAAAAGTGGACTGATTTAAAACCGGATGCAAAGAGAATTAGAGGCTTTAGGTGAAGAGCGTCAGGCAGCAGAGGAGGAGTGGGCTGTGCATTCTGCCCCTCAGATGAAAGGATTGCTCGCATTTTCGAAGACACCTCACTCCCCGCTCTTATCCCGCATAGTGATGAAGAGCGTCCCTCAAATACAGATGGATTGTTAATGCCTCCAAACATTTCCGTAAAAATTTGCAAGGCTCTTCCGTACAATGAAACCATAAAGTTCTACTGGATGCAGGGACTTTGCCTGTATCTCCTGCCCCCCGGCCTGTCTACTGCAGAGGAAATGCAGACGTTAAACTGGAGACCAGCGTGGTAGCTGCCAAATCACTAAAGAATAATAATAATTATTATTATTTTTGAACTTTATTGATCCCTGTGGGGAAATTCTCTTTACACCTCCCTCAACTTGCTCTTCGCAGAGCAAGCTGTCTGCAAAGGGTAGCCACCTGTTGGGGCACCCAGGGAGCTGGGGGTTAAGGGCCTTGTTCAAGGACCTGCAGAAATACTGAGGCTGGGTTTGAACCTGCGACCTTGTGATTACAGGCACACAGGCTTAGCCACATGCTGCCCCCAAATTATTAAGTTCAATTATTAAGAAGCAGGAACATATTCGCTGGGCACCAGGGGGCTGCAGCAATGTGATTTAGTTTAAGACACAAGAAAGTCTCCTATATGAAGTTTATCACCGTCAGGCTTTGCTGGAAGGCTGGTGCAGACTTTCTTTGGCATTAGTTCAGTTCAGATGGTAGAGGGCTGTTGTCTAGTACAGAGCAGGTATTAGCAGAGCTGTGTCACAAACAGGGCACTTTGGTCCAGCCAACGTGCGCCCAGTGACTGAGGGTCAGTTCACTACGGGTCAGTAGATCCCACATCTGTGGATCGGTCAGTAGGCTCACCATAGAATGAACTCCCATATGAGTCAGAGCGTTTGACAGCCTTGTGAGCCAATCCAGTGACGGTTATGGATGACAGGTGTACACCACCATCCAAAGGACGGCGACTCTTTCATCTGGCTGGTAGCTTAATATATATAATGTGAAAATATGTTCAGTCATCCAGTGCTTGATAGACCCCCAGTATCGTACAAACGGTGGTTTCGACTTGCCACATAATGAGACACAATGTGCTGTGGTACCATCTGAATAATGCTATTTACATCACCTGGCTGTACATGACTGAGGAGGCCTGGAAAGTCCCGTGTCTGTCTCTGAAGTGCCTTGGGAAGTTCCCTGTAACCAAGACCCCAGAGCTGGCAGCCTTTATGAATGAACTGGGTGGGCAGGATCCTGTTCGCACGCTGCTTCCCAGGGGGGGTTACGGGGTTAAATCACTCTTCACAAATGGGTCAGTACAATCGTGCAACCCAATTAAGTTCCATTTTAACTGCGCAGTGTCTACCATGCATTGTGAGTAATCATGAACTTCATAACGAAATGTTATCTAAACAAATCATTAAGGTTAATAGATCACATCTGCTAACCGCATTACAAATCTAATTACTTGGAAGATTAACTAAATGATAACACCCAAATGAGTAATTATACTGCTTTAAATCATAATTTGGCATTAACATTTATTTAACATGAACTGTGTTTTATGTAACTTACTATGGATCCATCCATCTTCTGAACCAGGTCTCCGGGACCAGGCTGCACTAATTCTGGAGCTTGTCCCAGGAAACACAAGGCAGCAGACACCCTGGACGAGATTCCAGGCTAACGCTGGGCTCACATTGTTGGCAATTTATATGCCTCACTGTGTATTTTTGTACTGCAGGAGGAAATAATAATTGATACTTCATTAATCCATTAGGGAAATTGCCTTTATGCCTCCCTCAACTTGCTTGTAGAGTAAGCTGTCTGGGAAGGGCAGCCACCTGTTGGGGCGCCCAGGGAGCTGGGGGTTCAGGGCCTTGCTCAAGGACCCGCAGACATGCTGAGGCTGGGTTTGAACTGGTGACCTTGCAATTACAGCCACACACTGCCCCTAAAATATATATACACAGAGTTAGAACTGAACCCCACAATCTTGGAAGTACGAGGCCGCATCGCTAACTCACTGAGCTTCCGGACTACAGAGGACCTGATTTGATATTCTGTAGCATCAAGCCATGAACCCGGAGAACAAAATCCTCTGAAATGTATTAATTGTGTGCTACTCTTTCATTTTCATTCATTAATGAGGTACATAATATTCAGGCTGCATAAGAATGACATCCTAGAGCAGAACTATTCAAATCACGGTCCTCAAGGGCTGAGCACCGCTGTTTTTCCAGCCTTCCTTTACCTGAGAGCCAGTTGTGAAGCCTCTGGCCATTCAATCTTTAATTTAGAAATTATTGAGCTAACTACCTGGGAGACTTGAAAACAAGGTCTGGATTTGGAATCGAGGGCCAGATTTAAACAGAGGGGCCCCAGAGGGTCTCATAACAAAAGGCAGTTCTGGGATCTTCCACTGCCAAATCAGGCATTTATTTCACGGGAGATCGGGCCCTTCCGCTGATAGCATACAGGAAATACAGGCCGTACTCCAAATAAAACAAATTCCCAGGAAGCCTTGATAGTGAGTCCTTTACACATGAGCCGTATCCCAGATCATATGCCCTTCTTAAGCGTGTAATGCATATCCAGGCATGGATGCTGTGCTAAATTTGCCTAAAAATGCACTGTGATGGACATCATGCAGGACGGACCAGCCCCATCCTGCTCACTGAGGGGGGAGCTGGGTATAAAGTGGGACTGATTCTCAGCCCTGGAGTTTAATGCCCATGACCAGCCCATTTTGTCTTTATTCTGGGAGAACTCTGCATTTGTGTGTGTATTTGTGGAGAGATTTGTGCATCAATCATGGTCTATGTGTGTGTGTGTGTGTGTGTGTGGCTAACATCAGATCAAGCCCGATTGGCTACTCCTGAGAATTCACAGGAGTGTTACTTTGACATGTACCACCTCCATAAATATTGTTGCAGACCCCCCCTTCATGGCCATGGTGTTCCCCGATGGCAGTGGTCTCTTTCCTCAGAATACCCCTGCCTCACTGTAAAATTTGTTCAGGAATTGTTTGAGGAACATGAAAAGGAGTTCAAGGTGTTGACTTGGCCTCCAAATTCCCCAGATATCATTCCAATCAAGCATCCGTGGGATGTGCTAGACAAACAAGTCCGATCCCTGGAGGGTCCACCTTAGAATTTCAGGACTTAAAGAATCTCCTGCTAATGTCTTGGTGCCAGATACCACAAGTCACCTTCAGATGGCCCAACACAACATTAGGCAGGGGGTTAATGTTTAGGCTCATCATGTTTGGCTTACATATGTTGTTTGTTTTATAAATGAGAAGCATTTAGCATATTAAAAAATGCCTGATTTATACTGTTATAAGAACATTCTACTTGACAGATGAATAAGCAGCTTGTCCTGAGTCTCAGTCAATCTCATCCTGCTTTTACTCTGTTATTCCACTGGCATATATAGATGAACCGGACTGCAACCTGAATTACTGATATTAACATTGACATCAGATCAAGTGCCTGGTCAACTGGACCTTGAGCAATTTACCTTCACAGCTGAGCTGAATTAACCGCAGGAATTTGCCTGGTATATTTATGCTTGATCATACTTTGATGGGTAGTTTGATGGGGCTAGTTATAAAAATTACCAGAGCATGTAAAATTGCATGCAGTATAATGCACACAAACGGTACAAGGCTGAAATACATTTATCAAGTGGGTATTTGTGCAATTAATTAGCTAAATTCATTCACTATGGGAAAAGTATAGTCAAATATAAAATTAGTAGAGTAATGACCAATGAAAAGTTAATAATGAGAGCAGAATATGGGAAGTCCTTCTGGTGAGCATGACGGTCTGTTTAGCCTTATATATACAGGTTACTGCTTTACATCATTCTATCTATTTTCAATACCTCTGTTTCCATTATGGGGTTAGACTGAGGCTTGAACCTACACAGGAAGCACAGGGGTACAGGATGTTCTGAGAGCAGGGTCACTGCAATACACCCTAAAGAGAGTCAGTGCATGTCACGGAGAGTCTGAACAGGGTCATGCACTTATTATGAGAGTTTTTGGGATTCTTCAGTCCACTACAAGATAAATAGTCCACAGCTGAAGGGAAATTAGAACCATGTCCGCTCCACCTAGATGTGAATATCTTTTGAAATGATCGAAGAGAGTGAGAATGGGAGAACTTATACAGGACGTCCAAAAGAACAGAAAAACAGAAGAATGTTCCCTGGAGTCTAAAATCGATCTAACCACACCCAAAGACTCAATGTTTGGCAAAACATTTGTATCCCAAATGTCCAACGTGGCGGAGGGAGTGTCACAGCTCGTTGCTTATGGACCAGAATGACATCATTGACAAAAACATGGAGACAAACATCAAGCAATGTGTCTGTGAGTTAAAGTTGTTGGAAAAAATGGGGCCTGCAGCATCTACCAATTAAACATCAAGAGAGACAAACTGTCGAGACGACGTCAACCTGATAGAGATCCTGCTCATCCAAGACAAACCTGGAATAACTGAATTAGTCATGAGCAAAAGAGAAGAAAGAATAACAGGGATGCATGAGACTGACTCTGAATAATCATGGGAGGTGTTTGTTTATAGAAATGCAAGAAAATTTGAGCAACACTCCTTAAATTGAAATGTTCACATTGCATGATGAATTTGAGTTTCTGTTATTTGGATGTAGCAATGTGATTAAACCTGTATACTACATATGATATTTGTGTGCAAGTAATTCCGCATCAAATACACATCAAATATCTGGATTGACTGTCATGTGATTTTTCCCATATTCAATCGCACCTTTAAAGAGAAGGGCTCTAAAATTCAAAGACAGAGAGCACTAGTGAGTTCATAATTTCCCTGGACCCTCACAGATTTCAGATATCTCTTTCAAGTCACTCTGTAGCTGTAATTGTTAGCCTGTTATAGAATAAAATTTTCCAGTTTAAAAGCTTTTAAATACTTTTCCACATCTATTTTTAAATGACAGATTGAGTTCTGGGAATCTTTCAGCTGCTAATCTGTGATGATTAGGGGTTATTATTCAGAGAGATCATAACATATCACATGTGTGTGGGGGGGGGGTTAGGGGAGTGCAGGTTTACATAGATAGATAGATAGATAGATAGATAGATAGACAGATAGATAGACAGATAGATAGATAGGAAAGCAAATATAGAGTGACATGCTATATTTTGAGCTGTGACTTAATTTATGTACATTTTAGACACTTTAAATCTTCGTCAAGATCAACATATGCTGTTTATTTTTAGGAGTATTAAAAGGCATTAAAATCCACCAAGCATGACAAAGTACCTCCCAAAAATGGCTGGGATTAGAGATGTGGTATTTCTTCATTAATAAGGGATTATTATTCAGATTTGTGATGTGATCTCGTTAGCAGTGCTATAAGGCAGAGCCCCACATAATGACCAGTGAGCCTGAAAACTGGAGATTGTGCTTCAATAGATTCTGCAATCTGTGATTTCTGGAATTAAATCATGCAGAAGGAGACACAGAGTGAGAGATGGGGGTATTTTTTGAGGGGGGGGCTGATGGGTTAAAAATAAAAATGACAGCCAGAAAGCTCTGATGGCTTATTAAACCTGAAATGCAGAGTACACCCCCAGAGGCAAACAGGGGGTGGGCTTCTCGGCCCCTCCCTGGCTGAGTCGTGCTCCTGTGAGTTCCTCATATGGGCACGCTTGCTGGCGGCACCTCACAGCGTCGTCCCGCGCAGGGCAGAGTGCAGCTCTACAGTCCACTCATTAGCAGGCCCTGGGGGGGGAGTGGTTCACCTGAGCCGCGGAACAGGACGTAGCCACCTCGGTTAACGTAAGAAGTGTCATGTCTGCCTGTGACTTTTGCCAAACCCCAGCCTGTGGTGTCTAAGACCTTTCAAACTTCCTAGAATGTCACATGACCCATGTCACAGGTGCACCAAGTCACATGAACAGGTGTCTTCCCTTCCCACCGTACATACTTGCATTTCAGTTTCAACAAAGGTGAAGGCTAGCTAGGGTGTTAATGGATATGTGTACTTAACCGTTCTTGTGTTCTCACGTACCTGTTTGACATCATCTTCCATTGCCGAAGTACAGATTCAGTACTCAAGAACAGAAGTACAGAGGACCATAAAAACCCAGGCGTCCTTCTTACCCTGCCCCATATATCAAGGATGCATCAGTTGTATCCTCGTCAAACGAGACCTATCCCATTATTCACTGTGTCTCAAGTTTGCTCTTGGGAGGCGAGTTAGCAGGAACGCTATCGCCAAGTACACAAGTACGATCTTTGAGAGAGAACGAGAGTATTGAGAAACACGCCTAGATCCAAATCCAAATTATGTTTTCAATCAGCACCTAAAACTCCACTCTACAGTATGCCTGTTTTTTCCATCTGCATGTTACCTGTAGCCATCAGCTGGCTGCATTTAATCAGCTTCTATTGTGAAACCTCAATAGACCACTTAACAAAACATTCCTTGCTGAGCAGATTACAAGCAAACAGGCTCTCTGAGCACCACAAATAACAATCAAGCCATTTCCACAGAGAAGTGAAAACAAAACAAAACATTTCCTCATTCTGGGCCACATGGAAACTGGTAACACACTAAAACGTGACTATTACTGGAAATGGCTCCTGCAACTGCAACACACAATTCTTGAGATGATGGCTGACTTTATTTAGTAGCTGTTAAAATATCTAGCGGCAGTTACAGAATTCAAAATGACCTTACACTAAGGAAATGAATGAAAATGAATGCAAATAAATTATGCAAAGGTGTCAGTAGCTGGGAAAGTTAATTGTGGCAGTCTGCTAATAGTTGATAAATTGCTGTTAAATTGCACCTTCAGTAGGCCTGGCTGCACTCCACGGCCTTCTGATAATGCTGGGCTGCTTCAATCGAATCTTGAATGATGCCAGAACAAAGGATAGTGAAGATACTAAAGGTACTGAAAGGTTCCTGCATGGTTACTACAGGCCTGTTTGTTAAAATGGTATTCAGCTGCTGCACTGAAGTGTGCGTCAAACGGCTGTAGGTGTCTGGATTTTGGGATTCTGTGGCGTCAACAGCAGCACCGAGCATCAGGACTCCAGGCCATGAGAAGCTGCAGCGCTTTTTGTAGCGAATGAAACACTAAGGGTCCAATTTGGCTCCAGCTCTCAGCTTTTGTTGTCCGACGTGGCTGTAGGTCACAGCTGCTCACCTATCAAAACGTCCTTCACATCTCACCCAGTCACTGGAGGACGCAAAGGAAGCTAAGGGTTACGCTTACTTACCGTAAGCAGGAGAAACATTTCACTATGTCTGCCTAATCTCCAAATACACCCGGCAGAGCCCCCGTTGTCTCATCTGTCACAGAGCCATCTGATTCTGTGGGGGCTACAGTGTTTCCTCATTATTCTTTTAAACAGAAAACATCTCCTTGAACAACGATGAACATTGCTGAATGCTGTCAGTGTGCTTTTATCTTACCCTAAGTCACCCGTCCACCCTGGACATTCATTGGCTAATGAAACACCCTTTGGAGTGACGTTCGAAATCTAATATCCCTGAAACGCTCAGCGAGTAATCAACAGGTAACCTGGAATCTCTTGGCAAAAACTGAAATCGGAGTTACTGGGTAATGTTCAGTTAAAATTGGTAGAATTATCAACCCATTTCCAGAGAGCTTACCTGTGCAGTTATTAGCATAATTTGATTGCCCAGAGTCACTATGACTGGGAGGCTTTTCTAGCAGAGGTAGAAATTCTATGCTTCCTGACAAAATGTCACTATGGGCCTCCCACCAAATGTATAATTTAATATATTTAAGATCCCCCATTACGTGTTCCCCCCCCCCCCCGAATCTACCAGGGTAATCATGTCCTCCAGCAATCCTACATGGGGCTGAACTGACGCCTATCATGGCACATTCATACACAACCATTCACTCAGTATAATAATATTACTGAACCACCAAATGCCCTGCACAGGTTCTTTGTCTTAGCTGGGTGGGAAGGAGACCACAGAGGCTCCACTTACACAGAACACAGAACCTGAGCCCGATACACAGGCCTGCAGCACCTGCACATGTGAGGTCACAGCATGTCCCAGCTACCGTCTTTGCAGTGATTCTCTAATTGATCATCTTGAGCTGAAAATTTCTTCAAGATCTGATCACTTGTACAGAACAGTCTGTAATTTACCAGTAAATTAATCTATCAAGTCTGTGTCATATAATTACAATTCTCACAGACTGGAAGGAATCGAGTTTCGGTGATGACATGTAAGACAGCTGAGAGGCGGATTGGCAGAGGAGGCTATGACCCCCACTGCTCCTGTGTTCAGCCCCCAGAGCAAATCTCTTTAAATACGCATTAAACAGGTATGGACTGGCATCCACAATATCAGACCATTGTGTCCTCTCTGTAGGGTAGATCAGTGATCAATGTGCTCTCTCCGCATGGGTGATCAGTGATCAATGTGCTCTCTCCGCATGGGTGATCAGTGATCAATGTGCTCTCTCTGCATGGTGGATCAGTGATCAAAGTGCTCTCTCCCCATGGGTGATCAGTGATCAATGTGCTCTCTCTGCATGGTGGATCAGTGATCAAAGTGCTCTCGACCCATGGGTGAT
>JAABNX020000021.1:9870457-9880802 GCA_015163995.2 Mormyrus lacerda
GTGGTGGCTGTGGTTAGCGCCGTTGGCGCGGTGGTGGCTGTGGTTAGCGCCGTTGGCGCGGTGGTCTTTGAGTTTGCATGCTTTCCCTATGTCGCTGTGGAGTTTCTTCTGGGGACTCCAGTTTCTCCCCACAGTCCAAAAACATGCTGAGGTTTATCGAAGCTGCTGGATTGCCCATACATATGCATGTATGAGTGAGTGGTGTGTGAGTGTGCCCTGCGATCGGTTGGCGCCCCATCCTGGGTTGTTCCCCGTCTTGCGCCATCGGCTCTGGACCCTCCCTCCGACCCCGAATAGGACAAGCGGTTACAGAAAATGGATGGATGGGTGATTCAGTTCTTTCATCATATTCCTTAATGTAGAAATGGGTGTGAATTTTGCAGCGTTACTAATGTCCCAGCAGCAGAACATATACGGTATTTATTGAGATACATGTCATTTCAGCCTTCATGTACTTACTTGGCCAACTTGGGATACTATCTGCCTTGAAAATAGTTGCTTTGCCAGATAAACATAATACTCTTATTTTTGAGTGGAGTCTTATAACAGAATGTTCTAGAAGCAATTCTGAGCCAATAAAGCAAATGTATAACCCAGAGGTATTATATAATATTACTTTAGTAAAGGTGATCACACTGTATAAAGGTTCCAGACAGACTGTAGCAACTATGGGGACAGAAGAGTGAAGCAAACAGTTCAGACTCACCTTGGGGAGTGTATGAGTGGGGGGGTGGAGGCTCACAGCAGCCTGTGAGGCTCACAGCAAAATGCTGCGATGTCGTCCCTCAGATCCCCTCCCTGACACGGACACCCAGGACGACTACGAGGAGAACTTTGACTTCCCTGAGAGGGAGACCCTGGAGAGCCACAGCGGGCCAGCCGTCAGCAAGCTGTCTGAGGAGCACCTGCGCGACATGGACTACTACCCGTTCAGTAAGGAGGGCGAGCACTACAGCACGGTGTGAGCTGGCCAGCGGAGGTGGGGGGCGGCACTGGCAGTCTGCGTCAGGGCTGTGTGACGGCACCGGTCACCAGGCCAGCCGGGGAGATGAACGTCCTCGACTCTAATGACTTGGGCGAGTGAAGGAGTTTCCAGCATGGAATCTCACGGGCTCTTCCGGCAGGGCCGAACTCGTCTCATTTGGCGCAGCAGAAAAGTTTTTTTTTTTTCTTTTCTTCTCCCCTCTTCCTCCCCCTTTCTCTGTGTTAAGCAGTCACCAGGAACAGCCAAGCTTGTGAAATGGGGGAGGGGTGTACCTAGGCGCTAGCAAATTGGATGAAGCAAGAGTGGTGAACTCAACGTGAAGTTTATCCACTGAGCTTGATGACAACCTCCCCCCCCACCTTGGTGTGCTATCACCCGCTAATTGCTAAGAACCTGCTGCTGATGTGGGAATAGGGGACCACTACTGAGTCATGGGCTCCATGATTTGTTGGAGCCTGGGGGCATTTGAGGTCCTGCTGAATAAGCTGCACTTTCTCACAGAACCGGTGACCCTCCCTGTCCTCACATGGCACACTTCCATCCATCGCTGCTGGTCAGGCTTTGTGGGTGAGCGGCTTGAGGCACCAGCATGTGAGCCCGTTAGCTTAATCCCCCAGATGGAAGCACGTCAGATTGGGAGAGAAGCGACCGGCCCCCACGCTTTCCCAGCTCAAACGGTGCCTGGTGTTCCACAGTTCCGGAGATTATTAGATTTATGTTTTGAGTTGTGCCGTTAATAGTTCGAGGTAGTCAGCTGTGAAATCTGTCTCTTCCTCCATTCCTACTTTTGGATCCCGTCAGTATCTAATTTCAAGAATACAGATGGGGGGGGGGGGGCAACACTTTCCTTTCTCTCTCTCTCTTCCCACCTGGATTTTCAGTTGTTTGATTGTAATGTTTGTAATAACCTCTCATACCAAAAAGGGAAAAAAGTTTTGCACGTACCAGAAGGACATGTTAAGGAATATTTGTGTTTGGATTGTGAATGGCAGTTTGCCAAGCAAACGTGTGTCTGAGGCTAACCATGTGGAAAAGCATCCCTTCTCTCAACACTGAGGTGGTCCTAGCTGAGTAAGGGTGTGGAGTTGCGGCCACCCCCCAAGTGAAGCAGATTAAGATTCTTCTCATCATGGTGATGCAGCCTGCTGACTGTTCGTCTGAGGGGCTGTGACAACCCACCCACCCCATTCTGCCAGTGTCAGAACATCACAGCGTGACTGAGGTGATTCTAACTCTCCAGCTCCTGTTTTGTCATACACCGTGGTCCCCCAGATCTGGAATGTAAATGATCTCACACACCACTGACGCCTCCGCTTGCGGCGTCCTGTCACCAAGCGTTACCTCAGCTCCGGGGCCCGGCCGTGCGGCCGGCCGGCCCCTGCGGACCAAAGAAGCCTGACTGCTGCAGAGAGCTCATGCCAAAGGCTGTTAGCTGCACTGTGTCTGCTCACACTGGGAGAATGAGGCCACCTCATCACAGGTGGCTCTTTACGCATGTATACAACTAACCAAAGAGTTCTGCCAGTTCGGTTGAGTTGTGTATATTGGAAAACAAGACAGATTAGGGCTGTGCTGTTTACCTGTGAACACTACTGAAGGCCCCCCCTCCTCTCTGAGGGGTTCCTGCTCCAGCCAGGGAGCCCCCCAGCCAAAAGCTAACTGTAGCAACAGCCAGTCACCATCCTGATGAATCCGGCTGCCGCTCCTGGTTCCAGCCTATGCTTCAAGGGGGCAATAAGTCAAATTATAATCACACCATCCCCCCCTGTTTTTTTGTTTTATATTCTGTATGCCTGCCAGTCAAAATCTCCCCCTCCCATGCTTCTGGGCCAGCACCATCCATGTTGAACACCAAGCCGGACTTGTGACAGTTCTGTTGCACAGTGATGTGAATATACTACGAATAGTTACCTGTACCACGTTGTGAACCTGACAACACTGTAAATAATACATCTATTTGCCTTTCGACTGTGTTGTTTGATGAGCAGTAAGAGTCAAACAAAGTCATGAATGTTTTATTTGTCTAGCTTGTCATGGCCCTTCAAGTTTGTCGTGGCGAGATATTAAATTACATACAATATTGGAGTACAGTACTTCATATTACAAAAATATACCCTGGGAGGTTGAGAGGCAGAGGTGTAAGTGAACATCACGTCGTACAGTTGCTACATGGCACCTCGAGGCTTTTCATACTCAAACTAACCTTCCCATCAGGCAGAGGGAGGTGGTTTCTATGACCTTTAATGCTTAAAAATGAGGTACAAAAAAAAAGGGTAGCGAGAGCCCACAGCCTCCCTGCTCCTCTTCACTTCCCGAGGGCTTTGTCCAGGTTGGTCTTGATGGCATCCAGGAAGTCTGTAGTATTCACGTAGTGCTCATTGAGCTTGCAGCTGTGGGGAGGAAGGCAGAGGGCAGGTAGCGGAGTAAGCAGACGCCGCTGACTGTGAAGGACTTCAGACATTCCTCTCCAGGCCTGTGCAGCTCACATTCTGCTTTGGGCTGCACTAAATGTACTTCCTTTGAGACACTTAAGCTTGTAGAATAAAAACATTGGCCCTTTCTGTCAAAGTCTACTGTATGACCTTGATGTGGAAAAGATGCCACTGTGGCATCCAAGTGCCACCTTAGCAGAGCTAATATGAATACCTGCAAATATCCTGGGCAATACTCTAGGACGACAATGCAGCACTAAAGCCTATTTAACATAAGCAGCTTTGATATGGTCTCGGCCGTAGTTCGTATAAAAAGCCAAGGCTCTATTTCTATGGTGGCTGTTTAATGCAGTTCTTACACTAGTCAGTGACTGATAGCACAGCCCTCCAGCCAGGGCGGGTTTTAAAGACTCACACAATAGCGATGTGCATGTGACCGCTTTCTGCATGCGTTAGTCTCTCACACATCTGGCTTAAGACTTACTTAGCGAGGCCATGGATGCATCCAGCAAGGTCCTTGGTCATAACTCCACTCTCCACAGTCTCAACACACACCTTCTCCAGGGTCTGAGAGAACCTGTGCAAGACGGTAGACCATGAGTCCAAACGGGAAGACGACTCCATCCACACCAAATGCAACATCAAGGAGCTTCACAGTCTCCAGTTAACATTCTTCCTCAACAGCAGGAATCAAATGAGCCTCACTGTAATGTGTTTGCTGGTCTTTCCACTCTGAGGTCTCCTTTTTAAAATGGCTATTCATTCACCAATATGTAAAAGCTGAAAGTACACGGCATGCCTGTATGAGTCTTGTAACTGCTGTGGCAGTCTTTAAACCTGACAAGCCAAATTGTAGTCAAGGTTTACGTTATAATGATATTATACCCCAGAATAAGCTCAAGCTAATATGTCATTAGCTCGGTCGAGTTGCAGCCACACTGAAAGTGTCCACTAACTTGATCAGGTCAGTGTTTCCATCCAGCTTGCCACGATGCTCCAGCCCCCTGGTCCAGGCGAAGATGCTGGCGATGGGGTTGGTGCTGGTTGGCCTGCCCTGAAGGAGAGCAGGATATCATGAGGTTCTATTACCAACCTGTCTGTTTTTTTTTACAGTTTAGGCCCTCAGAAGTGGCAGGGTGTTTAATGCAGGCCTGGGAAGTTGGTGTGTTATATGGTGTGCCCTGCATGTCAGGTGAGCTTGGGGAGAAGAGAAGAGACGCGGTACCATAGGAGTCCAGTCTTCATCTCAGCTCACTGAATAGCGTCCATGTCACCCACACAGCAAAACCGGGAGCACCAGGACTCTAAAGACTCGGACCTTCGTCCTTTTCAGGATGGCCACGATTGCCCTGCGCTTAATATGTCCCTGTTTGTTTCAATGGTTTGATTAGCTTTTTCAGGCAAAGGAGAGAATATGTTTGTTTAATTAATCACCGGGAATGTGGCCATGATGACGGCTCTCGTGAAGCATGGGAGACAAATCCAGAGTCATGTTCTTCAGGCATGATTGACTCTCTGATACTACATCCTCTTCTAGCAACTACTGGAAGCCTTGGTGCGTGAAGGCTGCACCTGCTCTTCTGCAGCCTTCGTGTGACAGTCATAAAGAATGTGTGCATCCCCACCTTCTGGTGCTCGCGGTAATGCCGGGTCACCGTGCCGTGGGCAGCCTCCGCCTCGATGGTCTTCCCGTCGGGACACACCAGCACTGAGGTCATCAGGCCCAGGGAGCCGAAGCCTGCAGGGAAAGGCCGGATACATCAGAGGACCATGGGAGGTTAACCCTACAGAGTCTCGGGCAGAGACTACCACCGCCGCGTATTACTCAGCTAGGATGGCATCTCACTGCATGTTCCAGGTGCTGATTCCATGCTAACTGGGTTCTCAGTGGCTCAGGTAAATAACTTTAAAGGCCTGGAAAAACGTACTTATTTTGGGAATTATCCTGACTGATTCTTTCCCCCCAAATAAAATATTTACAGTAATGATGATGAATGTATATACGTAGAAATAAGGAATTCCAGTTCCTCTGAATTTAGCTCTCCAACCACTGAGGAAGACATCCAACCATTTTCTGTACTGCTTGTTCTATATTCGTAATTCCAGTCCAGCTCTATGGGGATGATGCAAAAACCCAGGATGGGGGGGGGACATCATTCATGCACACGCAGGTATTTAGTAACTCCAATTAACCTCAGCGTGTTTTTGGACTGGGGGAGAAGCAGAGTGCTTGGATGAAACACCAAAACGACATGGGGAGAACATGCAAATTCCACACAGGCGGAGCTGGGGCAGAGCTAATCACTGCACCACCATGTTCACCCCAAAGCTAGAAATCCTAGTAGACATTTCCCACAAGGCAGCAAAACAGCAGGGACAGATAACATCTGAAAGACCTTCGCCCTGCAGGGAAGTGACGGTTTACGCGATGAGCGTTTACACGATGCCTTGCACAGAAAGGGGTGTGCGAGTCACTACTGCTCACCCTGAGCTAGGATGTCCGACTGCACGTCTCCGTCATAGTTCTTGCAGGCCCACACAAAGGCCCCGGAGGACTTCAGCACTTGGGCCACCATGTCGTCAATGAGCCGATGCTCATACCAGATCTTCAGCTTGTCAAAATCAGGCTTGTAGTTCCTGATGCCAGAGGGAAAAAAAAGTTTGTTTTTTTTTTTACTTAAAACGTAACTGATAAGAATGAGTCAATAGGGTCACCTAGTCAACTCATTCTGCCTAAGCTGGCCAGAGATAGTGATTCAGTCTTTTCCCCAGTCCTTTCATCTGCTCACTTCTCAAAGATGTCCTGGAAGATGTCCTTAAAGCGACCGTCATACGCCTTCAGGATGGTGTTTTTCGTGCTCATGTAGAGGGGCCACTTCTTCTGGATGGCGTACTGGAAACAGCTGTGTGCAAAGCCAGTGATGGACTGTAGGGGGCACAAGAGGTCCCACTCAGAGCATGTTCACACAAAAGGTACATGAGGCACATCACCATTGCCAGACAGACGGGGGGGGGGCGGGTATAAGGTAACATTTCCCCTCAGTTTGGAGCGTGTCCAGTACAAGCACCTGGGGTTTCTGTGAGCCATGACCTTAAACTAACAGACATCATGACAACCTCTGGCTGCACAAATCAAAGGGTCGATCCCCAGCGCCAAAACAAACAGCCACGCCACACCCTGTGCAGCGGGGAGGTCATACTCACTGTCTACTGCCCTGCCCCCCCTCCTAACCACCCCATCAAAATATTTAAAAGCAGGATCAATGTTCCTTACTGCATTCTGCCAGGTTTTACACATCAGAGGCATTACTGGTATTGCAAAATTCAAAGTCAGGTGCTCAGATTGAAACACGTATGCTAATATTGTTTCCTAAAAACAAACTTCCTGAACAAACATAACGTATATATGTTTGCGGCAATCGCAACCATGTACTTGTGAAGACACCCATCTGCACTCTGTGGAACATTCCGTTTCCGAGACCCTGCCTTACAGACTTTTGAGATTTTCGAGTTTTTGATCAGATTCCGGCTTAGCTGGTGTAGATTCCTGCCGCCGGGAGCAAAACATGAACTACCAAGAATTAATCCAGAAGAAAAAGAGCAGCTGAACAGCAACTAACCAATAAAATGAAAAGTTACAAAGTAACTAAAGAAGCACTTGGAGTTGCATGCTGTGTCATTTAACACGTCGTAATGGCAGATATTCATTACGATTACTGGCTAATATTTACACTTCATCAATATTCAAAGTTAGCAGCACCAAAGCTAAAGTAAACTAAAATTACTAAAATAATGGAGTTAATTTTCCGTAGTGGAGGACGAGGGATTTTGTCGACTTCACTCATTTACCAATTAGAAAGGCCACATCATGTTTTTAATCCATTATTAAATCTATATTTGATCATTAAATCTATGCATGATAATAACAGAATGAAAATCATTGTGATATCACTCCACTAAAAATTTCACTGCTATAAGTGTATTCAAACATTTAAATATTACAATACCATTTCAGATGATCATATTACCATTTTGCAAACAGACAATAATCATTTTGTTTAACCACAGACAAGCAAACAAACTGCTTGACATTCCTATAGAAATCATATTTCATCTTTGCTTGTTTGGGTCTGACAAGTTCTCAGCAAAGCAATACCACAGTGAACTGATCCCAGAAGGGTTCTGCTTGTTAAATTTGGCCAAAGCTGCCATTCTCTGTTAGTCTCTTCCACAGGGAAGGCACCATTACTCTCTGCTCTGTGTTCCTAGAGACACACACACACACACACACACACACTTGCCTCATCAGTGTTGTACATCCCCATGCCACAGCCCCCACCAGGGAAGTCAAACACCTCCCATTCTGTCGCTTTGCTCCCATCTGAGGGAGAGAACACCATCTTGAATTTTCCTGGCTGATTCACCACAAAGTCTGTTGCTTTGTACTGTCAGAGAAAATAACAGAACAAGAGTGCAAAATAAAATACCTGCATCACCTCATCAGAAAGTGTTTGAAAGATAATAATTAAAAACACCAAAAAAGGAAGAAAGTGATAGAACATACCTGGTCACCAAAAGCATGTCTGCCAATAGTGATGGGCTGGGTCCAACCAGGAACCAGGCGGGGAATGTTCTTGCATATGATAGGCTCACGGAAGACCGTGCCACCCAGAATGTTCCGGATGGTTCCATTGGGGCTTTTCCACATTTTCTTCAGTTTGAACTCTAATGGGAAATGGAAGACAGATGTCTGACCTTACTGCAGTCAAATTGCTAAAGTTACTCTAGACTAGGAGACCATTTTTAAACATACCCTCAACTCTGGCCTCATCAGGGGTGATGGTAGCACACTTCACGGCGACGTTGTACTTCTTGGTTGCCACGGCCGAGTCGATGGTAACCTGGTCGTCCGTTTGATCGCGGTACGGCAGACCCAAGTCAAAATACTTCAGCTCCACATCAACATTGGTCAGGATGAGCTGTTGGGCAGAAACCCTTTGTTAGAATACTAATGTCTGAATATTAGTTGCGGTCAGACTGACACTGATGTATTCCCCGAAGAGCCCTGACCCCCCCTCCTCTCCCCATCTAATCCATACCCCTCCCACACCCCCAATCTCTACTTTCTCTAGCCCCATACACTCTCCAACTCTCCAACAAAAATCTTAAGAGCCAAACTTTGTGCGACTTGTCCCAACGTAATCAGATTCACCAGATCTGCACTTGTCATTTCTCGTGTCACCACTCGTGAAATTTATCTCACAATTTTATCAGTTCCAGATATTTACCCATACAATGTGCTACAAAGTTTGAAAGGGAGTTGGCTTTTTGAGTTATCGTGGTAGAGATTTGTGTCTGCAAATGGAAGATCAGTCTCAAAACCATATATATTCCCCATCCGGGACATACAATGATTAATGGTGATCTAATGGCATATGTATGTTTCAGGTAAACTGATTAGAAGTGAAATGAGTTTGTGGATATTTTCACAAATGTTTCCTATCAAATGGTCAAAGTTTTTTTAACAGGTGAAAGAATGCTTCACCAAAAAAGGCAAAAAAAACAGAACATTCATATTTCATATCTTTTAAATGCCAATGTATCATCTCAAGAACCATTTCCATGTGAAACCAAAGTGTGCTAGTTTTAAAAAATGTCTGACAAAGTACTGTGCAAAAAAGCACCACCCATAGCTTCATACTTCAGTGAAGCAACATATTTTCTGCTTCACAAAACTAGTAGACTTCAGTGTATTTCTCATCAGCTTCTATTTAGCAGTTGATTGGAGAGTTAAGGATTGTGATGTTTTAACACCCACCAGGTGAAGCAGGACCTAACCTAGTCTTTCCAATTGTGCGCACGCTTGTGTTGCCGACCCAAAAATGACCATTCAGAACATGAGTTCAGCCGTCAGGCAAGACTAATTCACTTGTTTGCCAATATTCTTTTTAGATTTTGAGTAAAAGCCTTGATATATTGTAAATGAAAGAGCCAAGAGATATCCTAGTCGTTTAGAATAAAGCGATAATTGACTTGTAAATACTGTTCTTATGGATTCTAGCTAATCCTTTGTACAAACAGTAAATAACAACATTCACTTTTTGTTCTGCTTATTTTATTGCGCAAAAGGAATATGTCATATGTCATTATGTTATTTGTCATTATGTCATATGTCATTATGTCATGTCATATGTCATAGTCATTATGTCATATGTCATTATGTCAGTGGCAAAATTATTTTTTTTTGGGAAATATGAAGATTCAAATTCCGAATTGAGAATAAAATGCAGTGTCCCATTTTTGAACCAATATAAGATGTGATTTCTCCCCTATTTTCATACCACCTTGGACCCGGGGGGAGGTGTTCATGTTAAGTAAGGAAGTAAGGATTGATTATTTGACTGATAATAGTGTGGCCCCAGTTAGCCAAACACCACAACACAGGGAAGAAACAGAGTGACTCTCTGAAAACACTGACATGCAGTTTCTTTCATGGGTGGACAGAAGCTGGCATTTAGGGACAGGATGAGGGTGGAAACACAGAGAACAAAGGAAAGTACCGGGAGTTTACAGATGTACTTTCCCGCTGTGACGATGTCCTGGGTTTTGTTAGTGTGTTTGTGTTGCACATGTAACGTCAAGCAAAACTAATGTAAAGCTATGTAGCCTCTACTCATGTTAATCAGGTCATTCCTGTAGTTTCACTTGTATTTCATTGACTGCAGGACACCTGTAGCAAACTGTTAAAACGTCAATTTGCTAAAGAGAAGTTCAGGGAAATTGGCTAGATGGAATTAGGTGATCAGTGGTCATTGTTAACACAACACAGCACAATGCGCAACAACGAAATGTGACCCATATGTGACTTTCGTGACATAGCAGGGGGCAGCTAATTCAGCGCCCGGGGAGCAGTGCTTGGGGACGGTAC
>JAABNX020000021.1:9880902-9909911 GCA_015163995.2 Mormyrus lacerda
GGCAGCTAATTCAGCGCCCGGGGAGCAGTGCTTGGGGACGGTACCTTGCTCAGGGTACCTCAGTGGTGACTTGCTGATGGGGGATTCAAACCAATGGAAAATGTATGTGCAATGGATATTTTAATATTTACTATAAAAGTTACAGTAATGACTAATATATGATCAGGTCTGAAATTATACTGGGGGGGGGGGGTGTCACGCCAGAGTTTACTTCACCAGTTATTTCGGTCAGCAGCTGGCAAATGGAATAGTCAAAGACGACATGAATGTACTACTGAGGCCTGTGACTGACCAGCCATGAGTCCCGCTGTTCTGCTACAGAGCCCGGAGTCAGTTCCCCCAAGGAGCTTTTAACACCAATCATTTCCAAGATGGTCTTTTTACTCAAGTCAAGGAGAAGTCATCGTAATGTTACGTCGGCTCCTAAGACCGGTTACGGAACCGTGGCTTTCCCCCACATGCATGCAGGTTTCATTTTCCTCACGATGTTTACCGGTGTTTTCTGAAATGCTCTTGGTTAAGCAATCAGGTCAGTCAATGACACGCTTATGCTGTTTTGGACACCAGTAAACACACACACACACCCATTTAACTGTGCACAGAGTTCCCAGCAAACATGATCATTTAGCATCTTCAGCAGTATGAAGCAAAAGCGACATTTCATTGGATGGCTGGGGGATGGGGGCGGGACTTTGCTGAGACTCCGAGTCAGAGCACCATCAGTTCAGCTCCTGGATATCAGCTGCAAAAGCACAAGCTGCAAACGTGAACTGCGATCACCCACACCCCCTCGGCACCTTCTCCTTGATGAACTCCCAGATGATGCGTGTCATTTCGTCTCCGTCCATCTCCACCACAGGCTGGGCCACCTTGATGCGCCGATCAGCATCTGCAGGGGGGGCAGAGGAGGCAGAGTGTCAGGCTTCATCCTGCCATGCCGGCTGCTTGTAGTTACGTCACTGTCACATCTGAGATACAGTATGGAAATCCGTGCTTACAAATGCTGCTGACCTTTTGATAGCAGCTGATTATACTGGTCACTGTCACAAAATGTCTTTGGGCATTCATAAACAGCAATGTCTCGACTTAAATAGATATCGGCAAAATTTCACTGTTAACACAACTCTGCATGCTTTCTGTGCTAATGAGTGCTATGCACTAAGACAAGCTACATCTTCTTAGATTGGTCACAGTCACGGGGGGACTAGTTCACGCATCCCGCAAGGGAGGCCAGCACTGGTTAATGTCCCCGAGTTACATGATTAAAAGCCTTTAAAAAAAACCAAACAAGATTCACTCAGTGAAAACTGAACAGAAGCAGAGCATGATGACAGAATTAAACTGATCTCAACCAATAACCGAGGGACACAAACAGGAAGCAGAAGTGAAAGGCTTCCTGTGAGCCGCCCAGCTCGCCGCCCGTAACCACAGGGAAGCAAGGCAGCCCATTTCTATTCCGTACACGACGCTGGGGGGTGGACACCCCCAGCAAGCGGAGCGAGCGACAGCGGTCACCTTCTGCCGGCTGGTGCACAAGGAGGGTGAGAATTTGATCACAGCACAGCAACCTTCACGCAAATCAGCTTGACTTCATTTCACGCGAACAGTCGACCGTATAAAAGGTTTCGCTTTAGCTGACTTTATATCCTTGCATGATGGCTGTAATTCTGCAGAACCTCTCTGGCCTTCTGCTACTCGCTCATTCAGCAGAAGGGAGGAAAACATGCAACTCGTTCCTCAAATCTGTCCAGTGGCTTCAGTGCCACGGGGCCCTTTCAAGCTTAACCCCACCAGCACTCTGTCACTTACAGAGGCTCAGTGTGAATGAGTTGAGTAACCAACTCTGCTCAGCCAATGAGATTGCAGAGCAGGAGAGGGGAACCTCTTTCTCAACCACAGTGAAGGAGGAGACCCAGCTCAGTGGCCTAGTTTTGGGATGGGGGGGCAGGAAAGTGACACAGAGTTTCTCCGTCATTGGCAGAAACATCCCAGGGTAGGCAGCTTCACAGTTCACCGTTACTAATAATAGCACACACAGTGACCTCTACACCCACTCCGCATGACGTCCATTCCCATCTGTGAGATCAGATCAACAGCTGAGAAACCAGCTCCAACTTGTTACCTGCACAAACTCTGAGAAAATCGAGTTTCCCAGTGGTATGCATATTATGAGTTTATGTTTACCTTTCACAGTCCTAGATTTGAATTGTCTGCTTCATTCACAGTTCAGTCAATTTGCGTAACCTCGACACACCACGTTACGCAGCCAACCTGCATCACAGAGAAGCAGTTAGCAGAAGTGCTAATTGACTTCGGGAGCCTTAATTAAGTGTGACAGTGAGCCGTCAAAAAGCTCGTTCAACATGTCAGGAGCGCTGCTAATGCAGATCAGCATTCGAAAGATCGGGGAAGCAGGGTACTTATGCAGTGTGATACACCGGAAGCCTGTAACATGCACACGCACAAGCATGCACAAACGTGCAGCTGTACCCGTAACTCAGGACTTACAAACGTGCAGCTGTACCCGTAACTCAGTACTGGGCCTCCAAGCGCCGGAAGCATGGCTCCCCACACGGCTATCTCCCCCACCCCCTCACCTACGAGGTTGGCTTCACTCACCCGCCTGCCTGATAATCCTGCATTAGTGTTTCACGCTGCTTCAGAAACAAAAGCAGGAATTTCCACAGAGCAGCTGGTCACACTATATGGCGTATAGCGGTACTGAACCAGGACAGACCGACGCAAAGTGCGCCATTTACATTTCAAATCAATCAAATGCAATATATAAATAGAGTATCAAAGGATACTTCCCAGTTTTTTTTTTTTTTATGGGGTTGGGGTTGGAGATGCATTCAAATATATCAATGCTGGAAAATTCTTTCAATAGCTGAGCAATTCCTTCAATAGCATCCAGAGGATAAGAGGGTATTCAGTTAGTTAACTTAAACATGGAAGTTTATCAAAAGTCTTTATAGCAAATCTATAAATATATCAAATACAAGCACAATACCATGGCTTACTTAAGATTGATATTTTAAATGTAGTGGGACAACAAAGGTATTTAAAACTACTGAAAGTGTCCCTTGAGACCCAATATATCATGTGACTGCTGTGTTAACGGGTCCCGACAGAGACTTAAGAAACAAAACAAGCTTATAGTTGTCTGACAGAAGCCAAGCGCAGCACCGTAAGGGCATGGCATGGCTGACGGCTACGTACACTAATGTTCTAATGAATTTTAGCTGTAACATTTTATAGTCATGATAAGCCAAGGAGGGAACAGGCATCACGCACAGGAAGGGAATTATGGTGGTAATTACTGAGGTGGGGGAGATAGTGTTATCTCAAGATTTCCCAGTCCTAAGATTATGGAGGTTATATCTTAAAAAATACTGTAGTGCTAAGAATTTTTACAAATTATATTAAATGTACTTTTTAATGTATAAAAAAGGTTACTGAAAGTTATTGAAAGTCATTTTAGCTTAACTATAGATGATGTTTAACCCTCAACAACCGAAATGACACCATCTTTACTAATACAGCAAGTACTCACATTTCAGCTGTAGTTTTAAAACAAAGAGTGTAGCTGGAACAAGGAGTCTTTCAAGGTCAGTGATGTGAAAGCCACCCACTGAGCATGCCCACCACATACTCACCCCGGTCACCTGGACTTCTGCTATCAACACACTGCGCTAATCTTGGCCTGCTGACTGACATTTTATTCGTCTTAAGCAAGAAAAGCTTTAATCAGATGAGTGTCATAAGATGTTCAAAGCTTACGGAATGATGTCAGCCTCATGCACCTACAAAACAAAAATGTTGCAAACACTCCTGCGGTATTATTGATTACTGATATCTCTGTAACCATATGATCTCTAATACTTTAAGTAGCAGATTTCACATTAGCATTTTACTTGACATGGCGTAAAAAAAACATTACATTATTACTTTATTAATTAACCACAGATTAAGTCTTAGCTCCATACTGATCTCATGTTAATTCATCAACATCATTAATGAATCGGGATGTGTTTTATCTCAAGCAGTTACTATATTTGTTATTATTTCTGTTCTGTATCTATTCATTATTTGCTCCAAATCTGTACTTCAGTAGTAACTGAGTCATTACTAAGTATTTTTGCCCCATGTTAGCGATTTGACTTCAGTAGGTTTGGCGTTCAAATATTTAATATTTCAACCGACTGGAACTGCTAGTATCTAAATAATATCGGCAGATGTACTGTTCTCCTTAAGGTCTGATTTGCGCAACCTGCCCTATCACGCGGTGGGGTTGGTGCCATGCATTTAATTGTGGAATAAAGCCAAAAAACAAGCAGAAACCGCAGGAGGTGTGGATCGTTGCTACCACCACTAATAAATCCTGAAACCCAACATCATATAATGACAGATGAGCTCGTGCACCCCAGGGGGAAACCCTGTGACCTTTAACCCAATAATGAGGTATCGCGGGGAAAAAACGAACGCTGAAGGCGGCTGTGGGAATAGTCTCCATAGATCTTGATCATACTTCCAGCCCTTAAACAAAAATCAATAAACGACTAACTGCTGAAAACGGATTTACAAATTAAATTCATTAAATCGATTTTCAAAAAAAAAGACACATCTTGTATGGTTTATATACATTACATATAAACAAGGTTTCCGGCTACAAATACAGGTATATTTAATTTAAACTGCAGTTATTATGTTGCATTCCACGTCCTTAGGCAGAGCTGCAGCGCCATTCACAAAATTATCACTGAATGACCTTGACGGCAGCGCTCGCCGCACATCGCCTGTTTACACAACGAAAACGGTTCCGATAGTGAGAAACGAGAGCAAATCGAGCTCGAATCAATGTCAAAAACACGTAACTGCTGCCAAGGACGACGGAGATTATGGCCGGTCTGACTGATCATTCAATGACCGGGTGTCAAGTAGTGCCGAAAAGCCTGGCTAAACCTCCCCCTCCGACAAAAGGCCAGCGTTTACGCTTTGTTAACCATTTCACTTGCGGCTACAATTTCAGATATTCATATATCGGATTTTATAAACTGGCTGAAATAATCGTGGTTATTCAATAAAACCTACAGGCGGTCGTTAAATTTATAAGGTTTGCCTCATTCGGCGCAAATACTGAGGGGAGACTAGGATATTTCTCATCGCATATTTCGATATGTAACGTCACGGCCGGCAAAGACGAAAGCTTCAAGATCATAAGCGCTGGACAAGCTGTCAATATGTCATTTGAACGCGTGTCCGGGAGCGATTAAAGTTCAGGAAGAACTGAACGCGGGCGCAGACGTTAACAATGGAGATGGGGTATCCTCCATAGCCAGACTTCGGGGCTTTTTCAACCAGGTCTCGGCGACTATTTTCGGCAGCCTACACTTTACTTTCATTATCCATTTATGCCGAGCTTATAGATTTCACAGATGAAAGTCGTTCCTGATCTATGTCAAAAATTTTTTTAGTTATTATCAACGAGACAGAGAGAGAATTTTCCTGCCGGTACATACGGCCGTGCTCCCCCGATCAAACAAAGACGCAGAGCCGGTCCCAGGGACTCAGTGGGACTCAGCAGATCCCATTTAAGCGGATAGCTGGAAATACACTCGCCCCCCCTCCCGTTGCTCGGCAACTTGACGTTACTGCAACCAGGTATCGATTATGCGGGAAAAGCAGACACACGAAACAAGGCGTTATATTAAAACGCAGTTCTTAACATAGTGAAGCCGGTTATCCAACATGAACAGTCTGTTACAATACCATAAGGGTCACCTCCGGCGGTTAAATTGCCGAACAGGCGTGAATGATAAGATAATAAAACAGATCCGGTACCGAGATATTTCTTCTTTGATATTTTCATTCGATATTACAATAGTGGGTATTACATAAAATACATCGCGCTCTGCCCCAGTCCATCTTGGCTGCCTATAAATAACTCAAGATCCCACATCGCAAAAATGAGGGCAATCATCGAGGAAACTCACAGCTCCTCTTCTGGAGGTTCTGGCAGGACGTGGCGGGCGCAAGCACAGCGGGGTTTTTAGAAACGGCCGCGGCGGACCGAGCGAGGGAACTGAGGACCTTCAGATAGCTTGCCATCTTTCGCTGAGATGAATGGTAGCTGCAAGCCGGGATGCACTCCGAAAGCAGAAGGGCCGAGTCTGCAGTGCCGCGCAGCGATATGTAAAGCGCCTCCCCTAAGCGACGCGTCTAGCCTACGTCAGTGACCAATTAAAGACGTTGTTTAACTCGACAGGAGCTCATCGCACATCGCTCAGCCATTCAGGGGCGAGTGCGCTGGCGGCTCCAAGGCTTACGTCTACGTGACTTTCACTGACAAATTTTCGTGCGGCGTGTCCGACCTAGAATCCTCGACGGCGTATCTTGCGGCAAATTTGTCGTGTTTTCGTAGAGAACCAATTTGCCTGTTTGTTACTAAGCTCTAAACCGCACAAATACACATTTGCTCCAAATGAGCCTTCCCACATCAGTGTGTCAATAACAGCCCTGCGGTTTAATAAATTGTAATAAATTATGGCGGCGAGCAGTTACAGCCCCAGAAATAATCCTGTCACATTCTGTCCCTCTACCCGCGAGTAAACTTCTAAATTTAGCCGCGGATGGTATCCATACTGGGAGAATCGGTGGGAAGCAGAAGGTCATGTGGGAGAGTTTAATTATGGAGGCGAGGCAGTGGCAGACTTTCACTGCTCCATCTCTGCAGCAGTGTCTTCACAAGGGCAAAGATGTATAGCTCAGTACACACGTCCAGGGACGAGTTAAAGAGTAAAATTCAAGATCAAGTGCTGCTTGCGAATATTGTTAGAAAGGAGAGATGGTGGTTTATTCTGTTTCCCAGTTTTTCTTTTCTCTATTCTCCAGATGGTTTTGTCTTGCTTAGCGTATAAAAAGAACAAATATGCATGCAATGGAATTATCTTAAATCTTTACATTTTACATTTGTGTAGCACAGTTACGGGTTTCACCTTCATTCGTGCAAGAATAAACAGATAGCTTGAGTTTACATTCAGCAGTGTGATATAAAACGACGTCATGCGTTTCACGGTTTTGGGGAAAAAAATAGATTTGCAATCTAGAGATACATGACAAATCTGCAACAACAACGAGGTTAATTTTCATTCTGCTAACAGATGTTTACTTTTATTTATCTTTCAAAGTCTTCGGACCGAAAGTCATTTTCCATTGTAATTTAATATATCTCCCATTAGTTACTTAGAATGTTCCTGGATATCCTATCATTTATAGACTAGTTTAATATAGAAAATAAACTTTCAGAAGTTTCTGAAATAGTCCTGTTCTCCTATTATTGCTTATTACATTTACACATAAAGTGGATAATTATGTCTAGTAATTAAACGCCTAGTGGATTTCTTTGTGTAACAGACGGCGGGTAGAGGCGCCAGACGTACGAAGACGGGACGAAGTCTACCGACAATAAAAATACACTTATATCTGTCTTGCCTAAGCAGAGTTTGATTACATGCGTTACCCACAATATCTAAGCATCTATGACATCGTCATCGAAGTAGGTATTTTAAGGTTTTACAAAAATTATACATGTGAGTATATGCTGTGAAAATGTGAATTGAAACAGAGATAATCAGAATTATTTCAGGATGTAGGCAGGGGAAGCAGCAAAAAATCAGCAGAGTACTCTTTCAGCAGAGTACAACGTCTTAATGGAATTTTCCAGATATAATGACCTAGCAAGGTAGGCATTACTGTAATCCATCCATCGTTTATCCTGCATCCGGGGGGGGTACTAGGCCACAGTGGAGTGCAGGCCTCACTGAATGGGCAATTTAAAGGCACCAATTAGCCTAACTGCTGGGCTGTGACACAATGGGAACACCACACACACACACACACACACACACACACAGGAGGCAGGATTCCAGCTAGCCAGCCCGGGGAGGTTTGAGGCAACAGCCACTAAACCACCACACCAGCCTCAGTTTAAAGTTATACCTAGAAATGATTAAATAAGTTTCAAGTTGGAGTGTTTGTGAACTGTGTTGTCAGTGTCGTGTAAAGGTTTATTTTACCTTTACAAAATAATGTATCATAGATTTTACTAATAAAATAATCTATTGGCATTAATTTGTTAGTCAAGTGTCTATTCACAATATTCTCGCTCGAGAGGAAAGCAGAAAACCCAGTCACAAGCTAGGTCCACCCTGAGGATAAGTTTGTCACTCTCCAAGTTGGTGTCACTCTCCAAGCTGGTATTCAGCACGTTTTAATGTTTTTTTGGCAACTATTTGGCAAAAGTCACATGATCTTCAGTGTCTGCCTCTGATATATATATTACTGAAGCCTAGTTTCTGTGTTTTTAAAAAGAACAAATCTTAATACAAATACAATTCATAAGCCATATGTAACATGTTTTTTTCTGTTTTAAATTGCATATTCTCATAGATTAGATGGCTAAATTAGATACAGAAAGACTTAAAAGCTAATCAGTCAGATCACAGACAGACAGACAGACAGACAGACAGACAGACAGACAGACAGACAGATAGATAGATAGATAGATAGATAGATAGATAGATAGATAGATAGATAGATAGATAGATAGATGGATGTTTCTTTTTTATGTCCAGTATTATTTTAATTTCTATTATTGTATATTGAACTCTCAAATACGATTCAGTGATGGTGATTTCCTACATATTCCTGCGTTGCCTGTTACTTGTACACATAAATGCCCCCTTGTTTGCTGAAGCATTTTAGTGTCTGGCTTTCAGACAGGCATGTCCTGCAGTGGATGGCTACGGGGAATACAATTTCCCTGTTCCCTCAAGCAGTGCTTTTTCACTAATGAATTCCCTTCGGATTGCGAATAGCAGTTTAGAATGACCAGGTTTCTTTGCCTTGGTCTCAGGTTGCCAGTGTACTGAGGATTTTGTTCCAGCAGAATTTTTAAATTAAGTAAAATTCAGTCACCTACTCATCCAGGCTGGGAGCAGGTCAGGTGGTATTTTTTTTTCTGCCCACCACCAACCCCCCTCTTCAGAGGACAACTTTATTTTACATTAAATTCAAGAGTACACAGTGTGGCCGCTCCAAACTCACCCGTCCTAGTACCGTGAGAGGGAAATAAAGAAAGGAAAGGTCAGGTGGTATTTAGTGGAAAGCTAAATGCTGGTTGGTCCACCTGGGTGATCTCAATGTGATCTGATAGGTCAGTCGTTCCCTTAATTTACATAAAGCCCGGACAGCGAACGTGGCTTGAGGGCCTTAGCTGGACCTCGGTCCCCTTCCCTCTTTACGTTACCTCTCTAGGGCTGATCATCCAGTCACATGGCTTCTCCTACCACTACTACACTGCACATCCAGCTGAACTGACCTTCCCTCCTCACAACTCTATTCGATCTAACTCGATCTCTGTTTGGATCTCTGCATGCCTCACTGACACAGCGGTTTGGATGAGGGATCACCTCCATCTGAAAGCCGAGCTTCTTCTTTTCCCAGTCAGCTCAACCATCCACCATGACATCTTTATACAGCTTAGATCATCGACATTGCTTGCATCGGGGTCTACAAGGAACTTAGGAGTAATGATCGATGACTAGCAACCCTGACCACATAGCAGGGATGTCCCAGTGCTGTAGGGTCACCCTATATGACATCAGTAAGATGTTTTTTGTCTGAGTATTCAGCTCAGCTTCTAGTCAAAGCCCTTGCTATTTCATGACTCTTAACTGACTTGGCTGCCAAATCACTGCAGATGATTCAAAATGTGGCAGCTTGTGGTATTCAGTCAGTGGAAATGCTCTCATGTCACACTTGTTTCTCGGCATTTGGTTGCAATAGACCCTTGCATGAAGTTCAGGTCCTTGGTGCTGGCTTTCCGAGCCGTTAATGAACGGGCAGCCATCTACATCAATATGGTCCTCAACACCTACAACCCTTTTCACCCTCCTTTCAGCAAAGCAGACCTGGAAATCCTTCTCTCATGCCAAAAGTTTCCCAAGATCTGTTCGAAGAACATTAAACTAGCTGATACCACGCGATGTTCCTATACTGGTCTCTTATGTTCCTGGATACTCTTAGTGTTGCACTTTGTCTTTTGATTGTTAGGTTCTTGCTGTGTCTGAAATGCATTATAGCTCATGCTCAGATGTTACTTTCACTAGTACCTGCCATTGACTGGGAACTCAGCCCAGCCACACGTGTAGTAAACTGCTTAACAGTTGTATCTTTAATATACTGTTTGTTTCACTTGTACATTGCATTGGACAAATATGTCTGCCAGTTAAATATAAATGTGAATGCAGCACAATGCCTGGTGTAAAATTATATTTTAAGGGAATTATATCTAAAAGTATTTCTACAGGTAAAGGTGAAAATATTTTTTGGTTTTATGAAAACGATTAAGTAGACGTCGCAAATACATGTGGCTACTTCCCCCTGGTGGTTAATAAAGGAAATGCAGTATCGACGCTTGTCGTAAGTGAAATAAATTCGTCACCATGTTAGAACCAAAGCAGACGTCTTCGTTTAACTGTAAACAAATAAAAAACAAATGAATGTTTTAAAGCAACAGATGTAAATAATACATTTTATCCTACAAAAAAGCCCTCATTTATCTAACCATAACTAAAAATATATGAGATCAATTCACCCTGAATGTCCCATCATGATTAATTACTTGCCTAGCAGCAGATCCCTTCCTGGACAAGGTCTGGACCCCCATGACCCTGAATGGCACAAGTGGGTATAGATAGATGGATGAAGATTTTGTAGGCGTACTGACTTAATGAATTTGGCCATTCTCCTCTACATGCTTTCATTAACAAAGTGTTTCACCCACCAGAACTACCCCTGGCTAGATCACAGCATCCTATGCACCCCCTGGACAGCAAAATGAATGGAAATCCCTCGACCGTGGTTGTTTCTGAGATGCTGGAACCACAATGTCACAAACGGTCTGGGCCGGTTGATCTTATAGGCGACATTGGCAGCTGCCTTGGGTGCCACTGTCTCCGCAGTGCCGGCATAGAACAGCTATGCAGTGTGTGGTTCCAAAGGCAGTGTCGGTTGGTTGGCGTGGAGCCAGTGCCTGCCTGAAGTACCGCAATAGAACAGCTATGCAGTGTGAGGTTCCAAAGGCGGTGCCGGTTGGCTGGAGGGGAGCCGGTGCTCACCTGAAGTGCCGCAATAGAACAGCTATGCAGTGTGAGGTTCCGAAGGCGGTGCCGGTTGGCTGGAGGGGAGCCGGTGCTCACCTGAAGTGCCGCAATAGAACAGCTATGCAGTGTGAGGTTCCGAAGGCGGTGCCGGTTGGCTGGAGGGGAGCCGGTGCTCACCTGAAGTGCCGGCATAGAACAGCTATGCAGTGTGAGGTTCTGAAGGCGGTGCCGGTTGACTGGTGGGGAGCCGGTGCTCGCCTGAAGTGCCACGTGGGGTCCAGCAATCTGCCTGCTTTATGTATTGAGTTGCAGTCGCCATCTTTGTTTGTAGGAGAAGCCAATAGTTATAACAAACAGGTGCATTTAATAAAGTGGGAGCTGATCATGTGTCTCCTCAGACTAATTTCAGCCAAGCATCTTCACTGAACCTCGCACACATTACAGACATGCATACTGTGCTGTTCCTATTCTGGCTGTTTAAAATGCGTAATCCAGCAGTGACAAAAATGTTAACATTTTTTTTTTTTTTTTAAACAAAGATTTTCCATGGAAAATAAAGACTGAAAATGAGAAGACAACAAAAATGGTTTTAATGAGACATGTCCAAGAATTAATTTGGTTTGTTATTCTTGGCACATTAAAAGCAAAAAACATACATGAAATGCCAAGAAAAACCTAGAAACTTTCAAACAAACAGGATAAGAGTTTAGTTTACAGTTGGGTTTGTAAAGCCTGCTAAAGTGCCCCTATTCAAACAGGAAACCACAACAGCAGAAGCTGAGATGTCCATTTATGTAACAGTGGTATTTTTTCCGCAAAAAACGGAAATAAGCATTCAATGGAAACAATTTCTAAACAATTGTGAAACAATTGCAATGAAAGGTCTGACATAAAACATAAAACCTTGAGTTCTCAGTATTTAATAAAATATACAGTATAAAAATTAATTCTGTATATACAAAATGGATACATTCATATTCTCTTTTTCCATTTTTCAAGTGAGCAAAAATGCTCAATTTTAAAAACCAAACTAGATGTGCTAGTAATTAATAAATAACACGTTTTCATACTTGCACCTAAGTAGTAGCTGCTACTACTTTTTTTTCTCATTGAAGAAGCTTTTGAGCATGAGGACCTGGCCGATGCTGACCGCGACCAGAATGACAGCCTCCCCCATCGACCAGTAGGACACACGTTCGGCGAGATGCTCAGCTCGGGTCCGGTCCTGCGCTTCCCTCAGCCGGTACCACGTTTGCGACTCGATCACCAACTTCAGCATCTCGTGTATGGACAGGCAGGAGGACTCCATCTACAGTTACACAAGTGAGATGGTCAGCTAAAAATCACCAAAAACGGCCCTCCCAGGCTGTGTCGGGATAGACACGGGAACCATACCTGGGTCAGAGCTGTAGCTCTGTTCATTTCTGGCAGGAGGGGCTCTTCTTGACCCACTTGGAAATCCAGGTAGACGGTTTTATGGGAGAAGGTTGAGAACTCATTGCTGAAGCAAACCTTGTACTCGCCTTTCCTTGTCGTGGTGTGAGAGAAACTGTCGTATTGCTTCTTCTTTTCCTGATACAGGATACTGTTCATCGGATCTGTCACTGAACAGTCCACATCGTAATTCCCCCCGGCAATAACCTTAGTGCACAGAAAGAACGAGAAACTTCTGGATTACAACGATATTTATTACTACAGTATACGTCAGATTGCTGTATAGTTAGGTGACAATAAGATGTAATACAGGCCACCAGAACAGTCATGACGATGCTGGTTCAAAATACATATGTAAAGCGTAACAATAAAACGCTCAGGATAGTGGTGGGACGTACGTTAACATTACACTGGATTTTTATTTCCTCCATCATGCGGATGAGCACGAGTTCCGGAAATAAATGATACGCTTGTATTGCATCGTAGTGAATAATTACTGTACTTACTTGAAAGTCAATGTCAAACTTCACTCCAGTGTCGATTTCCTCGTAGAAACACTGTTTGTCGTTATCCGGCAATTCAAACGTCAGCTCTGTAGCAAAACTCAAAGTGACAGACAGCATCAGGCTGCACAGCGCAAGTGGCCGCATAGTGCGCAATAACGAACAAGAGGGTAATAAACACTTCATTTCACAAAATACCAAGGCCCTTTAAAGCTGATCGAGGAAAACCCCCCTTTTTATAATACTAAACGAAGCAGGGGAGCCTCGATCTTGCTCCCATACTCTGACGTGGCATATCGGTTTAGCGCTTCCGGGTGTCATACCGCGTGCGGCGCGGGGCTGCCTTTGCAGATCTGTAAAAAACACTAATATGCTCTTGACGTATTTGGTAAAATTACGATTGATCAGAGACGTTTTCTGTCTCATTTTGTTTTCACTAAGTTTATTATGCACGTCCATTATTATGCACTTCCAAAACATTTGCCTCTCCATAAGTTTTTAATAACCATTATTTTTTCATTTTTTTGTTATTCAAACCACTGTGTTAATTTGTCCGGGTATTCCATGCGATTTATAGTACTATTAATGCATTAAAATGATATAAGTATACTGGCTGCAAGCAGGCAATGTTTATGTGCTGTTTTCCTGCAGGGACGTTATCGCTTTTGCTTTTCTGTTTGCCAGGCGCCTTATCTTCGGCTTGTTTGTAGAAACTACGGTCGAACTTCAGGCCTGCCGGCTCAAGTCGGATTCTGCCACAAATTCCCACGATCCTCCGGGAACACGACACCAGGAAGCTGGGAGCGCCTGCACAACGATATATTATTTATATTGGCTTTGTAAAATATTAATGCCGAGCATGGTAATATCCGGGCGGTAAAGGGCGCTGTTCGGGCCTTGATCGTCGGCTAGAGAAGCGCAGGGGGCTGCCGAAGGTTTATCGGGGAGCGATGGGCATGAAGCACTTTTGGACGGCGCTGATGGGCTTCGCGGAGGGCCACGCAGCGGGCATCGCAGCCGCCGCCGCCGCCGGTAATCCCCGAAGCCGCGTCTGCTGAGGCCCCGGTCGCCTCCCTTTGCATTTTTCCATTAACTTTAAGATACTTTTAGGTTTTACTGTCGTATGGGTCATGTCTACTATGCAGTGTCCTTTTTTGTAGACGTCTTTTGTCGTAATGTATTGATAAAAACTGAATGATATTTCAGCTGGTTTTATTTCATCATAAAACTATAAATAAACGCGCCTAAGTAATATTTTTGGTTGATTTTATACCTGATTGAGTGGATGTTGACAGTTTTGATCCCGATTGTAGGTGTCTCCTGTAATGTCGCGTTTAATTCACTCAGCCAGTGCCTGCGTTATCTTTTAGGATGTGAAAACAACACAGAACAATATTAGCTGGACGTTTTATGAATTTTATGTTCCATGGTTTTATTTCACTGTCTTTGGTGATATTATAGACACAAATATTACATCTAAATTTCGGATGATTTTTTAAAAAGATCAAAACGTACTTCGTTTTCATACTTTTGTTACCTCAGTCTCAGTCCTATACTTAGAACTTTATCTCTGAAGTTATATGCTTAACGTGATGGAATCTTCCTACGGATCAAAACAGCTAGGTCCATTTACTTGTATTTTCATTATAAAGGAAACTAATATAACTTTTTACATTTTAAGAATTTTTCCGATATATTAAGATTTTTCCGATATATTAAGAAGCGCTACATTTCACTGCGGGTTTTCACTATAGTGTTCTTCATTAATTAATAACCTTGTTGGCTGCTTGTTTGTAGTCAAGCTTTTATTTGAAATATTGCATAGTGTCCTCTTTGAGGTTATAAACTGAATCCGATTATCCTTTTGTAAAGAACAATCTTCAGTTGACATGTCTTTTCGAGTAACGTCCTTTCAAACTTGAACGTTTCTTAAGCACATGTGCAGTATATGGCAAGAGCCAGTCTGACATTGTACAGTATATATATGACCTCTCCCCAGTAATAACCGAGTTAAGTCCAAATTGACTTATTTCCTCACTTGTGGGACAAGTTCATGGATACCTGTAGTAATGTGTTAATTATTGCTAAATGGCACTAAGGAGATGGTCTGTGTCTGTGAAAGATGTACTTTTTGGTTCATCAGCGCCCCAGATGAGTGCTTTGGTTGTTCTTGCAGGGGTTGGTTTGGTGACACTGCGAATCTGGCTGGCTGGGGGTGTGTGTCACAGTCAAGTCAGACTGGAGGGGAAGACCGTGCTGATCACTGGAGCCAACACTGGGATCGGGAAGGAGACTGCGGTAGACCTGGCTGGAAGAGGTGAGCCTAGGTTCTCATATGTCTGACAGTCTGCTGAGTCACAGACGGAGTGACAGCTAGGTGTGTGTGTGTGTGTGTGTTTAGGGGCGAGGGTCATCATCGCCTGTAGGGACCTGTCGAGGGCCAAAAAGGCAGCCGCAGACATCAGGCAGCGGAGTGGTAATGGCAACGTTGTGGTGAAACGTCTGGATTTGGCATCTCTGGAGTCGGTGCGTCAGCTTGCCAAGGACATCCAGGAGAACGAGGAGAGACTGGACATCCTCATTAATAATGCAGGTACCCACTGGGTGACACCTGGACCAAAATGGGCGGGGCATGATCTGTAGTCAGGCTGCCCTGTTGGTCCAAGTGGTGGCTGGCAATCGGTCTTTGTCAGTCACGTGTCAGCACTCTCTGACACGCCCCCATTCGCCATTTTTAGTATATAGCGGCTATAAACACATTTGATTAAACTTAATATTTCATATATATATATTTTTTTCTCCATAAAAATGTAATGTTTTGTGTAATCAGTAATAAGGAATTTTCATTACCAAAACGCACTTCGTATAGGAGCTATTTGTATTAATGCCTCAAGTCACTATGTCTGTGTATAGGTGTTATGATGTGTCCAAAATGGAAAACTGAGGACGGCTTTGAGATGCAGTTTGGTGTCAATCACCTGGGCCATTTCCTGCTAACCAACTGCCTTCTGGACTTGCTGAAGAAGTCAGCTCCAAGCCGCATCGTTAATGTCTCCAGCTTGGCTCACGAAAAAGGTGCATCTTCCTGACCTTTGTTGACCTTATGTACATTTCATTATTTCATTATTTGCCCACACATTTTTTTTTAATTAGTAGATGCCTTTCAACCAAAGTGAATATATACACTATACAGACAAGAGTATTGGGACACCAGGTCATTACACCTACAGGAACTTTTATGACGTCCCATTATAAATCCATAGGCATGGAGTTGATCCCCCTTTGCAGCTATAACAGCCGCCACTCTTCTGGGGAGGCTTTCCACAAGGTTTTGGGTGTGTCTGTGGGATTTTTTGCCCATTCATCAAGAAGAGCATTTGTGTGGTCAGGCACTGATGTTGGACTTGAAGGCCTGGCTCGCAATCTCCGTTCTAGTTAATACCAGAGGCGTTTGATGGGGTTGAGATCAGGGCCAATCAATTTCTTCTACACCAGACTCGCCCAACAATGTCATCATGAACCTTGCATTGGGGCACAGTCAGGCTATCCCGGGAACAAAGAGCGCAGGTGGGAACCAACCCGGGGCAGCCGCCAACATACCGCAGGGCTAAAGATGAATAATATTTTAAGTGTAAACATTATTTGTGAAAAAAGCACAAGTAATCAAACCAGGAATTATTGGACATTTAAACTGGACATTTCTATTATGTGTCATTTATTAAGTACTATGAAATTACAGCCGGGATACTCAGCTGGGTGTATTGAATAGTGGAACAGCAAGTACACAAGTACTCAATCCACAATCGGTGCGTTCTCTGTCCTCGTGATCTTGCGTGACCGTTCTTGGAAGGCAAATTCACAAGACCAGTCTCACCAAGTCCACAAGCAGTCTTTGCGTTTTTGGTATTGAGATTCACCCAAAGCTGGAAGCATAGAACTGTCCAAAACGTCTCGATATGCAAAACATCACTGATGCTCATTTGCATAGTAAAATGAATATGTAAAATACAAATAAGACTGCATCATAACAGTCATATTGAACTAAATCCCATGTTCTCTACTCCCGAGGGTGGTTGTCTGTCTATAGGGAGAAACATCCCAATAACCTTTTTTATTTGTTTATTTGCTCGGTCTGGATTTCCTGAGAAAAGCGTCTTGCCTCACAGGGGGAGGACAACTTGCAGAGGCCGTCTTTTGCCTCGTCTCAGTCGTATACATTCTCGGATGATGTCTTATATGAGTTAGCGTGTTTGATGAGCTGCCGGCAGCTTATCTCAGGTTGGCATAACAAGGCCGACAGCCTTGGACTTATCAGTTCCCCTTTCCAGCGTTGGTGTAATTCACTGGGAAACCATAATGTTCTCAAACTGCTAATTATGGCTGACTGAAGCCAGGATTAGCTGTAACCAACTCATAGCCACAATTAGCACAATGTTTCCAATGCTGAACATTTACTTGTGAATTTAGGTTTCATCCATGTCAAGAAATGAGTTTTTTCATTTCATTGAACTGAAAATGAGTTTGTATCTGACAGGCACATGAGAATGATATGTGCCGTTACAGGCCTGGTCTTCAAATTCAAATGTAGACCAGAGCTGCTCTTCAGCAAAAACAATTGAAAACGTATTGAACTAACAAACAAATATCATCGATTTGGGAGGTCTCAGCCAATTCCCACCAGTATATATTCAATATATACTGGTACAGTTTTAAAGTATGATGAACAAACATGCATGAGGTTTGAAAGGCCACTCTGGGAGCAGTGTGTGCCTGTGATTGGAAGGTCGCCAGTTCAAGCCTGACCTCAGCATGGCCGTGGGTCCTTGATTTAGTTTTCGCTTCTCATCCTCTCATCAGTTGGGCGTGAAGCTAGGCGACAGCCATTTATCCAGTTCACCCCCCCAGAGCAGTTTTCAGGGGGGGGGGGGTAAAGGCCCGATGGTGATGTCTATTCAGCAGACTGCAGGATTTGAACAGGCAGACATCCAGTTACATATACCAAGTCCCAAGCAGTGGAGGAAGATAATGACTTTCTTTGCCAGGTCAGATCCATTTTGACGACATAAACCTGGACAGTGACTATGGTCCCCTGAAGAGTTACCGCCAAAGCAAGCTGGCCAATGTCCTCTTCAGCAGGGAGCTGGCAGTTCGTCTTAAAGGTCTGTGAACCGTAAGCTTCCTTTTCGGCCCAGTCAACGTGAGGCTCCCCGTACAGTGTTCCCTTGTGTTGTGCAGGCACAGGGGTAACGGTGTACAGTCTACACCCTGGCGTGGTCCGCACCGAGCTGGCGAGACACCAGTTGCCTCCCAGCGCCATGTGGAAGCGGATCTTGATCATTCCCATATACCTGCTGATGAAGACCCCTTGGCAGGGAGCACAGACCACCATCTACTGTGCCGTGGAGGAGAGTATCGCTAATGTCAGCGGTCTCTACTACAGGTGAGCTTTGGTTTGCGAGCCGTTTGGCAGGTGGTGCGTCCCGTATCCCTCACTTGGTGGTGTCCCCCGCTCTGTCTCCAGCGACTGCGCCCCCAAGGAGCCTGCTCCGCAGGCCAAGGACGACCAGGCTGCCCGGAGGCTGTGGGATCTCAGCACTTCCATGCTGGGGCTCTGAGGGAGAGCCCTTCTCTGCTGCTTTGGCTCTAGTCCCATGTGCTCTGGTGCAGGGTTTGCTGTGGCCTCCTTTACTACTCTGGCTTGCTGAAGGACATCAACTCACCTTTGGTTTCAGCTTTTCATCCACCGCAGAAGAAACTGCCTAAAACGGTGATGTCGTGGTCTTCGTATTATGCGGTAGTACAGAGGAAAATTGATTGGATTGTGTGCTGTTTTTATAAAGAGTTTGTCTCAGGATGTTTTAACAAAAAAAGTTGTAACAAAATACAAAATAAAGTAATAGTGTAGTTTCCAGGAGGGCAGTATACTTGGTTTTGGTATTTGTCCAGGGTCTCTGTACGTTGAACCCTCAGCATGTTAAAGGTAATCATAAGAAATTAAGTAACGCTTTCAATCTTATTTACATTGTATAGTTATGATCACAAGGCTTTATAAAACACTGCATATCAAACCAAGCAATGTCTTAGAGATGGTGTTAAGGCTTTGTGACTCGAGGGTCTTCGGTGTAATTACAGTTCAATAAGGGTAGTTTTCCATTGTGCATTTAACGTTTACAGTGTATTTATATTTTCCATGAGACCATTACAGGTGAGCAGTTTTATATAGAGAGAATATTTTTGTTTGTCTCTTAATAAAAAAATCATCAACCATCAGAGCCCCCGGTCATGTTTTGTGCGTCAGGAGCCGACAGTATTGGAGGCGGGGGTGGTGTTCAGGGAGGTGTGGCCCACACCTGAACACGTTCCAGCTGAACCAAGTATCATGGTGACAGTTACCTAAGTGTTTGTTATGGTTACTGGTCTGGGGTGTGTTTGTATTGATCAGAAATGTTTTTGTTGTAATACAGTAAGAATTATGATTAAATGGCTCATTTATGCTAATTAGGTTTTACTTTACTACAACAAATTACTATTTATGCTGTTCTTTAAATGAGCCAAATTAAATTATGTGACACTTGATCACATTGGTGTACCCGTAACATTCTTTATGAATGAGCTGTTTGTTGTAGATCTACCATCTAATTTGTAATCATAAATGCCCAACTGCTCTTCACAAATGAACAGACAGAGCAGGCATCCATCATCTTACCAGAGGTGAAGGTCACAGTGCAATATGGCTACTTACCACAAAGGAATTACAGCAAATACACTAACAGTTTGCATGTGTTTTCCAGTGAAATCGGCAACTAAAATCATTACTAGTAATGACAAAGGACTATTTGGTTCTAATCTGACCTGAAGTGGATCCTTTATGTTCTAATCCAGTCAGTGATCACATTTTTACTTTTTATTTAGTAGGCTTTTATCCAAACCCCTCTGCTGACTCTGTGGTCTGAACAGGCATCTTCCAATCACAGGCACAGTGTCCTAACCCTCAGCGCCCCCACAGCTGTGTCATACGGCACATCCTCAAAGGGAATTTTAAAAAATTAATCACTGTTACACATAGACTTACCTGAAGTAGGTCAAACTGTCAGCTGAACCTGCCTTTATCACAGAGGACTCCCCCACCATACAGGCCAGATGGGTCTCAACTCGGTCAGATTATCTGATATTTCAGAATTCAATCCACATCTTCGCCCACTAGCAAAAAAGGTCACTAAAACTGGTTATAAATATATAAACATTGTGCAACACAAATCATTCAAAGAGGGAAAGCTTTTTAGTCTGTAACGTGCTCCAAATATCTCCAGAAAGAGTTTCATTTATTAGACCAATCAATGATCCCAGATGGTTCTGGAACCAGGAACAACTGCTTTGCGTTACGGCCATCAGTCTGGCCATCGCTGCTGCCTGGCGAAAACTACCCAGGCAGCACAAAATGTCACTTACAGTGAGGTTTGGGTGCAGTGGGGCACATTAGTCTTCATACACATTTGTCTTATTTCACTATGGCAGTTTGGAAAAGTTAATAAAAGAGTGTTTGAAAATGGATGAGGGGTTAAATTACCAAGCCTGAAAGATGAGAGGCTCAGCTCACTGCTGACATGGAAAATAATCAATCCAGTGGAGACACTGCATCACTGCATGTGCTGGGACTGGGTCGGGGGGGGGGCTGCATCTGCTTAACAGCTCAGTTCCTTTGCCCCCAAATCAGACATCTATATTTTTCCCTGCGCCCATTCCTCGCAATCCATGTGACACATTGGCGGTTATCCATTTTCATTATTCACATGTCATGGTGAACAGTCACCGCTGCACCACAATGACCTGGTTCTCATTAACCCAACTATCCCCAAAGACGGCAGCTTTAGATCCTAACATCGTAATGAGAGCTATTCACTTCATGCTTATGACCCACACTGCTGAATGCATCACAAACCCTCATTTAATTACATCACAGAAATTTACAATATTTCTTGCGTATAAGTCTAGACTAGTTGCCCAAGTGTTCTGCAACTGTAATACAGGTGTGAAGTATTGATGCTACAAACAGCACCCCCTGGTGGTGAGAGGGATGATTATTTTTACAACTCAGATTACAGCAGAATCCCATGTACTGTCTGTCTCTAAGCATAGGTTACAGGGTCGCTAATGGCTGGAGAATTCAGGACTGTCCTATCTCATATTGACCTCACAGAGTTCATTCCTGCGTCCTATGTTCCAAGCCATCCTCACAGACCAAACACACAGCCCATTTCTGGGATGTTTTCCTTTATCACAGAAGTTTCTAGAGTTTAAATTATGCAGTCAGATACATTACTGGTCCTGGCTGGTGCTCTAGGCCAGCATCACTGCCTGGGCCGGCACCCCCTCAGACATTGGCACCCACCAATGTCACCTAAAGGTCCGATATCTGGTATCTGTAAACATAGGAAATCTGTCATGATGATGTCCTGTTAATTTTCAATCAAACTCAAAATCACAGAGGTAAAAATAGGACAATATTCCAACCTAAACATTACAACCAACCCCAATAAAGAAAATTTCAGACAAAAGAGTTGCATACTTTTTTATTTAACTTAGAACTTGTAGTATTTTACTAGAAAAAAGCAAGATTGAGAAACTAAAATTCTCTTCTTTTTCAGTTTCCCCATAATGTAAAGAATTCAGATAATATTGATAACAGGAATAAATTCTTAGAACAGAATATACAAAAATTTGAAACCTTCTCACTCTACTGAATCATTTAATATAAACACAGGAATTTGAATGAATAATTTACATACAGCAAATTCTAGATATTGGCCAGCTTTCTGATCTGATCAAACAAGATTTTAAAAAAGTGTGAAAAAGGAAACTGTACAATGTCAGTTCTGTATGTCTTTCCAGTGGTTAAACTGAGGAAACTGATGACTGCTGGACACCTTCAGCACCCAACTAAAGATGCTGGGGGGGTTGAGGAGGCCAGCAGGAGGCGTCTGGGACACATTCGGAAGGTGGGCGCTGTCCCTCAGTGCCGCAATCCATCATCTGACCTCATGCAAACTGACCGAATTCCAGGTCTTGTCTGTACAGTTAACCATCTCCCAGAAGACCATGGAGATACTCAGCAGCCCTGAAGCCCGGTCTGTCTCCACCTCTCACCATGGACACAGTGTGAAAATTTGCATTTTTGTTTTTCTGGCCTGTAAATTCTGAGCTGTTCTGAAAATGCAGCAGGGCCACGGTGGTGAAATGGAAACTACTGACAGTCAGTCATCACTAAACCCTGAAAGAGACATTTTATTTCTTAGATGTCTGTAAAAACAACCCCCCCCTCAGAGACCAGTTCTGAAACTAGCAGGTGTCTAGTAGAGATACGGACAGACCTGACATTTCAGTTTGCACCCAAAAAAAAAACAAACAAAAAAAAATAGCAACCTCCGTTACTGGGATCCTTTCTTAATTGCAGATTCAAACCCAAAGACTGTGGCGATACCATGTGATGTCAGACAGTTTGAGGTCAAACCAGGAACCATCAGATACAGAAATCAGACTGGGTTCTGCTAACAGCCATCCAACTAAATCACTAATGCAGAACAAGGGAAAAAATAAAAAATAAAAATTTATATATATATATATATATAAATATATAAAAAAAAAACAGCTAAACCTGGAAATCAAATTTCCTCTAGGAAACCAGGATGGCCAACTGCAACAGGGGAGATGGTAAATTCATTAACCGCAGAACTAGTCTTGCAATGTTATGGACCTGCTTCTGCACTTTATTTAATCCCAAGAATGACACACACTGAACTCGAATGAAGCCTTAACAATACGGGGCTGAGTGAAGAAACAACCACAGATTCTATGACATGATCGATCCCCATGTGACTGCCGGCTACTATCATGACCTACATGCAGTGTAGGAACCAGTAACCAAGTCCTTAAATTTGCAACTGGTAGAAAGCATGGAGCTGGAGGTAATCCTGTGACACACATTCACCTGATCAGTGCTGCCGAAAAGCCTTCAGGGGTTCACGTTCCCCTCAACTAGTGCCAAATAAAACCAGTTTTAATCCAGGAATGCTTAAGTCTCTCAGATCACTACCCCCCAATTTCAATCCAAAGGGAAAATGTAAAGTATAGCTTCCATTATTACTTGTTATCCCTGTCTCGGACTTCTAAAAAAATAGAAATATGACTTCTGTATCTAAAGCATCCCTGGTTTCATCTTCATTTTGCTAAATTTTGACATAGATCCTTTGTCACTGTAAAATAATGGTATCTTCCAGTATAGAATCGCTCAGGAAGCCCCTTGGCAGCAAAAGTGGGCCCGGCCAACAGCAGCAGGCGGCGCACAGGGAGGAGCCATGAACAGGCCCCGCCCACCACCTGTCTCTCCATGGAGATGAAGGCGGCAGAGGCAGGCATCTCCCTATCAATGAACTGGAATGGCATGAAAGACAGAAGGTGGACAGTATCACCGCTGTCTGGAGTGTATCGAGATAGGAAGACACGTGTATGAAGGAGGATGGCTGGACGGAGGCCAGGAATGACAGCTTCTGAAGTCAGTTTCATCACTGCATCTCATGGTGGCAAAGCAGCCAGCTGAGGAAGGCATGTCATTCACAATCGGTCCTCCAGCTGTCCTCGTCCCCAAGGACATGCAGGACAGTCACATTAGCGGGACTGTCTAGTCACTGTTTCTGTAGGATCCCACTTGCCAAGTCTCCAGATTCTACTGGCAGTATAAAAAAGGAGAGATAAAACTCCGCAAATGTTGATGATTGGTTGCAGAATGATTTAATGCCCCACATGTAATTCATGGGATTTTTAAAAAGCGTTTAAAAGTAATTCAATAACTGTCACACGCAGGACTATGGGGGGGGCTGTTACCGATTAGGCATGGAGGGGCAAATGCTTTGGCGTGCCGGAACTAAAGTCGCAGCAGCTTCTGGCTGTTCCCGTCGTCGTGGCAACAAGGTGATGCATGACATCATAATGGCATCCAAAGCAGTTGCCCAATCGCAGATCGTCGCCGGCTCTTTCTGTCGTTCCTGTGAACTGAATTTTTTTAAATACATAAATTATGTAATGAAGCCCATCTACAATACAAGAATCATCACCTTCACTAAAAAAAAAATATATAATAAATAAATACAGACTTTGACGAAACCATCACTGCCAGCGGATTTATCTGAGGACAGGTGGCTGTGGCAGAGCGGAGGGGGGTTCCTCTAGGTTCTGCTGCAAAGATCTACTGAGCACCCCCCAGAACGTTCGGACCGGGATCTTCACAGGGATACACAGTGATAAGATGGCTGAAGCAAGCCATTCGTTCACACGCTGGCCCTGGAGGCGTCCGGGTGGACAAGCTGACCCCCTTCCCTCCACAGGCAGTCTTCAGGAGGTCCACCAAACACGGAGAGAACAGTAACATCGTCCATAAAAGACTAGTGGGTGAGGAGAGCAGGGGAAGGGATACAGGTGACCTTTTTCTACACATTTTACAAAAGAGTGAGGTAGTTACACGTGAAAAAGGAAAAAAACATAAGTGAAGAAACCAAAGAAAAAAAATATAAAAAATATTTCAATTTAATGATGGGGCATTTGTACAGTGATTTAAACTGATATTACAAAAGGAAAACAAAAATAAATAATCCTGTAACATCCTGGACATAAAAAGAGAGAAGGAAAAAAAAAAAAAAAAAACACTTCCAGCAAACGAGGAAGAATCCTTAAGAAAACAAAACACTGACGTCTCAGTCCAGTTTTTACTAATCAACTGAAATTCAAAGCTTTTCGCTTTTTTTCCCTCTACAGCTTAACCCACTTATTCGCGTTCTGATCTCGATGGGCTTCGAAAGAATATCGATCTGACTACTGTGCAGAGAGATAAACAGCGTGACCCCCCCCCACCCATCCCCCACTGAGGTACTTGTCAAAACTTGTGTTTATATATAAAGACCAAAAACAGCAGCATCTCTTAAGCTTTTTAATTTTGGTGACAGTACCTGAAAGTCTCCCCCCTTTAGAAAAGCAGTGAAGCAGCCTAGACGAAGGTGAAGGAGATCGGCGAAATCGGCAGGCGGCCACGTGTGGCGCGTTGGTGGCTGTGCTGCACAGTGGTGGCTGGGGGGGGGGGGCGTGGCTTAAATAAATAATTAAGAAAAAGAAAGTAAAGGGCAGTAATGCAAAAGTACAGGAAAAGTCAAACCTTTACTTTGACCTGAGATTGAGTCCCACCGAGGTGGGGGCGGAAAGGGGGGGCCGGCAGTATGAGCAGACATGCCGAGGTGGGGGCGTCTGAGGAAACGGCCGCCGTGAAATGATCCCCGTCAAGGTGCCACTCCAACCAAACGCAAAGGACAGGTACTCGTTAAAAATCGAACAAAGAGAAGGCAGTATGTGCCGTAACACAACACCTAAAAACGCAACAAAAATTGCTATTTCAAATTAAAACTAGGTTTAAAGCGCCAAGAAGCAGAAAGAATGTTGTGGGAATTGATTAAACCTGAAGAATTCCATATACATACATATATATGTGAGTGTTTCTTAGCATCTACAAAAGAAATAATGATAATAATAATAATAATAATAATAATAAAACAGCAGCTTCTTTCTGTACAGACACAGATGAAAATTTGAACCATAAAAAAAAACTTATAAAAGTGACACGAATAAGTGATGTGTATGTGTGTGTTCCACGGTCTGACATAGAACTGTAAGACCTTCCAGAAGTGTCTGGGTCAGTGTTTCCCAATCCGGTCCTTAAGGACCGCAGACGGTCCATGTTTTTGCTTCCTCCCGGCTCCCAGGGCTGTCTGTGAACTGTCTGGCAGGGATCTGGGAGGGAGCAAAAATGAGGACTGTCTTTGGGTCCCCAAAGGACCGGAATTGGGGAACAGCAGCCGGTGAGAACACCCGCACCTCTCTACACAATGCTCCGCCTACACAATCGGCCAGAGGTGCAGCGCATCGCATAAAACTCGCAGTCCGCGTTTTTGAAGCCGATCCCACGGTGAATCACTCACCTCTTCTTTCTTTCTTTGCGATTCTTTATTCGCTTTTTAACATTGTTTTTGGTGCTAAACCGTTGTGTGTGTTTTAGCTCCAATGTGAGTCACCTCCCACCATGGGGGTGGGCAGAGGTGACACGCTTTGTGCTGATTGTCACTGGTGTAAGAAAATAAAGACAAAAAGAGGAACAAAAAAAAAAAACTAACAGGTTTTTCATTTTGGCAAAAAGTTTGGCAGAGGTGAGAGGCCGGAGCAGGGTACGCCACAGGGAGGTTCCGGAAGGATGGGCCCAGGGGGTCGGCAGGGGAGGGACGGCTGGGCCTGGCGCTAAGAGAGCCAGCAGAGGGAGAAAGCGCTCACACAAGACTGAAAAGTGCTGCTTCGTTGAATTTCGCCGCCGGTAGACAGTCCCCAGTGGCACTCATCTCGGGGGGGTGGGGGGTTTCCGCATGATGTTTCGACCCACTGAGGTATGGCGGAGGCCCACAGCCCGCTTCACCAGCTGCCCCGAGCCTCAGGGAGCACAAATGAGAGCTTTAAGGCTCTAAGGGGCGTGGGGTTTGCCCGAGGGGAGCGGGGGTTTGGGGGGGAGGATCAGCAGGCAGAGGATTGGGGCAGGGGCAGTGCCCGCTCGTTCTTGCGACCGCCATTCATGTGGGCGTACGGTGGCGTCTCGTCAAACTCTGGCCGCAGAAGCACCACCGGCCCGTTGGCCGCCGCGGGCCCCACCTTCTTGTCCATGGGTGGTGAGGCGGGCGCCGGTCCGTTTCCGGGGGCTGGAGACGGAGCTGAGGCCAAGGAGGCGGGCTGAGGCTGTGAGCCCTGGACGGCGGGGCCGGTCTGCGCAGGTGGCGGTGAGCTGGTGGTGGTGGGGGGGCGGACTGAGGACGTGGGGTCCAGCAGCACATTCTCCATGACCTCCAGCTCCAGGTCCAGGTCCAGCCCCTCTGAGTCAGGGGGTTTGTTCTCCTCGCTGTAGAAGAAGCTCACTTCCCGAAAAGGAGGCTCAAGCTCGTCCTTGATGCTGCTGATGATCTCCAAGAAGGAGGGCCGCATCTTGGGGTTGTACTGCCAGCACATGCGCATCAACTCGAACCTGGGGACACAGACAGGCGGGTGTCTCACCAACGGCTCCCCTGGCAGATGGCCATGCTGCTGCCAAAGTGCGACCATAGAATGCATCTTAAACGCTTCAACTGCAGCGAGCCTGTTAGGCTAGCCTGAGCTATTTTCCGGTAAAGAGGTCAGACCTCTCCCACATGTTCATGCCAGCCTCCCACCATTAGATGGCGCGGTGCACTGCAAAAAACTATATGTAACTGAAGCACACAGGAAAGAGGTGGCCTTCTTAACATGGGCATGCATCTGTGCTGCCCCTGCAATGCCCCCCACCCCACTGCAGTCAGCAGGGCCAGGTGAAGGGAGACCCCTAGCTGTCTGTGACCCCCTTCCTCCCACAGAATTTCAGGACATTCCAGAGCATTCCACCCCCTGCAATGTTTACCGTTACAGAAGGTCCAGCAAGCTGTACGGCAATCATGTTGTTTCCTCCCAGTCTAAAATCTCCCTGTGGAAATGGCTAAAGCATCTGGACTGGGCCCCAGTGCTCCGGGGTGACCTGTCTGCAGAACCTTGCGATGTGTAACCGGGACACACGCCGCAATGGTCCCCCACCCCACACCCCAGCCCCTGTCCAACACATTCCTGCTAATTTGACTGGGGTTCAAGACAGTTTCTTCATAAGGCTGCCTGGCACTGATCATGGGGTCACAGCTATTTCAAAAGCAACGGTCTGTCTGATCAATGTTAGCAGTTAGGGGAAGTCCGGGGATGGGGAGTCAGCTTGATGCTGACCAGGGCGGCATGTACCTTACTGATCAACATTGCTGATCACGTAAACTCAGAAAACTCATAAATTCTAACACACATTTGCATATTTGTTTCTTTTATGGCAGGATATGACAGAGAATATTCTGTATGATCCATTTCTATATTAATTCGTCTTGGGCAAGAAGTTACTTTTGTACGATATGTACAATGTATCGCCTTTAATGTATGGAACATGTGGGCAGTCCATTACACACACGGTGTCCAAAAAAACACTCTCTTCTTCACCCCCACACCCCAAATCTAGGGGCTACCATGGGAACCAGAGTCTGTGTCTCCATGACACACACATAACCCTGTTCTCTAAAGCTGAGGTCAGCCGCAGGGTGGCGGGTGGGTTAATACCTTCTTAGTGAGATCAGACTGGCCACAAAAACACGTCACACTTCACTTCATTTCTACTTTCTGATGTTGATGTTACATCTGCAGGGTGCTGGTCCCCAAGCAGAGGCCTTAAAGGCCCTTGCAGGCAGCCAGTGACCCGAAGGCCAGGCTGTGTGTTTGGGGCCGATTCAAGCCGCCTGGCTCCTGAAATCACACTGAATCCCCCCCCAAACTCATGGCATCAGTAACCTTATTTAAAACTTGACACAAACAAGCCCTCGGTAATTTGATGCAGCTAACTGGACTCACAGCATGTCGGGGCAGTTGTCTGGTTTGTCCAGCAGGCCCCCGTCCATGACGAATCGCAGAACCTGCTCGTTGGACATGCCCTGGTAGGGCTGCTCCGCTAGGGTGGCGATCTCCCACAGCACCACCCCAAACGACCTGCATAGGGAGCGAGAGGACGCCGGTGAGAGGACACAGGCATCTGCCACCCGCAACCAGTCACATCATAAAGACCAGCATGGGGGCGATACCTGAAAAAATGACACATGTAAAAGGAACAGGGAGTGACAGCATCCATGTGACTATTTACACAGTATGTTTAAAAGCTCTTCATAAAACCTTTATATTCACGCATTTATATAGATGACTGAAGCTACTAACTGCTGCTCTTTAAGTGGACGATTGGTCC
>JAABNX020000021.1:9927503-9938455 GCA_015163995.2 Mormyrus lacerda
AATGGAGTTATATAGCAGACGCTTCTAATCTCACAAAGCGGGGTCGGCCAGTCGCTGCAGCAATTCAGGTCAAGGGTCTTGCTCACTGTAAAAATCATCCTGCTGCTCGCGGGATTTGAACCCCTAACTGAGCGACAGACTGCTGCCAAGTGCTGCATCACTGAGAATGCGGAGCTCTTGTGGCATCAGAGGGATGCAGAACTCGACTGCAGCCCACCTGGTCCTGGCGTATCCATACCAGGAAGAGTGTGATTAAGGCCCGGGCCCCCCAGCTCATGACATGACACTGAATTTGGGGGGGTTTGACGCACTTCCTATCCTGAAACTGGTCACAGATGTGAGACAGCCATATATGCTGCATGCGATTCCAGTGATCACAGCCAAGGACTGTGAGCATAAACACACCCATTTATCCATTCTATACCCCAACTACTCATCCCGGTCAGGGTCTCAGGGCACATCTACACAGGTACAATTTCATCCAAAAATAGTTAAAAATACTTTATTTACACCTGTACGTGAAGCAAAAATTACAATTAATGAGTACAAATTATAAAATTTAGCTTTTCATAACATTAGCTAAAGGCTACTTTTTTAAAAGATAATTTCAAACGAATATTTTTTGTCATTTTCTCCTAACAAAGTACTAATTCGTAAGCATCTTTCTACGCAAAAAACGTATCTATTTCTCAGTTTATATTTTTCAAATTAATACTCATCTTGTTTATTAGAACCCGGCAGCATTTTTAGCCTGTGGAGCCGTGTTTCTACTTAAATACAGAGACATCCCGAAATAACAGCATGGAAATGTTTTATTTTTCACATTCGGTTTATAGAAATTACAACGTATTATTTTCACGGGCGCCATTAATTTTGAATAAAAGTATTTAAGTTTAAGAATTTAAGAGTTTAAAGCAGAATCAAACCCTACTGATATTTACTGAGGTGTGCGATCATACTGCAGCACTTGAAAATAACGACGATCCATCACTAGGGGGCAAGTTGCGTAAAAAAGCCGGCTGCAGCGCCGGTCCAGGACGACGTGACTCCCGGCCGCGACTTGAGGGGCGCCTCCTCACTGAATCTCACGTACGGGGAGTCTCCGATAAATAAGAGCGCATTGTAACGGGGGAGGGGGAGCCGATCCACGTCGCAGCTCCAGGCTGCACACCGCTTCCGAACACGACTCATTTTGCCCAAGACCCCACATTCCGACACATTTTCCTTGGCAGAAACATAATGTTTTTTAAAAGCTTCATAATAAAAAATAAATCAGCCCGTCTACTTTTACACCATGTTTACTATGAAAAACAATGTGACCGGCCGGCCATTTCAGGTGTTGCCTCCAGCCACGTTAAAATTACAGTGCACCAGAATACAATTAGAACACGGGGATCCATAAAATTACGTGTTTTTTTTTATAACTAAATAGCCTAGTGATCGGTTTAAAAAACGACTTTGAACCCTTGACTGACGTAGGTGCTTAATGCCTCCTTATGGTTATGCTGCGAACAGAACCGTGCGCCGATACTCGCGGCGTTTTACCGCTCAGGGATGCATGAAGTGCGACCGAGGTGGGTGGAGGTTCTTTCGTACCAATGGTGAGCGGGAAGGGGAGGATCTGCATGACGGACATGTTATGGAGCCTGGAGTAGAAATGTGGTAAACAAGCCCTCGGCGGAGCAGCGAACTGGAAGGAAGGGGAACGGGGACAGCAACCATGGCGATTAAATACCCCCTCCCTCCATATTTTAGGACTATCGTACCTATAAACCAGAGGATGCTCTCCACATCCTCTTATTTTACATTACAACCATTCGCCCTCGCACAACAACGCATAAGGATATTTAATATAAAGGTATATATCGTGCGTATTTATGCGTGAGGTTTAATCACAGGTGAATAAGAATCAGTGTTTTGTCCAGGTTTCCATCATCCACGCTCCCGCACCCATGAAATTATCATTAAAAAACACATTTACAACATCAAAACGGCGACACTTTAAAGACGAATGTTTTGTTTGTTAGCGGAATTGCACGAAAATCCGGTTGCTGGGTTTTTACACATTTAATCATGACAAACGATTACTTCAAAACAGATTTTCATGATTATGTATCGGGCAAATAATTTACACGTTTTGGTCCTGTAATTAATGTCGTAGTTATTACATATCCGTTTTTTTATTTCTTTCAAAATGTCAACGCCTGTAAAAGACTCCACACCTAGGTCTGTATTCCTTAGCCGAGAGCAGAAAATAATTTGCTTTTCTGTATGCGCACAAAACAGACGTGCTAAGTCAGTTTCACTTGCAAAAATATTCATGTAAATCCCATAGAGTTAGAAATGGAAGATGTTAACAAATCTTCACAATAATTCTAGAACCAGTAACGACTGTTCTGTAAGACTATTTATGCTTATAGACGGAAAAATAACTATGTATTTTAGGTTCTTTACATCACATGCCGCGGAAAATCGCGCATTTTAATCAGGTGTTTTTTTTTCAGTAAAGTGTACTACGCAATTTAAAGAACCATTTCAGTTACTCAAATCGCGTTTAAATGCTTGACTACTTGATTTTAATTAGTTTATAATTGACTACCAGAGCGACCCTCCAGGATAAGCGGCGGGAAGATGGATGGGTGTTTTAGGCCAGTATAGTAAAGGAAACACAAACAATAAATCATTTTGGTTAGTTTTCAGGCTTCATTTATACAAGCACTTAACCCAACCTACTCAGATGACATATTCATACTCCGGGGCATTATCTGGTTTGCCATCTTATATCACTGGGTCACTCATATGTGCAAAGATGAATACAGTGCTTTTTGAGTTTTGCAATTAGTTTTTTAAATAAACTAAGCAACAGTAATTGAACTGGAGCAGGCAGTGAGAGTATATAACGCTAAATGAATGCTATGTAAAATTCTAAAATTTGTTCAACATTTTCTAAATTGTACCTACAGCAATTTACACAAAACTGAACTTTTATTTTAAATGTTATGTGAATCTCAACAAATATAAAAAGTAAGATTTCAAAGAGCGCCATAAACCCTGACTTCAACCCGCTAGCCAGTTAAACTTTTGCTTGTCCGTAAGAAGTTGTTCATTGGCCATTTTGAATGTGTTCCCCCCATATAACTGTGAATTTTACAGGGAAATATTTCAGCTTTACAGGCATGAAGTAAAACACGCAAGTACAACCTGTTTTATGTACACGCAACATAAAAGAGCAACGACCTACACGACGCCGCATCTGTCCAAGGACATCCAGTCCCCTTGATGACAATGGTCAGACATGGTGGCCCTTAACTAAACAAACAAACAAAAAAGGGTGATTATTTTCAGTAAGTCTGTCATTGTAAGCTTGGGGTGTCAACCTAAGAGCTTAAAGTGGACGAATTTCGGCGGTGCATCTATGAACACATTTCATGACCTTACCAAATATGACTCCATTCTGAATTGTAACCGCTGATGAAGGATGATGCCAGTGGTTTTTTTTTCAGTTCCCATTTCATTTTCACGTTGTACAGTTTATAAGCCAGGAGGGAAGCTTTTGGAGAAACACAGTATTTAAGGGGCCACAGATAATGTAGCAGTACATTCTTACTTATTGTATTAATTGTCCAGTAACTAAGCGTTAGCTGCAGTCTGATCTCATGTTCTCATCATTGATCAGTCATGACAGTTCATGCATTTCATGCAGTTACTGTTTTTGCTGATTTATACTTGAGTGGTACCCGAATTACTAAGTTATTTGTGGCCCCTCAAGTAAAGTGTCACCGATTTAGGTTTGGGAGGAGAAAAATGACACCAACCTGATGGAATTACAAGGAAGTCAAGCAGAAGTGTAATCACCCCAATACTCCCTTCATAACCCCCTCCCCCAAACAGTAAAGTTTTCAGCAGGAATCGGCTTTTCTCCCTGTAGCATATTTTATGAATATTAGTCCAGCTGAGTGTGAAGCGAGGCTGACCCCGGGGCCGAGCAGGCCTGTCAGACGTGGCCCCGGGGCCGAGCAGGCCTGTCAGACGTGGCCCCGGGGCCGAGCAGGCCTGTCAGACGTGGCACTCTAGCTTTTTTGTTCTCTCCTCTTTCCGTAATTGGCTCCATTATTCTGATACTTTTGGCATTTGATAAGGTACATTTTAGAACTAAGGTCATTTTGGGCTTCAGGAAATACCATATTTCAATTCTGTATTTTTTTGCTTCAAATTCACTACTATGAATAGTGAAGGCAATTAAGTACTAATTGAACCAGTTAGGCTGAGGGTGCTGGTTTTTTAAATCCAGATACACACCCGGGGTGTTAAACTGTGTAACGTTCCTTAGTGCTGACCTCATAAGATGCTGGAGCTGTAGACGGGACCAGGAAGGGAGGTGATCAGAAGCAGAGCAGACAAAGCCAGGCCGACCTCAGCCTTGCGGAAAGCCGGCTTCAGGACATCACCGTCACCATCCTCATCATCACCACACCCCCATCTGCCAGCTGTGAGAACTGCAGTGTGGGCAGTTTCCTCCAGCCTCCGCTGGCACACAACATGGACGCCCCCGAGATGACCGCCAGCCAGCCAGCCAGGAGCGTCATGCACACTAAAGGGAGGTGAGAGGGGCGGCTGCGGTTCTGAGGTTTGATCACGCGTGTGGGGAATTGCCCCGCTGACAACAGAGAGACTGTGGGCGGGAGGGGGGGGCTGATTCACATTGATACTCTTTGAAAGTGGAAGGGCTCGACCGCGCCCCCCCCCCCCCCCACTGCTGTTTCTGCTGTGACACCGGAAGGCAGCCCCTCAGCTACTTGGACACCCTGAAGCCTTGTGAGAACACAGCCCAAGAACCATGCGGTGGCAGTCAGACCGGGTCACCGGCACCTGGGGAGTCCAGGCCCGCCCCTGCACCATTTAAGGCGAGACACTGAAAGAGTCTGCACTGATTGTATGACGAATGGCTCAGCAGAAACCGGAGGCAGCAAACATGCGACGGAAGAAACATGCGACGGAAGAGGCCGGTCTGCAGGGAGTCTCATGGTACCCTCTTACAGCAAGCCCGTGAGTGTGCTGTCCCCCCTTGAACCCGAGTCTCTGCTCTGCTCATCTGCTTTGTGACATGAAATACACTATAGGACTGTGATCCACCAGGAAAAGAGCTAAACTTTATTTAGAATGGAATTCTGTTGTTATGACAACAGCAAGAGACTTCACGACTGCATTAATTACAAATGCTATTGTAAGCAAATAAGAGGAAATACGTCACTTACGATGATACTGAGTGCTGGCTAATGGTTTATGACGGTCTCACATTAACTGTAACAGAAACCAGTAGCTGGCAGCACAGCAGACTGTTAACCAAAGTCCTGCCAGCTCAACCCTCAGCAAGAGCCGAATAAGAAGCCAGAAGTACGTTAAGGAATATCCAACTGTGTCACGGAGAAATGCGTCACCGTTTTAGGCTGCTCTGCCCTCTGTCCTGAGGGCCATTTTTCACTGTGTAACACTGTGGCCCCCTCTGTTTGTGGATCAGACACTCGCACCCTAACCCCCACGTTCGTCTGAAGATGCCCCACCAGCACTAAGCCAGAGTGCCGTAAAGCTGGCACGTTCAGGAAAAGGCCTCACACTCACTGTCCACCAGGATCCCACCCTGCCCTTCTTTCAGGAAAGGAACCAGCCATTCATTTCTGATACAAAAAAAAAAGAGAGAGAGAGAGAGAGAGAGAGAGAGAGGGCAGCGCTTCAGCTGGCTCATGTTGCATGTTTGCCCACAGACAGCCAATCGCGAGCCAGCTGCACAAGACAGCCAATCGCGAGCCAGCTGCACAGACAGCTAGTGTTCGCCTCATTAACATACACGGTGCTTCGACATGGAAACCTGCGTCCTGGGGTCTCCATACTACACCCAGTTGACACTCTCTTGCCAGCACTGACATTTATGTGCAAATCTCTGCACAGGAGTTTTGTACATTGTGATCATCATTAAAGCTTGATGGGAGCCAATCAGAGAGCTGCACCTGGTGGGTGTCGGAAAGCAAGGGCAGCCGGACTCGGGCAGAGGCTTTGGCCCGCACCACTGCCATCGCAGATTCAATTAAAAGCTGCAGCCTGCGACATGGACACTTCTAATAATAAATAAGAGGCATGTAAAGAGCGCGTCACGGGAGGCCTGGGGGTCAGAGCCCATCCTGGCTGCAGGCTCACAGAGCGCTGGTTCTGAGCGGGAGCCCTGAGGGTCAGAGCCCGTCCAGGATGCAGGATCACAGAGCGCTGGCTCTGAGCGGGAGGCCTGGGGGTCAGAGCCCGTCCTGGCTGCAGGCTCACAGCGCGCTGGCTCTGAGCGGGAGGCCTGGGGGTCTGAGCCCGTCCTGGCTGCAGGCTCACAGCGCGCTGGCTCTGAGCGGGAGGCCTGGGGGTCAGAGCCCGTCCTGGCTGCAGGCTCACAGCGTGCTGGCTCTGAGCGGGAGGCCTGGGGGTCAGAGCCCGTCCTGGCTGCAGGCTCACAGAGCGCTGGCTCTGAGCGGGATGGACGCCTTCCCTGCCGCTGCGAGCAGCTTCTAAAAATACCCGATGTTGCCGGCTCCGCTTCATTACTCTTGGTCCTGGCAGACGCGCACGTTTCTACGCGGGGTCTGCCGCCTTGCAGCTGGCTGCAGCTTCCCCCTGTGCTCATGCCTGTGCCCCCACCCACCCACCCACCGACCGACGAGTGCCGTGCTGCCTCAGCCTGTGTGCGTGTGGCCAGTGGGGGGCATTCTAGCGACGGTGGCCCGTTTCTGGGTAGCCTCATTCCGAGCCGTTGCCAGGGGCGATGTGTCTGGCTGCGAGGACGCTGTCCTCCCCTCTGATGCACCCCCATGCCTCCCCAGGACATATTCCACCCCCCTCCCGCCCCCTGTCCAGCAGTCAACTCTGGGCTCCTGGCAGCAATTTACTGTGGTTTCACAGCCGAAGCGATTATCCAAATCGACCCACGATCCACACGGCTCATTTAATACAGCTAGACATTTGTTAAAGCAATTCCACTTAAGTATCCCTGCCCCTCAAGGACCTCAACCCAGCAACCTCCTGCTTGCGAGTCTGCGTCTTTAGTCTGTCTCGTAAGCCTGCTCTGCCCCAGTGCTGAGTGACCCCACAGGACTGCACACGTTCCATACGGACCCCCGTCACATTACATAGACTCACTATTGCCACCTGTCTGTACGTGATTGAATGAGTGATTCCAATGCTGCTGGTCCAGCTACTTTATTTTATACATGCAAAATATAATGTAAAAATCTTCCCAAACACTTATGCAAATAACCTCTGAAAGAGAAACATATCACAATACAAACACCACAAGCACCAGGCCCGGCTTGAGAGGGCGTTTCTGCATACAACACTTGCCAATAACGCAAAGAAGTAACTCCAGCGTTTGTTTCGATTTTATTTTCCCAGAGTGCCAGTCCTGCTTTCGAAGGGTTTCAAAATGCACGCAGGAAAAAACACACTCTCTCTCATGAGCCTGCCTGCCATTTTATTGCGGAAAGTGCCGGAAGACAAGCGGAGGATTCGCAGGATTTTCCTTTCATCAGCAAAGCGCCGGATTGGAGGGGGAGGAGGTTAAAAACCAGCCGTGTAGAGCAGACACACAAAAACGGGTACAAACAGCTGGTGGGACATGGCTACCCCAACCAACAGTAACCCTACCCATGGTCAACATGTGCTGTTTACGACTACAGAAGAATGACACACTTCTCAGTATCACTTGGATTATTGGGTATGGTGAATGTACCATGTACGACAGGCAAGGACGACCAGTATCATAACAAGAAGTAAACAAACCTAACCCCGGGTGGAAGCTGGGGCTTGACATTGATTAAAACTGCACACGTATTGAGTTCTGGAACTGACTCGTAACACCTCTCACCAGTTGTATTGATCCAGGTTGTAATTAAGTCTGATAATTAACTTCACATTCCCTGCATTTTAACTGGCACCTTTCAGAAACAATGTTCTTTTTTTCCCCAGCAGGAAGATGCAGGTTAGCTTAGCCAACACTCCATCGGGTGGCGGTGCTCCGGGTCGAAACCACCAGCGCTGGAAACTCAATTCGACATCCCTGGCAGTATGACGGGGGATATCACGAGATTCTCCTGCAGCCCCCGATCTACTGGAGGGGCAAATTGCAGACTGGGGGGAGGGCACTCAGGCAGTTTTCAGAGACCCCGCTAATGTAGATGGATGGGTGCAGCTGACAAGCAGAGACCACCCCCCTCCCCCAACAAGATGGCACTTTCCAGTTCCCTCCAAGCTACACTCTGATTGGCTATTGAAGAGATTGTTATGCGTTTTTTTTAATCTTTCTTACTTGGGGAGGGCAGTCCACTCTACCCCATCTGCCCCATCATGTCCATCTTTCCATTTTTACCCTAAGGTTACTTGTTAATGGGAGTGTGTGTGTCTGTGTGCTTCAGAGAGCGGGAGGAAGGAGCCCCCAGTCACATGGTCATTCCAAAGGGGGGATTAAACATTGAAAGCAAAACAAAATGAACCCTCACCCACTCCCCAGATCTGACTGCGTATATAAGACTGTTGGCCAAGGAGTGAGCAGCCCACCCCATTGTGACCCCCCACCCCACTGTGACCCCTTATGCTTCAGCGGGGGGGCATTAGCACAGCTGTTCAAAACAGCACTTTCTGCCGCTAAAAATAAGCATTCCTTGCAGAAGTGGAACAGAAGGGCCAATCTTTGCGTGGCCTGTCTGCAAGCCCCTCCCCCGCCCCCCGTATGTTGGTCTCACGTCTCAAGTCTGCAGCTTCACCGGCGAACCAGTGCCCATCCTGCTGGACCATGTGACCAGCAAGCTTCCACCAGCACCGCCTACAGGCCACAGCGACACACAGCGCCTCGTGTTTGGGGAGGTGGTGCTGACGGCAGCTTAGGCACGCCTGGATGCAGGGCCCTGTGCCCTGAACCCTGAAGCAGACTGGCATCCCTAGTCTGCTGCCCAAGGCCTGGCCGGCCAACCCATCTGCCAGGGTTAGCAGGCGCTCTGGGGGACTGATGTGTGTTCAGAGAACCACCAGAGGAGCTCTTATAGAGAGAAGGGGGGAGCCACAGTCTGACACACAAGTCCAACCGAGCTGGACCCCGGCCCCACAGACTAACAGAGCTAGACCCCGCCCACAAAGACTGACAGAGCTAAGCCCTGCCCCCATAGAGCTCCAAAAACTGAGATCCAGGTTCTGCCCCCACAGACTGACAAACATAGGCTCCTCTATATGGTCCCACAGACAGAGCGGTTTCTTAAACTCCAGTCAGCAAGTGTCCAAAATTGAAGCAAGAAGCTTCTACTCTGCCGCCACATTGACAAGTTCTGCAGCTTGAAGAGCTTTAGTTATCCGTCACGTGAGATGCTGCTACTCACACTCGAAACTGAAGACACTCTGTGGAAACGCCGGCCGCGGGAAAAGGAAATAGGAACATTTAGGAGAAAGGGCCCCAGGAAGTGATTTGGCGCCCACATCAATCGCACGCTTCCATAAATGATTGAAACAGGACGCCATGGCTGTCTCCCACACAAACAGCAGGTCCATTGTGCAATGTTTTGCTATGGATGCAGCCAGGGGGACATAAAGGCAAGCTTTGAAACAGCAGCAACTACCCCCATCCCACCCAGAAAAATCTATCCCTTCAGCTGTGACGGACATAGCAGGGCAGCAAAGCTAGTGAAAATAGAGGGGGCCCCAGCCCTAAAAAAGATGCCATTTGACTCCCTGCAGGCAGAGACCTCACGCAATTTGCAAGGAACGGGCGATGCATTGCCACAGCTGGCCAGCAGGGGGCCCTAGACTTGGACAGAAAAAGTCCTATTCTCTCAATAACCAGCAACAGAGTGCTGCTGTACAGACACACAGAACAAAAATGGTAAAAACAACCATATATTCCACTCCTTTAAAATTTACCACCTTTCCAGATCAACTGGCTTTATGTTTAACTGTTTTCATTATGGAAGTTCAACATCAAAAATGAAATTAACCACAATATTATGCCACTTTGCTGCATTATGTAAATTATTGGAATATAAGCTGGTTATTAAATAACAGTCAGCGCAGCTCTGTGGTGACCTGAGGGCGCTTCTGTGGCCAATGGCCACTTTTAATCTGGATGCCCCTTGCTGCCCCCAACCGCTCGATGCCCGGCTCCCGCCCTCCTTCCAAAGAATCGGCTCAGAGGGTCTCTGGTACGGTTGTGGCCACGCGCTGCTGCCTGCGCATTATTACTGCAACTTGGCAGCAGTGCTGCACGTCACGACTGGCGGCCCAATATCCAGCACTTTCCGGAAGGGCGACGTCGGCTCCCTCTCATTACGCACAAAATGCTGCGCTAACGAGGAAGCCTGCAGAATGACGTAAGATGCGTCAGAGGGCCAGGGCAGCAAAGCATTAAACCTGTCAGCAACTGGGATTAGGCTGGCGCCACCTACTGGCTGGAAGGTACAGGAACCCCAAGTGTCATACTGACACTAACCCGTCAAAGGGCGTTTCTCTACTTGGACGACGGAGTACGGCAGTGCTGGTTTTCCACTGCTGTAAAAACTTGTGCCGGCGATAAATGACATCACAACCAAGGCAGGGTATTTTGTACTGAATTCAAAAAATGGCTGTAGTAAGACTGGACGACATGCGATGTCAATACCAACACCGCATGTTATGCACACATGATTCTTACATTGCTAATCAGCTATATTAAAATGAGTTTTTCCTCTTACTTTAAATTCTGTACAGACATTATAGAGCAGGGGGTTGAAGTTTCGCTTCTCCTTTTTTTCCCTTGCCATGCCATCTGGATCTTATATATATATATATATATATATATACACACACACACACACACACACACACACACACAAACAAACACACACAAGCAGACACACACACACACACACACACACACATACAAACACACACACACACACACA
>JAABNX020000021.1:9969112-9989896 GCA_015163995.2 Mormyrus lacerda
GGAGTGTATGGAGAGAGAGAGAGAGAGAGAGAGACAGGAGTGTATGGAGAGAGAGAGAGAGACAGGAGTCTATAGAGAGAGAGAGAGAGAGACAGGAGTGTATGGAGGGAGAGAGAGAGACAGGAGTGTATGGAGAGGAGCAGAGTATGGAGAGAGAGAGAGAGAGAGAGAGAGAGAGAGAGAGACAGGAGTGTATGGAGGGAGAGAGAGAGAGACAGTAGTGTATGGAGAGAGAGATAGGAGAGAGACAGGAGTGTATGGAGAGAGAGAGAGAGAGAGAGAGAGAGAGAGAGAGAGAGAGAGAGAGAGAGAGACAGGAGTGTATGGAGAGGAGCAGAGTATGGAGAGAGAGAGGAGGTTTAAGGAAAGAGTGAAAAAGGGTACAGACTGTGACAGAGGAGCATACAGAGAGGAGGGTATGGAAAGAGAGAGGAAGGAGGAAGGTATGGAAACAGAAAAATGGCCATGCAGAGGAGGAGGGAGACAGGCGTGCGGAGAGGGAGGAGCTGACAGAGGGAGACCCAGGGCAGAGAGAGATGAAGGGCAGGCCGGCAGGGCTATGCACCAAAGAAAGAGGCTGCCAATCAGGAGCACGGCATCCACGCATGATGATGTGAGACATCCCACAGATAAAACGAGCATTGTGCATGCAGCAGTGAAGGTTCCCTCTGCAGTGCACAAGGCATCATGTCCAAGAACGGGAAGATTACAACAAACCACCTGATCTTGTCCTTTGCAGGTTGGTGAGACCAAATCACAAAAGCAGAGTCTATAACACAGTATTTTACTGCAATACAGTATATTATACCACAGTATAACACTACAATACATTATAATACAGCAACATAATATAAAATATACTTTGTTATAGCATGCTACACTATTATACTACACTACGGTTTAGTATTATACTGTGCTGTAGTATAATGCGGTATGGAATAGCATCCATTTTACTCAGGGATGCACATAACTGGTACACAAGCAGCCATCTGTTATATAAAAAGCGATACATGCAGCCATTTCTTATCGTAACAACACAAATCTGCACTTATTTTGTGTGCATTAGCCCCACTATGACAAGAAATTACTGGCCATTTTAACCTTTATACAACTAATTTGTACTTCATTTGCAGTATAGAGGTTCAAATTCAAGGTAATTTCCTGTCATAGCAGAGCAAAAGCACATAAAGTACACATCCGAGCTGTTACAACAAGAAATTGCGGCCAATATCATTTTATATGGTGAATGCAGACCAGTTATGTCCCCCCCTGATTATACTGCATTACAGAACATTATAGTCAGGGATTGACATAACTGGTTTGCAGGTACGCATTCACCTTTTATGTCAATCCCTGCCACAAAGGCAGGTTGTGGACCATATGCATGGTCACACTGCTAACTGGTCAAGAGGAAGGACCACAATAGGATGCTGTGGATGCTATGAACAGACGCTACACACTGAAATAAGCCTCCACTCTGTGGTCATCGTATCAGACATCGAGCCAGCACTTGGGAAGAACAGTGTGTCAACACTGAGGACAACAGACACTAAAAGACAGTTACGGACAAAAGCCACCGTCGTTAGTTAAAAAGAAGCTTTAATGCCAACGAAAGCACCATGCGGCGTTTTTATGACAGCAATCGTATGCGACTTCAGCAGTCGCCACACCTATGGTGCCCCCTGCCTTCTGGTGTGGAATCTGTAGGGCAGAAGGTCACCTGTAGGTCACTTGTCCTGTGGCTGCTTGCTTTGGCACTGAACCTGAGAAGCTGGGAAGGCCGACCCGGAAGAACATTTATGTGCACCGGTGAGACTCCAAGATGATCAAGAAGCACGAGGAGGACAGGAGTTCTCCTGGATATTTAAAGCAGTCTAACGCTGGAAACGAAACGCAAGCTGCATCACCTCACTGCAGTGAAGGTACAAGAGCACAAACAGGAGGCGATACATCACTGTATTACACCTATCCGCTCGTCACCATGTGAGAAATGCTTCTTCTGCTCCTTCACGATGGTTAGTGACACGTATCCAGACACTGCACCAGCACTGTGTAAGCTGACTTCCCCACTTTAATATAGGAGACCCCCGGCACAAAAAGGATCACATGACTCCATACAATCTGCCCCCAATGCTATTTTTTAATATGCTCTCCTCTGTCAAAGAAAGAATGGAAAATGCGTGTAATGGAGAACAATATGGCGCTCTTAAAGGGACGGCGAGCGCTCTAACGGGATCATTCACTGGGAATTTGGGGGGGGGCAGTAAAGTGTGAAAGAAACCAAGGTTATAATGGGTTAGCCACATAGAGGAGCTTGGCGAGGCAGGAAGGGGTCTCCCAAGGGCACGGATCGAACCGCAGTGTGCTCGGATTGGCTGGTCACACCCATCAGTGCCATTAAGTAGCAGGGATTCCAGTCGTTACCTACAGCAGCATTAACTGCGGCTGCGATCTGAGCAATAAGCCACTAGGAGACCTCGCCCCATCCCACGCGCGGTCTGACCCTTCAGTCAAGCAGCCGAAAAGCATTTCATCTGACCGGCGACGATTTCGGGAAACGTCTCTGAAAACAGCTTGACTTCTGACCCACAGCATCGGAATGAATAACGTTGAAAAACGAAACAAAAAAAAAAAACCTGAATGAACTGGAGTGGTACAGAATGCGGGGGGAGCACCTGTCTGTCCCCCTCCCTCCGGTGCATCAGGGCCGCTAAGCAAACACCGCTATCTCCTCAAATTCAGGTGTTTACAATAGATAGCCTGACCCTGGCCTGCCTGAGGAAGTATTCAGGCAGGAAACAAGCACTTCTCTGGGAGTCTATCAGGGAGATTGGGCCTGGGGGGGCCATACACATAATTACAGCCTGAAGCTCCACAGATCTCCACAGCACAGCTCAAACCGGACGTCACACAGTGGCCTTCAGACGTTCTTTCTAGATGTTCGTCCGGAGAGACTGAGGGATCTCAGCGCTGCCATATATGGGATGACACAGAGTTCTCCACACTAAGGTAACCCATCGCAGACAAGCCGATTTTATGACCAATCGGACTGCATGAAACGTTACCAGGGAAACACGAACCAAACCTATCACAAGCACAAGTCGATTACACTGTGTAGGGATGGGCAGCTGATGACTGATACCTACAAGCGTCAGGACAAAGAATGAAGTCATCGCTGCCCCACAGCAGAGGGGGTAGATCATCAAGGCTGACTCCACCCCCACCCAAGTAGAAAGTGTTAATTATTTATGCATGCAATTAAAATACATGTATAACAGTGTTACCCCTAACATTATATTAGGGGGGTGCAGCCCCACGTTGAAGGTCAAGTAAATTTAATTTTCTATTTAGCGCCAGATCACAACAGAAGTCATTTAAGGTTACCTTTCCTATAGAACAAGTCTATACATTGTCCTTTTATTAAACTAAATTTCATTTATCTTATCTACACAACAGCTTGTCATTTTTGTCTCTACATGATCACACATTCATAATTCTCCTCTGCTCTCTGTAACGCACATGGAGTTCCGCCCCAATGCGCACACAAACACGTGTGCACACACACAGGTGAGCACACTCCCACCGGCGGACAGAGCGCGCACGTCAGAGACCTCGACCACCTGAAAAGCAGACAAAAATATCTATCCTGTCGATGTCTGTCTGCCCCCCCGTAAAGCTGTAAACCTAGGGGACACACTGCATATCGTACTATGGAGAACTAGTGACTTACCACACTGTTTCGCAAAATCACTACACTTACACAATATTTTAAAAAAACAAAATTTCAGTTCAAAGAAAAACATTGAGACAGAAGTATTAATGTGTTCGGTTAACAAAACAAACCATGATGCCCCGTTATTGCTCTTCCGCAGAGCCACCATAAAAAAAAAAAAACACACAGGCCAACGGTTCAGAAACATGACAACGCTTTCTGCGAAAACATAAAAACGATTTTAAAACGTGCCCTTCCACCCGGCAAATCTCACAACCGCCAGCAATCCTTCCATACACAACTAGTACCTGCCAGCGTTTGTGAAACTTAAGACGCGGTCATCTGGCCAAACACATCACGTGCCTCGGACCACTACGCTTCTGGCGGTGAGCAGTTTACCTGCGGTCAGTCAGCACATGCGGATCACCAATCCGGCAGCGGGGGCTTTTCGGGGTCCCTGGGGGAAACGGTGGGAGGTATTGCTAGACTCCACGCCCTCACACCGGAGTAGGCGGCATGAGCTTTGACACAGAGCACCGTATAACAGGGAAATGTAGTTACAGAAGCCAGTCTGGTCACCACAACCCAGAATGGTCATCATCGCTCTAGCCATAGGTTTAGGGGGAGGGAGAGAGGGTGGGTCTGAGGACAGCTGTTGATCCAGAGCTGTGGGGTTTGTCACCATGGCGACAGCCACTCTCTCCCCAGACTTACAGCAGCCAAATAATCCACATGCCTATATATTACATATTACATCTCCCCCCCAAACAGAAACACTCACACAAGAAGAGGGGGAAAATTTTCAATTGACAGCCACCAAACTCGACACAGGGACCATTGTAATATATATATAAATATATACACACATATTTTCAAAGTCATCGCGGCCTTTAACTGAGAAAGATTACACAATATGGCAACCTGCCCAGAGTGCAGGGCAACAAGGCGGCAAATTCTGACCCAAAGGAGAATCTCTGCCATCCTGTTTGAGGCAGTTGGTTAAACTTTGATAGGAGAATCTTTCAACTGCTCGTCTGGCCTGAAACCGCCGGACTGAACAGTAAAACCCAAATAAAACAGAGTTCACAGAGTTCTCCCTCTTCCAATCAACAGAACCAAGTCTGTCTTGCTTGTGAATGTATTTTTATATGTTCCATTTTGAAACCCTAGTTTTTTTTATTTTTTTTTTCCTTTTTCGTGATGAATCAGGAAGTCTTTTTCTCCCTGGAAGCTAAAGCGTGGAAATTTTAGACTGCTGAGACATTAAAGGGTGTTAAACATTTTAAAAGCTTTAAAACCAGGATATTAAATTGACACACAAAACATTCCTTTCTCACAGAGTGCCTCATTACCTCATAGACATTCATAGCTCAGAGTGTTTTGTTTCCAAAAGATCTTTTCTTTTCTTCAAAGTAATGCGCTCTCGGATGTCGCTCCGGGCCAGACGCGACACGGAGCAGTGCTGCCAAGCCGTGAGACACAGCCCAGACGAACAGGTTCATGCAGAAGCTCACGCGGGGTCGAGGCCACAAACGCTGCTAATTTCCAAACAGAATGGGGAAGTTAAGTAACATGTGAATACGCTTGAGGCAGGGAAAATTCAGGAGCTCTCACCGAAACAGAGAGTGATGCTTCTGTAATACACATCCTTAGAGTACAGGAACCTGAACACACAGGAACAGCGTAAATTTTTAACACTGGGAATCAAACTTACGGGCCTTTTGTCGTACCCTGAGACAAGGGACCCAGTTTGTACATATTTCTAAATATTGTGTCAACTATGAGTAGTGGAGAGAGTAGGAGAGTGACCCTATCTTGTACTGTTTTCTTACTGTTACGGATGTCGTTCATTTGGGTCGTAAAAAGGACCACACTTCCTACTTTTAATTACTGGGACAAACAAAGCAGTGGTCTCACTCCCACGCTAGACTGGGATGCAGTCTGTGAAACAGACTGATAACATCAGCAGGTATGAAGGCACCTGCTTCGTGATTAGACCATTCCATTTAACAGCCTCATACAAACACAGTGTAAAATTGTAAAATGGAAACAGCTCCATTACAACTGAAGCACTCCCCCCACCAGCGGGCTGACACGCTCGGCTCTCCCTGATGACCTCACAGCCCCTGGGGTTCATAGGAAAATGAAGACAAACCACCCATCTGCACCCCACCAGAAAAACCCTAGAAATGTAGACTGCTGCAAATACAGTGGCTAAGATTACTGCCAACAACCAATAATAGCTAAGAGAAATTATATAAATTACATATTGACAACCAGAGTCATGTCAGGCGACACAGCTTTATTCAGGCTGAACTGCAAGCAGTCAGCTGGCAAACCTGGTTACTACAGTGACTCTTGGCTTCTCAATAATAATAAAGGCTAATTGTTTACATTAATAAAATGCAGGAGAACGAGCCACCTCAAGATGCGGTGGTGATCACTGATGCAGGAACCAGCTCCCCATCTCAGAGTAACAGATTCAAAGGCAAAGGAGCAGAGATCCACTCCAGTAAAGCTACGTCTGCAGACTCCTGTAATCTAAATGTTTGCATGGGGCAGTCTGACTCACATAAGCACCGGTGCAGAAAATTGGGCACACCAATGTTTATCAAAACAGAATCTCTCTGCCTCAGTGTTTCCAGAAGCTAACCCTATTTATACTGACCGCTCTCCTTCCAGTTTCAAATGCAGGACCACCCCCCACCCCCACTAGGAATTAGTAATTCAAGATACTCCGACAGCCTTTCCACATCTTCTACAGAGAAACGGCATTTTTAAGGTACTTAGGATCTTCGCACATCAAGGAAACCAGAGCCAGACTCGACCCAGTGACCAGCCTTGCAACAAGTCTATTTCAAGTCCAAATACTGTTCAGCCATCTACTAACATTTGCATATATCAACGTTTTTAGAGTTCACAGAAAATACTTAATGTAAACGTAGCATACAAACAGAATTTCCTGTAAAGGCTCTGGAGGTCAGTAAATCTACCACGATGGCACTGACTGTTCTGATAGGATTAACATTTCTCAGCACTAAGGTATTTATGAGCAGCCAGAAACTACAGGTACAGCACAGAAAGAATGTGTTTTATGGTCGAAGTCGTCCTGCGACTGAGAGAGGAGACCTCAAGCCGTGAAAATGTATCTGGGCGCGCTAAATTGTTGATTTGCATCGTTCTTGTAATCACCTTCGTCCTTCATACACCGGCACATACAAACCAAAAAAATGCCCTGATGCGCAGGCAGAGGATAGCGATAAACCCCGATCGAATCATGACTGAAACCAGAATCTTATTTTTGTTTCCGCTCAGTTTATCGTGTTGGATCCCCAGTTTAAATAGAACAGCGGCCAAGCCACCAGCATTTCCCAGCGGAAAACGGAATGCCGTACGATCGATTACCCGGGATGTTGCCGGAGCAGGCAGCCGCGCCGCAGATCGGAACTCAAACGGCCACATGGTTAGATTACGATCATTCCGATAAAGCGGCGAGCCTCTTATCCGTACGTGGAAGTAGCTATTACAAACCATCATCTTCTCATCTTAGTATATTTAAAAAAAACAATCACTAAAATTACCGAAATGATAACCGAACAACATTCTAAACGTGCATGACCCAATTAAAAATAGTTTTGGAAAATATAAAAGCAACATTTTTTTCCATTTTCATGAATTAAAGTTTGCATGAATAAGAAACGCGTGTCACCGCCGTGTTCAGCAAACTGCGTTTTGTGCTCAGGACAAATAAAAAAGCATCTCAGGGGACGAGTGCATTTACGGTACAGTGTCTGGGATCGGTGTGAATCTATTGTTTACTTATGTTACATTCAGAGAATTCAGATAAACGAACATATAAAAATCCAGATATTTATCGCTGTAACGCGATCCTTTCCCTGCGTGCAGTTCCCGGCGTGCGCATTTCTCGGCTTACAGCAGTAAACATTACTTTAAAATAACGGGTTTTAACGGGGTTTAGTTTACAAAAAGCAAGACTAAAACTACCATTTAAAAAGTACCATAGCCTCGTAACACGACGCAAAGCTGCCCGGTGCCCCAAAGAGGGGCCTGGCCATCTAAATGCCGTGATTTGGTGCCATGGAAGAGCGCAGGACACACACGTGTTTATGAGAGAAGCGGCCGGACCGTGCGGTCCTCCGTTACACGTGGACCTCTTCATCGGGACCGGCCGTCCAGCGTCCCCGTTTTAGGGATAATAAACTGATGTGCATTATGTACCGCATAAAAACAAGAGAAAGAAAACACACATGCACCGGCTGGGCACATATAAGCATATCTGCAGGACAAAGATGATAAATCCATCCACAGCTGTACTTCATCTGGTCCACGCACAGAACAACAAATTCTATTTTGCACAAGGTCACGCACTACGGCAACGCTCAACAAACGGTTAAAGAGTAATCTAGCACTTACTTTCTCCATTAGCGGGCCGAAGGCAGATCGCGGATACTGCCAGAAGCAGACCTAAAAAAGAGGTCAAATTATCGTTTTCTGTCCCAGACCTCATTCCTGTTAAAGTAATAACCGTTCAAAAATACTGTCGTTGTTTCCGAAGTGAAACAGTGGGGAAAATAGATGCAAAAGGAGGTTCTTCACAGTCACCAGAAAAAACAAAGACCCAGTTAAATCGGTTTACAACTCCTGAAATTGATCCGCGTCTGGGGCGATTTGCGCCGATCCACGTTTTCGGGAGCTGCGTGTTAAACAGTCCAAATCCCCGAAAGCGGGGTGCTCTCTGCCGGCCCTCACACGATTTCTGGAGGAGAAAACGATATGTGTATATATAACAAAACGGGTTGAGATTGTTCTTATTTTTGCCAATTCTTCAACGAGGTACGACCTGCTAACAAGACACCGAAGTGACGAATTGTACTTGGCTGATAGTACTCCGCATCTTCAGCCTCCATGTCTTAAAGGGGGGAGGACGCACGCTTAGCTAGCCAGTGTTAGCCTGAGAGCTACCAAGCAGAACCGTTCCGAAAAAAAGCAGCATCCACAGTATCCCAAATCCGCCGAGCTGTATCGGGGCTGCCAGCTCCTCACCCCAATGAAAGCTGCTTTTACTAAATGAATGAATTTTCAACTCCCTTCCAGTCCGAATATCCTATCTAACTGGAGTCTCGTCCAATATATATCCGTCAGGTCAAAAATGGTTTCACCAGCTGCACCCCCTCCTTTCGCTTCCCTCCCTCCCTGTCTGTCTGTCGGCTTTGCAGTTGAAAATTGTATCCCTTTCTTGCCACGCAGGAACGGGAATGCTGCACCGGAGGCTCCCGGCGCGTCCCGTCGGAAAGCCCGGCGGCTTTCTCTTTTAACAGCGCAGCGATGTTAACGTGGGGACCCGGTAAATCCCTTTTTCGGTCCTCAGCAGCCTCGGCCGAAAAGGCACCAGATAAAGCAGCTTTCCTCGTCGCCTTGCGCTCCGCGGAATCAACGCCGTAAACAAGACTCGGCTTCTCATACAGACACACACACACACACACACACTCCAGGCAGAGTGCGCGCGAAAACCCGGGCAGGATCATAGTGGAACATGGACTTAATTCTATGCAATAAACACTATCATTACAATACATCAAAGGTATGCGAGATGTTTTCTTTATACATGTTTTTATATCTAAATACTTTCTTTTTCTGTGCGTGCGTGTGTGTGTGTGTGTGTGCGCGCGTGCAAAACAATGTATTTTGGATATGTGAAGCTAATACCGAATACAGACTATATAACGTAGTTGAACTCTAAATAAATAAATAGATAAATAAATAAATATCACCAATCTTGAAATGACTTGAACAAATAGTTTCTGCGTTCACCTCCACTCACTAAATAGGTTGATGAATATATATGTTCAAATTTGTTTTAGTAGCTTCTTATTAATTCTACGTTCTTAAGTTTCATAATTTTTTTTAGTTCGGGTTCAATAGGTGCTATTTTAACAAACGCTCTGACTGCAGGGCAGAGAAGTTATATTTAGATGTGGTTATGGCATCCTTTTGCCAAAATCCTACTGATCTCTGTTCCCCTGATAGAGCAAATACGGCAGGATCGGTTAGTTTTCCCAGTGTAACATAGGGAGTTCCCCCTGTTTAAACTTCTCTATTCACGTAAATATGGGGAACAGCGAGTATTAATATGCAGATGCCTGAAAATCTTTTAAATAAAAATGCCCAAATAGATTTGCGTCTTGAATGAAAAATGCATTACTGTTTTTTTGTAATCTTAGATTTTTCTGTACTTATACAGGAGCGGTTAGACGATGAATTGATGGATGGGTGTATTTATGCAGAATGACTAATATATGCGTTAACCGCAGCGATGTATTTACTATGCTGTTAAGATAAAATTAAACGTTTCAGGGAAACTGACCACGAAAACAAGGAAAAACGTATTTGGTTGTCGTGGACGTAATTAGCATAGATACCCCAGTTCCAGATTTTCTACCTGAACATATTTGGGCTATGACACATGACTGATGGCGGTCAAAAGTAAAACCCGCCACAGAGCTTCATTCATCAGTCGGGACTGGATTTGGAAAGTCCCACTCATCCAGTCTGGTCATAATTTGCCGGCGATGATTTGATTAAATACATAATTCGAAACTGCGTATCATGTAAATATTTTACACATCAGGGTTAAATAAAGTATTGTCAGTAAACGCAAAGAAAATGGACGAATGCTTCTGTCCTGTCATTTATCGCTCGATGGAAATCATATTTTCTCCGATGGTGTATTATTTTAGAGAAATATATTAATGTAACTGGTATTTTGTCATTGACAAGTTTGTAAAGAGACCAGCTGTAAATGGGTGAATGGCGTGTGCGGGTGAATGGTTTGTGCGGGTGAATGGTGTGTGCGGGTGAATGGTGTGTGTGGGTGAATGGTTTGTGAGAGTGCCCTGCCATCCTGGGCTGTTCCTTGCATTGTACCTGTAGCCTCTAGGATAGGCTCTGGACCCCTCGCTACTCTGAATAGGATAAGCAGTTTCAGGAAATGGATGGCTGGTTTGCACTTTAGTGATTCTTTCTGGGTGAAATAGTTAAAATTGTCATTTGATTAGTTCCAGTACCAGTAGAATGTCAATGGTGGTATTATCATTATTCATACTGAATAAGTAACATGTTACGCGCCAGTGTCATCCGGCTCCGCCTCTCCCTCTGGACCCCGCCCCGAGTCTTCTGTAGCAGGTAAATGTACCTAAACTGAGGAATTCTGCAAATTCTGCAAATTTAGGTATAACGTCTATTTTTAAAGCTGAAACAAATAAAAAAAAACTAAATATGATTTCTGCTTGCCTACACGACAATATACTATAATCATATTGTCATTATTAAACAAAGGACTTCATATATCAAAAACATTCGATCTTCGAATTCATAATTGATAGTGAATATTAGAAAGGGTTAAGGTTTCCATGGAAACAGAATTCACTGGAGAATTAATTTCTGACAGTGCCTTCGGAATGGGTAACTTACATGTACTCAGGCAACGACAGCGGCTTTAAATTATTTTCATCAACTTACAGAAGTAAATTAAAATTTATTACAGCTGAGTAATGTAAGCCCAGTGATATGTTAAAAACAGTGGCTGGGAACTACATTCTGGGGAAAAACACTTAACAGAGCCACTGAATAGAGAACATATTTTTTGCTGATCATTACATGAAATGAATCAGTAATGAAAGACATAATGGGTTAAAACTTATTGCAACATGTCCTTGTAGATCAGGTAAGAACATTATGCCTTAAAATGCAAATTAATTTATATATGAAAACTATTTTTAAATATTTACAAAACAATTTACATATGTATCAATTCCTTAAACAATATTTCAAAAGACATGAGCCATGAAGTCAGCAGACACTAAAACCCTTCAAGCACTATTATTGAATATTACATATTAATGTTTATTCCAAAATAAAAAAAAACAGTATGGATTGAAATTAAATTACATTTAAGTTACTTTGCACTGCACAGTTGCTCCTCAACATTTACTGTAGCATCAATGTCCCCATGAACGATATTTTTGAAAATCAAACGAATTATATAACAAGACTCTTTTTTCCAAACTATATTCGACAACAGCATTAAGATTTGAGAGGAAAAGGTATAGATGAATCCATGAATTTATGTCATGTGTGCATAGAAAGGAAAACACTGCAAATGTTAATAAAAACAGCAAATGCCAGCTACCTGTATATGTCACTAAATAACTATGGATCTGAACATCTTATTAATATCCTGGCTCTTTTTTCACTGGGCATTATGTATTTATATAATATTATTTAAGAATCTGTTTTCAGTTGTGTGATAAGCAGGTATTTGTGACCTATTCAACCTTCATTAGTACGCACTATGTAATTTCTATTTTATTCCATAAACTTTCATTGTCAATTTTATTGCTGATTGTGCCACTCACACACAAATTCTTCTTGTAGTTGCACCAGTGTGTTTCCAAAACCAACGGCCTGCTGTCTACTGAGTGGAGATAAAAGGACGATTGAAGTTGGACTTTTATTTTATCTCTTAGAGACACAAGGGAGACATGGAAACAGATGGTGAATTTAAAAGATTACAGCAGAAACATCATTTCAAAGGTAAAACAGAGGATTAGTTCCTTGTTTTGGCAATACATATTGTGTTAATTTTATTACAATGTCTACGTGTCTGCCTTTGACCTTTTGCACGATTTTGTATGGATTTTGTTAATTTGATGTCACTTGAAACCTCTCAAGATTTTAATATTAAAATGTTTATTGAACCCATCTAACCAAAAGAAGACACATCATATGGCCTGTTTCACCTGAAAACAGAGGTTAATAATATTAAGGAGACACCAAAACACTTGTATTACATTTCATAGTGTATTATAAATAATATTTTGTTTGTTTTAGACCAAACTATGTTTCTTAATTCTACAGAAAGGGGTTAGCAAATGTGGGGATTAAAAGATTCGCAACAGCTGTACCACCTACAGGTTTCTAATACTAGGTGATTTCGATTGTGGCGTTAAAATTGTTATGAAGTAAGGAAAGCATTCAGATTTTATAGCTGAAAAATATCTGTGGCGTTATACATTATGTATTATGTATGTATGTATCCATCCTTTATCCTTTTTTGTTAATAAAGTTAAGTCCATGAAAGCTGTTCTGATTGTCTGTTTCGTTAATAGAAAACGCGTTATTCTGTGGTGGGAAACTTGATCGTGAATCATTCGCAAGGTTGTTATTTGCGCCATCTGGCGTTGAAAAAAATAAAACTACGTTGGAATGAAACCAATCACAAAAAGATACAAAAACATTAAGATTAACACGTATTTTATTGTAAAAAGAATGTAATTAATATAAAGCAACTTCTGTAAATTGCTGACTCAACAGCACCAGTTTTTATTCAATAACTATATCAAATCCAGTTAAGGGGTTAAGTGCCTTGGCCTTGTGTGTGGCACATCTTAATAGCAAAAGGCATCCTCAGTTTGCCTACTGGTGACTTGTATATTCTGGAATTTCCTGACAATCACAAAGATCTTGACGACGCAACAAACCACATAATAAAGAAGAGAGATCAAAGCATGTGTGCCGCTGGTCTTCACAGTGGACATTTATCTGAAAGGTTTACCAGTAAACCATGTTAGTGAATTGGACTGGAAAACTGAGAGCATGATGATTAAGTACCTCAGGGGAAAAAAAGAGTTAACCAAGGTGCTTGATAGTCTGCACATGAAAGCTTTCTTCCAGTTAAAAGGAACATTGTGTACAGGCAAGTTTCTGAAGGAAGTGACTTATTAACCACGATGCTCTAGCGCTGCACGCCGGCAGCCGGCTTTATGGAGGGGTCGTGACCTTATGCTGCGTTTTCTTTTGAAGTTGCTGCTGATACATGCTTTTTCTCCGGCTGACGGCACGGAAGTTTCAATCATCATTCATGCGCATGCATGTTTCGTAAAATTATTTTAAAATTATACTTGAACAGCCTCCCACCTACCAGCCTTTAATACAGTACCACAAGGCTAGGAAATTCAACACTCCTACTTTTCTAACACAAAACAAAAGCAGTATGTATTCCTTAATCAGTTACATACCCGTTAAGAGGGGATACGTACAAAGTGGTTTTCGGGGGGGGGGGGTTACGTTGTTCTCTGACCGGGAATTTTTGGACCTTTTTTGTTGGACTAGACTACTCCATGAAGCTATGATGAACTGTATTAGAGCCTGATGATTGTAGGGGCACTGCTGTTGTACCATTGAACTTGAGGTTGTCTCTGTGACGAGGGCACTTTGGAAGGCCAGGGCGCTTGTACAGAGGGACGGAAAATTTACCTACACAAAATGAAGGACTATACGCAGATAGACTGGACAGTGAAAATGCAAATAACTACCTAGGCAGTTTTATCTGCGACAGTGATACATTCGCTGAATACTGGGAATTTATGGCTGAACTTGTATATCAAATTTTTCACCCATCCATCATCCAACTACAGTCCAAGGATTTTACGTAGGTAGACTAAACAGTGAAAATACCCATATCTACCTTGGCAGTTGCAGTCACAAACAGTCATGATAAGACACGTTTCAGTTGACACTGCTAGCTGTGACCAGTGCTTCAACTGGAAAAAGGCTTTCTTGGTACTTCTCCCTATAAGAATCCCAGACCAGGGAAGGCAGTTGCCTGCGTTGATGGAAACAGCGAAGGCATGATGAAATCCTATCCAATTCAATAAAGCAGAACGCAAGATAGTTCTGCTTGTGAAAACAGTTTACAGTAACAAAGGGGTTCAGCTGTAATTAGAGCCAGACGTGCTTTCACTTGTGACCCAAAGGAAGCACAAAGACATTTTTTTGTTCTGAAACATTAGCCCATAGAGTTAGAGGCAAAAGAGTAGACAGAGAGATTTCTTCATGGAGTTCAGTAAGAAAGAATGACTGTCAGTGAGTCACAGCGGTTCATGGAGTAAAATGTACAGCTGGAACAATGTATATATGAAACGGCGTCATTAGGAGCAGCCGTGGACGGAATGTGCGTCCCTCTGTTTACTGGTAGATGGATGGGGACGTAAAACTCCCAGCGACTTCTGATTATCCCTTTAATTATGGGCCTTTTTCATCATCCATGAGAAGAAAAAAGAAAGTTGCACAAAAGAATTATTAAGAAACGCGACGGATTACCTCAGCAAATGCTGTTAAACATCTATAACATTCTTCAGATGATGGAAAAAAACATAGACGTACGTGGAATACAGTGACGGCCACCTAGAGCTGCAAGACACTGCGAGTCACAACCTACTGAAGTACACAGTGTATCAGTGTGAACCCCCCCCCGTCTGCCTGCATCTGTTAATTCCACACAAACAGCCTCCCATACAGAGGGACGGCAGGCCCACCTACTTCGACTGTCCCTCGCTGTTTTCATTCTGCTGCTGTACTGGTGTGGAAGCGAGTGTGTTTACTGAGTAGTGCGTCCACATGGTAATGAGCAGCCCTGTTTGTTTTTCCGCTGGGATCGGCCAGAGGAGCCCAGAAAGAAAAGCAGAGACAATAGGAACATTAGCAGAGCGATGATGGCACTCCGTGCCTGATATCTCCCACCCTGAAAGAAACCATCCTCTGCAGGACACAGAGCATTCAGCTGAAACCCAGGAACGTTTTCCTAACCAGAAATGAATGATTCCTTAATCATTACATCCTATTAACAATTAAGATGTAATTCACTATAGCTGCTTTGTCAGACTCTAAGGTCTCCAGGTTGACCCATAGAGCCAGGTGACTGATGCTGCTGTTGGGCCCTTGAGCAAGGCCCTTAACCCCCAATGGCTCCAGGGCCACTGGACACTGGCCAACCCTGCACTGTGTGCCCCAGATTGGCTCTCACCTGCATATGTGTCTGATGGAGTGCAATATGGTGTAGGCCAAAAGAGAATTTCTCCGTAGAGATGAATAAAGTATCTTTATTCTATTCGATTACAGATCAGTGTATGCAGTGTGTGGCTCTATGAGTTAAGGTTTTGTGCCTCTAATCCAAAGGTTGCTGTTTCAAATCCTGTGACTGGCAAAGTAGTTTCACTGTTTAGTCCTTGAGCAACATCCCTAACCCTAATTGCCCCAGAGACTGGCTGTCCCTGCTGCGTCACTTGTATGTTGCTTTGGATAGAAGTGTCTGATAAATAGAAAGTGATGTATAGATTGGCATATTTGCAGGTGTAATGCTTTTCTCCAGGAGCGTTTTGTTTATGGGTCCTGGTTCTCATCCATGCCACCTTCTTGCACGTGCAAGAACGCAACGTGCTGAGAAAACACTACAGTGATACTGCTCTTTATAACAGACCACCTGTTTACTTGTAGTGGCGGCCTATGACCACAACGCTGAGGAGCGAGGCCACGCCCACCTGCGCTGGGATTTGTTATCCAAGTCAGGCTCAGGTGTAACCAGGTAACTAACAAGTAGCTGTGCTGGATTTTAGCTAAGCACAGCCCGCATGGTTTTATTTTTGAGCTGTTTTTAATGACTTTTTGAGTTCAAAGGGAGTTTTTATATTTAAAACCAGTAAATGAAATACTTAGTCCCTGTTGACCTGCCTCTGGTCAAATAAGGAAATGAATATTTTTACAATACATATCATTTTAGACCTAAACGACCACTGTCACAGATAATCACATTCACAGTAGCTGGGACAGTCAATCAGCTCAAAGTTTTCACCCAGTGCCACAGGAGAGTGGGCGGATATATTCGTCATTCAACAATTGATCCCATATAACGATAAACCCACAGAACTGTAAAAACAAGATTTTGCATTCGAAGTGGTGGCCTTTCTCTTCGTGAAGAATTCAGGGAATGTCTGTAATTTCCCATTGGGGAGTTATGTGGTTCATGTTGTGATGAAATGGAAAACTAAGAGGTTTAAGTCAAGGGAATTGTGTGGTGCCAATTACAATTACAGCAAAAAAAAACTCAATGCCGAGGTCGCAGGTTACAAAGCTTTGATTCATTTTCTTCAGTTTATGAAACTCATTCCAGTTTGATTAGTTATGAATTTTAAAAAATAAGGGAAAAAACTAAATCTAATGTGAAAGATTAAGAATTCTGTTAATCCTTCCAACAATGACTTTACTACAACCGCAGATTGTGTGTAGAAAACTCTTGGAAAATAATAGATTAATAAAGATTGCAAAGCTACTAACTGAAAGTGCTGCACAGGCCAAACAGTCAGGTGAGGTTAGGGAGCAGACACTGGTTCAGCATGCTGCCACGCCCAGGACACGACGAAACACCTCGGGACCCCAGTCAGCGTCCCCACAGACCGACACACGGAAATGGCTGCCTATCTGCCACAGGCCGGTGTTACGTGAGCGTCACCTTGACCTGCTCCAGCCTCCCTGGTCCTCAGCAATGAGGATCCTGCGAGCCGGATCACCCTCAGGGAGACGCGCCACATGGTCACAATGCCGTAACCGACGCTCCTTCACAATGCAGGTAATGTGCGTCATCCGGGCCTCCCTGAGTCATTCAACGCAGAGTCAAACCAGCGGGACCTGAGGATTCTCCGAAGAGACACAGTATCAAAGGAGTCCAGTCTTCGTCTCAGGTCACTGGATAGCGTCCATGTCTCACAGCCATGCAGCAAGACAGGAAGCACCAGGACAATGAATAAAATTATAATTGTTACCGCTTTACTGTAAGGCTCCCTTTTGTACTTGTATACGGTAGTAACTCATTAATAAAAAGAAAAGTGTCATAACTTGTTTATAATTCTTTATTAATAATTTATAAAATGTTACAGCCTAATTAATAATCGGGTTATTAACCATTCAGAAGCCTCTAAAAGGGTAGTTCTATTGGAAAGTGGTACCTAATAATTCAATAGTTAGGCATTCACTCTCCTGAGTCAGTACTGAGTGAATTTCTAAATGCACCTTACTGATGTGAATGCTGTGCGTTCTTCTAGCTGATATTTCTCAGTCACTTGGCAGGGAATAACTGATAGGGAAAGATGGAAAAATCACTGATTTCCCATCTTTTCGAGATGTGGCCTTCAAGTCAGGACATGGACTTGAAGAAGGTCCCTGATTAAAATATGCTTCCTTTAGGAGTAATACACCAGTAATCAGACCGAGCAGAATGAGGTCAGTGATGAAGTAGTAAGTGAGGTATTTATTAAGAAAAACTTGGATAAAATATTAATACTCCATCATATGAATAGGATGAACTGAGAGGAACCACACGAGACACAGTGAAAGTACGGAAGGCTCCTGTAAAAGCGAGGCCTGTTATCGCCCGTGTGCTCCGGCCCTGTCCCAGAGGCCTCTTAATACCAAGCAGAGGACTGTAATTAAGAAGGGCGCTTTTGCACTGTGCTGGTACGAGAGCTTTGTGGTCCTTGCGGCTGGCCTGGTGGAGACTCCACTGGCTTCCCGTTACGGCCCGGGGGGGGGCTGGTGCCTTTTAAACACAGCAAGATAATAATGAACGATGCCTCTGAATAACATGGTGCATCCAGCACAGAAGCCGTCTACATCGATGAGCTGAAGGCGACCGCCCAGAGACTGTACTTAATTCTACAGTGACCAGCGTGTGTTGCCTCAGGAAGGTCTGCTCTCGTAGCCTTTCTTCAATCAGATAAACAACCTCAAGGTCAATTTTAAAACTAATTTCTACAGCAACAGTGGATAATTGTACAAACACACTGCTCTACTCCCAGAACTGTGGCTTTAACCAAGGTAAGTTGTGTCAATCTATCTTATTGACAGGTATAACTTAAAAGAGAGTAGGGACAGTTATTTCTTGAAATAGTTTTGTCTACGTTATATATTGAAATAGTTTTGTCTACGTTGAGTTTGCTGCGTTATACAGCAAACTCAACTCTTTATTTCTATTTATTTCTACAAATTCTATAAATCTACAAAATGTTTCTAAATGCCCTAAAATGCAAAATAAGCACTGTTACATTCTTGTTGCTATTGTTTATATACATATATATATATGCACTGACTTATAATAACCATTTAGACTGATGTATATTTTGGTAGAGCATGGTCTCTACAAGGACCTGAACCACTAACCAGTAACTGTGACCAGGGGCAGACTGGCAACAAAAAACGTACCCCGGGAATTTACCCCTGGGTATAATTTACCAGTGACCTAGGGGGAGGTTGTCCCAACTGTTTGGCCACCAATGACATAAAGCATTATTTTATATCGTTTACTAATTTTAGCGATCGACCTGGAAACACGCCAAGATTATCGACGAACGGGCTGGACACCCCTGGTATACAGGCTATGCGATGCTGCGGTTGAGGAAGAAAAAGCGACAGTATCACCTGTAAATTCTGGGCAATGGATTAACATCCTATTCTGGGTAAACATTTTCTTTGTGCCCAGTGCTTACTGGGAAATGTTCCAGGCGTGTTCAGCCCTGTATACTACACATGACGCTGGATGATGGATGGGTGAACAACTTGATGTATAACAGCCCTAAATTCTCTGTACTCAGCAAATTTGACGTTGTTGCAGGTAGAAACTGAACATTCAGCATCTATGGCTTCGCTGTTTCTAATTCCCCGTATTAAATGACGGCGTACTTGAACAGGTGGTGTCATGGTCCGGGGCGGACAGCGCGTTTCCGAGTGGGCTAGTCTGATGAGAAGACCATTGGGAGGTCCCCATGCCAAGTCCATTAAAACACCATTCCGCCCATAGGTTGGTTTTTGGTCGTTTGTTTGTTACTGGGGCAGCATGAGGCTGTGTTTGTCATTGAAGTACCGGTTAATTCCAGCAGAAAAAGAATAATCATAGTACTGCAATTGACTGATTTATTTTTTCCTAAAACAAATCCTCCCAATGAACACTATTCGACAAAGTCTTCTGGTTGCAAAGGGCAGAGGTGGACATTTCAGGTCCAGAAAGTAAAAATCCAAATCCTGGTTTGGATTTTTACTTTCTGGACCTGAAATGTCCACCTCTGGCAAAGGGAATGTCCACCAGGCAGCAAACCTTGGGAATGAGCTGACGCCAGTCGGTGAGGCGCACACCCGGCTGTAACCGACTCGATATCGCCATCTGGCGGCAAGTGTGTCTTGTCCAGCCACAGCTTTGGTGTATTTGATGGGAAATTTTTCGGGAAACATCCTAAACGTTTCTCTGTCTGTTCTTCATCCACGAGAAACAGTTCAAACAACTTAAGCAATAAGAAAATGGACGAAATCAAAGCAAAATGTATTTTAAGCTCAATTGTGGGTAGGCGAAGTAAGTATTGCGTATGAATGCCTAGAGTAAGTAATAAATGCACACTACGGAAACAACTACAGCAAATATAATTACAGAAATAATTATAGATATTGTCGAGAAAATAAAAAAATAACGATAATAGTTTAACTATTAAGTTACGTCGCGCAACAGGTTCTGTACCACATGATATCGGACAAGGGTCAAAATCCGCCAACGTAATGGAAACCGACCAGGCACAACTTGTTGGTAAGATTATGGGTGCATTTTGAAAAAAATGTTCAATAGAATGAAACACGTTTGAGTTAACGTTCTGCTCCACCTTTGTACATTGTTGTGAAGCTGTAAAATAAAAAGAAAATTAATTTATTAGATGAATTGCTAGACATTTTAATACACGGTTCCAATTTGCATTTCCAAAAGTAAAGTGGACAAGGTGGTGAAAAATTAAATTGGTATATTTGTTCTTCATCAGTTGATTACTATCCTGTCGATCTTCCCCTGGATTACCACACCTTGAGGATAAGTGCAGAGAATTACTTGTCATGTTTGGAATTAAACTCAATCCGCGATAATCAGTTTCTTCTGCCGAGTGGTGAAAAGGTAAGCGAATTTACGTGAGCAATTTATTTTGAGCGTCGTTGCCTGACGCACAGCACGCTGGCCTAGTGTGACCTCATCCGTCCAGGGTTTGGCTAGGTCAGTCCTGCATCTGCTCTGTGTCTGTGTGTGTGTGTGTGTGTTTGGCGGAGGGGGGTGTTAAGGCAGTGTGCTTCAAGCTCTGATTTAGATTTCATCTCTACTAGTAAGGTAGGACTCTGTCTGTGATTACTTTCTGTCT